>OY856409.1:1305468414-1306068414 GCA_963693085.1 Alisma plantago-aquatica | reverse complement strand
TATTCACAATTACATCTCAACATTATATCATATGTATTTCCCTCATCAAGGGTTTTAAGCACAATTAGGGTTTACTAAGACATTTCAACATTTATAGATGCATTAGAGCACAAGCCTTAATAACTTGATATTATTCTCCATTAACTTCATCATGTAGGATTACCACATATTATCTTGGTGAGATCCATATAATATTATCCAACAAATTATTAAAATTATTACAAGTCCAAATGTTTCACATTAATGGCTTTTATCTAAGTTACATATTTTCACAACATCTTTCATACTCATATCCATGGCATCACTAATCATTTTCTCTTATTACACTAATTAATATGAATTATACATTTTTAACATCTCATTATGTGAATCAAATTACTCATTTTCATAATACTAATTTGATTCATAAACTAATTTATGATAAGATGATTAATGAGATGTATTTGGTGAACAAGGTGATATGCCTTACATATGTTGATAATTGGATCACAATTATGATTAGGTGATTATAATCCATTTACATGTACCAAGGTATATTAGGTGATGGCACCTAATGTCACTTGTGTATCATGAAAACATTAAGGATGTGTGTACCTTGTTAAGGCTAGCTGATTACATCTTAGGGTTTAGGTCAACATGACCATTACATACTAAGCCTTCATCTATAATTAGGGTGACTTAATCAAAATTATGTATATTCACAAATATTAATGAATAACTAATTATGCATTAAGAATATATTAAGGTTTAAGCATATGAATTATTCCTTAGATGACTTATTTATTTGTTTATAACCAAACAAGATGAATTACAAATATATTATGTTTGTTCAACACTAAACATATAAGCTCTCTAATCCCATATATAAGGAGATAGGGTTTCTTGATTTCAAGGCATTGAGGGACTTCACCCCCTTAAAGAGGATTTCATCCTCGAAATCAGCAACTCTAAAAGCTATCAAGGTACTAACACCACCATTCCACTTAAAGGGTTGACTAAGTCAAACTATTTTAAGGGTATAAGATCCAACATTAAAAGTCTTACTAATCACTATCTTCCAAACTTTAAGGTATAGCATAGGGTACACTAACCCTAACATGGAAATCTATATAAGATACTTAAGGATTACAAGATGATTTTTGTTTGGGAAAACTCAAATCATCATATAAGGGTTTCTAAGGTTATTCAATAATAAGGTAATATGTCTAAGGGTAGACTATTTTGAGTTGTCTGTATCAGATCAGGCCAGGCCGGTGTCATATGAACTCGGGAGTCCTCATAAACCAAGCTAGTGGCGCGGAGGAAAATTTTGCCAGCCCCCAAGTTCCGACCCTTTCTAGACACCAACACTTTCAAATTCTTGCTCTAATAGCTACTTAATAGACAATTCGCCAAAAAGTTGACAAATTTTATTTCTAAAATGAAAGTATTATGTCCTAAATCAAACTTTCAACTCTAAGGTGAAAAACTTACTAAGGGAAACTATATAAGACATGGTTTCTAATGAGGAGACAATTTGAATTAGTCAAGAATCCGACTACCTTGATGCTCTGATACCATGTTGTAAAGACCAAGTCTCTACTAAAAACCATGGAAAAAAACACCAATTGTGTAGCAGCGGAAGATTAAAATTTGACTTTATTCAAAATGTATAAAGAGTACTATACAAAATTTTTCCAAATGGGGTACATCTTTATACAAGAACAAGGATATAGGTAGAGGAAGACTCAAACTAAAACAACTTGTATCCACAAATAACATAACAAAAGTATATGCAACTAGTCCAAGCTAACTAGATGTGTACGGTCTCCTTAGCCTTAGGCAGGTTCACCAAGCTTCCCATGCGCACTCTGATCCTAATCTGGGTGGTTGGGGTCACCCAGTAAGAGAAAGATAAAAATTGTATGTGTCAATAAAGGATAAGGACAATTATAAAGCTAAAGCATTGCATATTAAAAAGAATCCACTATACTAAGGGATTTCAAGAGTATGAAGCAAGTGATCAAATAAGAATTGGAAATCTGCCATAGTTCAACCTCAACAATTATCACATTGCATGAATATATTATGACACAAACTCATCTCAATGTAGGGTGAGGCACCTACCGGACCTCACCATATATAAAATGGCAGGGGGACTAAAACCCCAGTGCTTGGCAGGAGGACTAAAACCTCAGTTCCATGTATCAAGTGGCAGGGGGACTAAAACCCCAGTGCCTACGGTAGGGGGACTAAAGCCCTAGTGCCCTATGGGTGGTTTGTACTCATGTACACTACATTGTCATTTGGCCAATAAATACATCATGTATAAATAAGTCACTTGCCAGTAGTGAGAAATATAAATAAAATTGCATCATAGCAAATGGGAATAATTTCCAACAAACATTCCAATTAAGTAAGCCAATCAAGTACATCAATAAAGGAGCCGACTTTAGGCATTATAAGAATCAATAATGAAAAGAACCAAGAAATGGCATTAGAGGGATTACAAGTCTAGAAATTTAGTAATGTGGAGTTGGATAAAGTCCCAACTGAGGAATAGGTGTATTTGCTCATTAATCATTCCACATTCATTCTTCACAACTATAATAGGGAACATGGTCCACATATTTAAATAAGGGTCACATAATGAAATAGGGCTCACATACATAAATAGGATTCACATACCTTATTGTAGATTCTTAATCATCACTTCTCACCAAAAGCTGGTTATCCAATCCCATTTTCCTAAGTATAAATATTTCACATAAATTAATATATATTAAGGCATAAAGCATAAGAAAACCCAAATTTTGGAACTTATTTTCAAAACAATGATTTAAGACTCAAAACCTAGTCCAATTGATTAATCATATTCTCCTTATTAAAAAAACATCTTTTATTTCCCAATTTGGAGTTAAAATGAATTAAATAAACATTTTAGATCATTGAATGTGATTAAAGTGATATTTAAGATAAACTTCAAAAAAGCATTTGGAAACAGGACTCAAAAATTAGAAATTCAGATTCTACTCAAAAATCCTTTCCACTAACTATTTATTTGCATTTTTCTGAAAAGGGACCGATTTAATATGAATTAAACTAAATCGACGAAACAGAATGCAAGAAAAATCAATGTTAGCAAAATAAATGGACGAACGAGATTGGCCACTGAGACCGAGCCCACGCTGACATGGACCAATCATATTTGGCCATGTAGGCAGGTCCATTATCGCTGACCTAGGTCAAATGCGAGTTAGAAGGGAAAAATTACCAGAATGTCCTTACTCGTCAAATCAAACTATTTATGTAGTGAGGGCAGTTCTGTCATTTGCAACTATCGATTGTTTGCGATAGAAAGAAAGAACAAGGGGGAAAGATGATAATGCCCAAGCAAAGTAAATCATTACATTTCCCGCGCATGACCCTCTTGGTCATTCCATGACCTGGCTTCTTCCATCTAAGGTCATGGCGCGAGCAGGCTCACAGGAGCTCGACTCCTTTGCCTCAAATCGTGAATAATGCGCTAAAACGTAAGTGAAGATAGGGAATAAGATACCTAGGTTCCCACGGTGACGATGAGGTACATAGAAGCTCCTGGCGTGCTCCGGAGCCATGGAACCATCCTTGACATGGTTAGGAACAGGGGAAGAACCGTTACGATCAAAAACCTTGGAAACGAAGAGAAAAATTGTCGTTAAGGTCATCAAAACATTCGCCAATGTGAGGCAGTTTGAAAGGGAGACTTGTCATAGATGTAGGAGCAAGGGAACCCCAAAAACTACATGGCGGTGGCAGAGCTCAACTGCGGCCTATAGGATACGATGACAGAGGCCAAAACAGATCAAACTAATAGAAGGAAAAGGAAAAGGGATGGTCGAGGATGCTCATCGTCGCCTCAATTTGGAGGAATGTAGTATTGAGCATCCCAGCGATCTCACAGTCATTGGAGGAGAAAATTGAATAGGTTGGGGAGCTCGAAGCTAGAAGAGGAGAAATTGAATGAGGAGGGGGAAGGCTCGAGGCCTAAGGGTGCTCGACGACCCCTTAAATAGGTCGGAGGGATGCCCTTGGCCTTATTGTGCCTTGCAGTGGAGAAGGGGGAGAGAAGTCGAGAAAGGCGTTTGTCCTACAGTGAATGAGAAGTAATGATCTAGGGCTCGTTGGAAAGAGTGTTGAGAGACAGAACCAACATAAGAAAAATCACGCAAAATGGTGAAGGAGGGAGAGAGAATGGGCCGGGGCAGGTCGGGGGTCAGGAGCAGCCCGAAGGCCGGAGGTGGAAGACAAAGCTCCTACTGTCAGATCGTAGATCGACAGTCTACAGATCGCACAAATAACTAGTAATGCTTGACTTAGAAAAATCAGTCGAACCATAGTATTACACATTCATTTCCTTGATCTGATGCATGCACTATAGTTATACTATATTGAAAGCTTATAAAATCGATTTGAAGGGTCAAATGAAGTCAAAAAGGAACCATACTTTAACCACATGCACAAATTAATGTCTAGAATCATTCTATGCAATTAGATTATCATTTCGCCCATTATTTGGCCCTTAATAAATATATTTCTCATTAAAGTGTATGTTAATATATTAAAATGAATGAGTTATATGAAAAGGCTTCTTTTAATGGATTATATGAGTGAAATTTGAGATATTAAACCATTATTTACTTTAAGAGCAAAATCTCACCATTATATTCTATTTTGATATATTATTACCATTTTTTAGGAGAGAGAAGGAAATTAGGTTAATTACACTCATAATTAATTCTATTGCACATTTTTGTTCATATCTTATCCAAAAAGATATAAGAGCTCCAAATTAACATTATCCACTTATTATCTCTCATAAGACTCGGTTTTGCATTATTAGTCATTAATTATTACATTAAGTGATTATTTGTGCAAATGCCCCTTTATAATCGTACATGGGGGTAAAAATGGAATTTCATCATCATTAAGGCTCAAATTGCATATGTAGTCCAAAAATGATTCAAAAGGATGGGAAATTTATGAAAAAGGTCCAAATGGACTAGAAGGCAAAGAAAAGCTCAAAAGTGGATAAATTGCAAGGAAGACCCTAGATTTCAGTATGTTACAGTTAAATACATCTCACATTGTTTGATTAGTCTTTAACTTGTCTTTATACTGCTTAGTGTTTACAAGATGCTATCATATGATCTTTGAGTAATTATACTTCTTATCAAGTTAATTTTCTTAATTTCTTAGTATGCTTAACCTATTCAACCTCCTAAAATTGTTTATTCCTTAATGTATCTGCTCAGTTAATTTACTATCAATCAATCTATTGTAATCCATACATGTTGGAGAGAGTTATATCTCTCACTGGGACTGTGTCTCATCTGTGGGTCACCACATCTTTTTAGGTGGTCGCGGGCAACAAGGTTGAGGTCATGCTGTGGAAGAGAACCAACCTGGTGATCAATAAATTCAGAAGGTTGGCCAGTTGTAAATGCTAGTAGTAGACTCTTAATGTCATCTGTGTACTCTCAGGTTCAGGTATGGGATGTGTTTTCTAGATGATATATGTGTATCGACATGAGATTTTGGTAGTATGTCAATGTTTGAAAATATATGGCATGTACATGTGAAATATCTTTTGTATACAGGATGTGATTGAGGTCTTTGGACCCCTATGTGAATATTTATTATAGTATATGATAACGGAATGATGGACCTTTATGTAAATGTTTTGGAGTTTATTTACATTGTTGAAATTGGTTTTAATTATTCTGTATTTTTTACTATGTGATTAATTAGTAGTTGGTCGTGTTTTGTGTTTTGAGTAATCTCATTTAGCATGATGAGGTGTCACAACAAGTATGTTTAATGTTTGGGGTGGTGATTCAGCCCTATTTTAGGGCTTCATCTTGTGTCATATTGCAGTTCAATCACATCTATACCTGTTAAATTACATGTTTTTCCCTCAATATGTATATTTGTATAAAATGCACTTATGGACATTATTTGCATGTTTTCAGGCATTTGGGCCATGCTTGATGGAAGAGAGAGAGGAGTGATCCTAGGGTTTCTGTATCCTTGGAGAGACCTAAAGTGAAGTATGATGCTCCCTCAACCTACCCCTAGTAGCCAAAGATCCATTGAAGCAAAGATGCCCAAGAAAATCCAAATAATCAAGTCAAAGTGCTGACCCAGAGACCAGCACAACCGTGGTACCACAGAACGGTCGTGCCAAGACACTCGCAAATCAACAGAGTCATCCTCAACTAAAGCTAGAATCACCACAGCCATGCCACACAGAATGGTCATAGTGCATTGACCCAGAACAACCGTGTCCCCTTACAAGGTCGAGTAGCAGCAGAGGCAGAACGGTCGTGGAACAGAGAACGAATCATGCATTTTGTGCCACCACGACCGTGGTGACCACCACGGCCGTGCTACGCTAGCCCCACCACGGTCGTGCCACCTTCAGTACAAAATTCACCAAATCCCTATGATTTTTCACCATTTCTCACCACGATCGTTCCCATCCACCATGATCGTTCTCACCACGGCCGTGCCACCTTCAGTACAAAATTCACCAAATCCCTATGATTTTTCACCATTTCTCACCACGATCGTTTCCATCCACCATGATTGTTCTCAGCCCTCCCACCACAGTCATGCTACCTACAAAAACCTAGCTACTGTTGCACTGTTTTTCCCATACTACCTCTACTCGACCTAGTGCTTCCCCCACACCTATATATACCTAGGTGACGGCTCCAGCATGAGGTTACTACCTTCTACCACCTCCTATCTCCCCATTTTGCCCCTTATCCATTCCACTCCATTTCCACCTCCATTTCACGATTTCCACCACCAAAACCCTAGTTTTCTCCTAGTGTTTCCACCCATTTCCACCATCATCCCATGCCATTGCACCTTGGAGGAGAGAAGAGGACGTCCATCAGCAGCTAAAGTAGAGGGTTGCTCCATCTATACCGAGCTCCATGGCTTCTTCTATCTCTTTCTCCCTTCTTTTTGTACTTTGCATTGTTATGAGTAGATAGGCCCCTTGGGTGGGTTGTTTGGGTGTAAAGTGTTACTTTGATACCATGTTGGGGGGAAATGATACGAAAAAATTGTAATTCCATTTGATAATGATTATGTTCTATTTCTATCTCACTCTTCATAAATTGCTTGTTGGTTTGTGCTTGAAATCAAATGGGAATTTAGGGAAATTGATTTTATGTGTGAATTTTGGGATTTGCTCCTAGTTCCAATTCTTGGATCCCTATCTAGCTACCCATCCTCCTACATCATAATCAATTATCCTAACCTAGTTGAGAGATCTAAGTAGCTAGTTTAGATGAAATTGATGTGTTTAGCATGGAGCTTTCTCAAGGTGAGAATGTGAGTGATGGGAGGCCTAAAACCTCGCGTCCACCCCCATTACTAATCTCAACCCCTAATCATCTAACCTAGAAACCTATGCTTGTTTAGAATCTAATTGAATCACACCCAAGCCCTAACCCAATTGAGACTCACAAGGGTAGTAGGGAGTGTTAGGAGCTAGTTCCTCTATACACAACCTAGCATATACATGGCCAGTTAGTAGCTTAGGATAATTCATTAGACTCTAACTTGTTGTTTGGTTTGATAATCTAAATGGAATCATAATATTCATATGTCACCCCCAACTTAATTGACAAGTGCATCCCTAAACAACCCACATCTCCATTAATTGCTTTAAAACCCTAATTTCCATCTTGCTTAGCTAGTGTTAGCTTAATTAGCTCTTTTCTTACTTAGTTAGCTTCTTGCCTTGTTCTTGCTTTGCTCTTGCTAGCTTAGGTCTTTTCTTGTTCCTTTGCTCTGCTTGCTAGTCTAGTGTGGTTTAATTCTCTTCTTGCTTGCCTTAGTATAGTTTGTTCTTTTCTCACCTTGTCTTGTCTTTTCTTGCTTACTAGAATTAACTGTACAGGGCTAACTTAGGCTTTGTTCTTGCTTGTCTTTCTTTCTTGCTCAACTTAGTTTAACAATCAAATCAACCTTCAAACCCTTAACCCTAGTCTCCACAGTACAAACCTAGCACCAAAAACTAACCTTGCTCTAGTGCCCCCTTATCCACATGTGGATCGACCCTATACTTGCTGCCTTACCGATACTACGACATGACCTCGTGCACTTGCGGGATAGCATTTTAGTAGAAGTAGGTGAGTCTGTGTAGGTCTTTATAAATTCAAAAGTGGATCCACCTGTGTGCTTCTGTCTGCGGAGTTGCATCCATTCAAGTCTCAATTGAGTGGTGTGTAATGCCATTGGCGAGAGTGCACCAGACCATCGGTTGATGGCTCCTAAAGGTAGCCCATCCATGAAGGGGTATACCCTAATTCACCTTTTTAAGTGTACCATCGGTCCAAGTGAAAAAAATCCAGAACCATCGAACTAAGGCCTTCTAAAGTGACCATAGATTGTCACCACATGTTGCTGACCATAGGATGTCAACCAAATAGGGGGACTATCGATTGATGGCTCCTAAAGGTAGCTCATCCATGAAGGGGTAAAAGAGAATCACCACCAAACCAAGGTTCAATTAAGCACCCCATGTCTCAACAAGATCAGAAGTGACAAGAAAACATCTAAGGAACATATTGCATGTGATAAATTGCAAGTAAACCTCAGATTTAGGTAAATTATATCAAAGTCCAAGATGTGCATAATATTGCACAACTTGCTCAAACAATGTCCATTTTGGACCAAAATTGAAACTTAAGCTTGTCACATGATATCAAAGCCCTCAAAGGATTTAATTAAGATTTTTAGCGCTAGATTATGATAATTAAGCATGTTCAACCATTTAAGCAAGGTTAGGGGTCTCACAGTTCATGCAACTGTTTCTTTAAGTCATGCATTACTGCTGGTGCAATCTTGTATGGTGACTTTGCTATGGGTTGTGTTTCAAGAACAAGATTTATCTCAAAATCAATCTCTCTAGGAGGGAGAACACCAATAAACTCCTCAGGAAAAACATCTTCAAATTATCACACCACTGGTACCTCCTGTATACTAGGATCTCTTGCCTTGGTATCTACAACACGAGTTAGAAAAGCTTCACAACCTTACCTCATAAATCTCTCCACTATCATAGATGACACTAAACATGCAAGAAGAATCTTTCTATCACCTTGTAAGATCCAAAAGACATCTCCATCTTGGAGTGTCACCACTTTAGAACTATAGTTCAACACAACTTTGTATTTCTCTAGGGTATCCATTCCCAGGATGACATCAAATCCACGCATGTCAAGTGGCATAAGATCCACTTGAATGTTGCATCCTGAGAAATAAAGAACACAACCTCCCACAACTTGGAAGAACCAACTAAAGGAGTTTCTAACCAAAGACTATCAGATCTACAACTAATAGGCATATAACAACTATCTATGACCTCTCTTGTGATTAAAGAGCACTATTACAAATATCACCTTTAGCGTCGGTTAAATATGACCTTAGAAGTTAGTTCCCAAGCGACACCCAAGTGGGTGACACTACATGTAGGCGCCTTAAGTGTCGGTTTCACAACCGACGCCACAAAGTTGTCCCCTGATTGCAAACCCAAAAAGCACGCCAGCAGGGGACAATATGTATCGGTTAAAATCCATAACTGACACCAGGTTAGGCCATAGGTGTCTGTTAGAAACAAAAAACTGACATCGATAAAGGATAAAGACGTCAGTTAATTATTTTTCACCGACGAGTTAAGTTTTTGTTGTCGATTTCTATTGTTAACTGACGTCTATTTTTTTATTTTATTTTTTCTGATCAGCTTACAAGCCTGTTGTCTGGCCGGTCAGCAGGATGCAGAACCTACAGTTCAGTTCTGAACTATAGGTTTATAACATCCATTGATTTCAACCAACAACAGGCTACAAACCTACAAAATTAATAAGTATGGACAACATTTTTAATATATGGAATCATTCACACACATGTATAAGCATTTCATTATTATGATTTCATCACACACATGTAGAAACATGTAGTTTTCATTCCTCCATTTCATATTCAGACACATGTAGCAACATGTAGTTCCATTCATTTCATCTCTTTTCACATTCAGACACATACATGTAGAATTAAACATTCATGTGTTCATCTTCAGATAAGACAATTCAGAAAAAATCATTCAGACATGTATATATAAGTGTCTCTTTTAAAGTTTAACATGTCATCAAATACATAAATAATTATGACAACAAAGTCTAGAAATATCATTCTTTATCATTATCATTGTCATCATCGCCATCAGTATTCCATTGATAATAAAAAATTCCCACTACTTGTAAGGCTTTTGCCCATTGTTCTCTTACATCATTTAATTCTTCCATTGTATAGGAAGTACGCACATCTAATAACTTTTCACCTGTGGTGAAGTCACTGGTTTTAAACACCTACAAAGAGAATGATGTGTATATAAAATTAATAATATATAATAATATTAATATATTTCATATTATCTAGTGAGACTATATATAATACATGTTATATGGTATCGATTTCAACATGTTTGATAATTAGATCCATATATCGCATCACATAGTATACACATATCACACTATAAATTGAAACATATAAAATGTTAACAAATACAAACAAGCATAGTTCACATAAATAATATATATATATTAGAGTCAGGAAATTACTTTCACATTCTCCCAAAGTAACAATTTCTTTGTCTTGACCATGTTTCCTCCAGCATTTTTGAATGCTTTTAAAGCCCTACATGTTAATGTAACACATTAAATTGTATTATTAAATAATAATGTAATAATAGATTATAACAAATATAAAAAATATGAAATATTTCTCACGTGAATAATGGCCTTTTCATTACATGTCCATATAATGAGTCTAATTCCTTCCATGAAGGATCTAGATAATAAACAGTCCATGTATTGGGGACAATAACCAGTAACTCCCAATGCCTACTACTAGAGGTAAGAAATCTAAAAATTAATACTCAAAATCCACAATAAAAATGTAATTTTCTTAAGTCCAAATTATAAGCAAAGTAAACTTACTCAACATTAAATGGAGTTATTATCACCGTCTTCTTTTTTTTACCAAAACATTTAAAAGCAATAGAGCAGTATGAGGTAACTGATGAAGGGTCTTTATCTACAAGACTGATCAAAGATGAAACTAGAAATCCCACATGGGAAAATGAAAAATCTTTACAGACCGTGTGTAAGTGGTTGCAAAACATGTATTATGTATGTATTAATATATAAGAAACCAGATCATCGTATATAAAACAAGGTATATGGATATATAAATAAGATCTCACCATATCCATAGCTCTATCATAGATGTATTCAACCAATCATAACAAAACAACTCCAAAATATATTGTATAAATATTTAGTTATCGTATGATTCTCCTACAACATCCATCGGAATAGAAACATTTATAGGAGAATTTGGGTCATGTTCGCCTATCCATACTACCATACCCTTACAATTAGGACCCAACGAGTCGTATAGGTCCCTTGGAAGCCAACTAGGTACTTTAGGAAGAGGTGGAGGTGGAGGCAGAGCTGTAGCGGGTTTCTTCCTTTTAACATGTATATATAATTTCAGATCAATTGACTAGCTCGTATGTACATGCTAACAAATTAACGTAATGTAAATTTACCATACAATATCAGTATAGACGACATCTACTTCAGGTTACAATATCACTCCGCCTTCTTCTTCACCAAGCATATTAGAATCTAGGTGGGCATATAGCAATGGATGATGCTTCCACATGTGGAGTACAAGTCGGTTCACACGAACCGCACCAACTGGAACTGGAGTGCCATGAAACATGCCCCCTGGAAGGGGTGGGTAAGCCTCGACCTCTACAATGATAAATTCTTTACTTTTTAGATGGCATGACTTCAACCCCTACAAACTTACGTAAACTATGTTATATACATATATACATAAACATATCATCCTGAAAAGACTAGCTACTATTTTATAAAAATACTTACAGTGAACGTGCTAGGTGGTGGGTCTAAAGGATTACTCCCAACCACCTCTACAGTAGGAGAAGAACAACACGCCACATGTACTGTCTGAGTGGCAGTCTGAGACGCCTGCCACTTGCTCATTGCTTCATGGAGTCTCTTATTAAGTGCCTCCTCGTCTCTCCTATCAATTGACTCGTCTACCTATACATGGATAAAAGAAATTCTAGCTTTTAATTATTGAATTCCCTTTTGCAATAACATTCTAAAAAAGAATAGGTTACCTCAGGTTTTAAAAATGTCGCTTTTGGGACATGTTTGTGTTGTGATGGCCCAAAGAACACTTTTATGCCCACACCAGTGCCTGCACCCCTAACACGTCTGGGATGCTCTGGGTTACCAAGAGAAACTGTCAATTGATCCCTTATGCCCTCAGGGATGAACTTGCCTTGCTTCCTCTGCTCATGAAGCTCCCGCTAATCGCCAATAGAAATTGATAAGTAAACATAATAATCAATATTGATTGCTCTGAGAGTTGAATTTTACCATTTTTGCAGTCGTCTCAGTAGTTGCGGGTTTGGTTATATCTCCTTTCTTATTTTGCCTCCCAGCTATCCACACAGCATGGGGAGGCAGAGGTGCAGGAGTAGCAGTAGAGGACTCCCCAGTCTCCTGAGTAGCAGCAGACTCAGTAGTAGCAGCAACCTATAGTCTTTGGTGAACGCCTGCATAGCCTTTTGGACCCATCGTGTGGTCAAGCACATTCAATGCACACCTTGCTTTTTGAGCATCATTGATAGCCTTGTTAGTAAGCACATTGATTTGGTTAGTAACACTAAAGGTCAATCTTGAAGAGGTGAATACATAAGAATGTATATTAATTAAATTGGGAGTGGCGCTTAATACCTTGAATTCATCAATTTTTCTTTTGGCAACAAACTCCTCCTAGTCATTGGGGTCCAGGTAGTTCCGTTGCTTAGTGACTGACTTCTTCCTCTTCTCAGCATCTCGTATGTAATCTCAGGTGAGATTTGTCCTATAGTTCCTTAGGACCCTCCCACAGCACTGCATCACGCATTTACGATGCAGGCTTTCATCCAGTTTAAATGTACTCTGTGAAATAGAATTGCTTTTAACTAGTATCCTAAAAATTAGTAATCTGCAAAATAGAATTACAAATAATAATAACTCACGCATAGTTCCTTGCATACTAAGTCTTTCTTCCCCTTAGGCACTTTACGCCAATATTTTACATTAGGACTACAATGACTATGAGTAAGAACCCCAAGATATGAAATTAATGAGTTGTGGTTCACTCCAACTGGATTTCCTGCATGATCAAAATCCACAGCCAATTTGGGTCCATTGCCCCTTTGTTGTAGTAACGTGTTCATCATAGTGATGCCCCTCACTTTTTCAAAAAAAAATTGTTGCTCATCAAGTGCCCCAAGTTCTTCAGGGGGTACATCATCAACCTAAAATTTGACAAAAAAACAGACTTACATGATATAATTATAAATGGACATATAGATAGAAATATAGGATATATTTTAAAAACTTACATTGGCATGCACCACATTCATATCATCACCCTCACAGGTAATCATCATCACGGTCATCATACTCATGCTCAGCCATCTAAAAGTGTCATTAAAAAATCAAACATTTGACATTTAACATAACTAGAAAATAATAAAACATTGTAAAGTTCACATTCAGAAAAATAAAACATATAAAAAAATAAAAGCATGCCTCTAATACTGCATTCTTTTATCAATTAACATTCCTTCGGTGTGATCTCTGCGCACATACAAGTCATCGTTAGATTCAATATTTGGAGTTGGCAACCCAACTGAGAATGGACTGGAGTCATCATACTTATCATAGTACTCTTCTTCATCTATAGGATCTTCAGTGAACTGTCTTTTACCATGAAGAACAACCGACCATTTATCATTTGCAGGATCATAGATATAAAATACTTGTTTCACCTATGATGCCAATATGAATGGTTCACCCTTCTCGCCAATCTTTTCAAAGTTCACTAATGTGAAACTCAATTCATCCACTATAACTCATTTGGTGTTATCAACCCAATTACATTTCAAGAGCGGAATTCTGAAATCTACGTAGTTAAACTCCCATATGTCTTCAATGACACCGTAATATGACATTTTAGCTTCATGTGTACTCTTATCCTTTGCACTTACAAAAAACAATGAAGACGCTTGAAGGGTGACACCACTGTTTTGGACGACGCTCTTATCATCTTGACACTTTGTGTAATATGAGAACCCATTTATGCCAAACCCTTCATAAGACATAACATTCAATTTTGGTTTAAAGGTGAGGCATTTGATAGTTTCAGTAAGATTATTTGGTGTTTGAGATAGATGATGTAAGACTTTATCTTTAAACCACTTAATAAATGTCTTATTATGCTCTCTAGCAAGTCACATTGAATTGGACCGAGGATATTATTTCTTGATGAAATTGGTTTGTTCCTCGATATAAACACTCACTTTGTTGATGTTGTGTAAAATATATAACTGACCTTGTTCCAACTACTCACGACTGATTACTTTCATCTGTGGTCCCAAAATTCCTTTGCCAGAATACTCCTTAATATTCTTATCTTTAACAGGAATGTCATTACCACTCAGAAATTCATTGCAAAAATCCATAACCTCTCTCGCCACATAACCCTCAATAATACTCCCTTCAAGTCGATAATGGATTCAAACATCACCTTTAAAAACACTCATGTATTGTTCAAAGGGATACATCCAATGCAAGAAAATTGGTCCCAACATTTTCACTTCCCTAGTCAAGTGGACAACAAGATGTACCATGATATCCAAGAACGAAGGAGGAAAATACATCTCAAGCTGACATAGGGTGGCACCTTAACATTTACCAAGCAACCGCAAAAAGCTTTCTTCTCCTTTCGAGACAACATGTAACAAGTAGGAGGTAAGTATGTTCTCCGATCGCTACTAACTATTTCTGTTAATTTTGTCCTTATTCCCATTTCACGTAGCTTCATTCTGGATTTTATACCATATTTAGTCTTACCTGGTATATTCAACAGAGTACCAATGACGCTATCACAGACATTTTTCTCAATGTGCATGTCATCGATACAATGATTGACTGCCAAAGAACTCCAATAAGGAAGATCCCAAAATATTGACTTCTTCTTGAATAAAGATTTGTCACTCTGTGTGGCCATGGTACATTGTGGTCTCTTACCAAATTCAATGACAAAGTCTTTTAATCTTTCATAAACATCCTCCCCTGGTATAGGTTTAGGTGCACTTTGTTGCTCATTCCATCCATTGAACGCTTTGCGCAACCTACAGTACGGATGGAATTTTGGAAGAAACCTTCGATGACCAAGATATACAGTCTTTCCTCCATGTTTTAGTCATATTGAATCAGTGTTATCTTCACATATAGGACACACTTTAGATCCTTTGACACTATATCCAGACAAATTCCCATATGCTGGAAATTCATTAACAGTTCAAAACAACATAGCGTGCGAACGAAATGTCTCTCTTCGCGAAGCATCATAGGTCATCACACCTTCACCCCAGAGTTTCTTCAAGTCATCAATAAGAGGTTCAAGATAAATGTAGATATCATTTTCAGGTTGTTTAGGGCCTGATATCAACAACGATAGCATAACGTGCATATTTTTCATACACAACCAGGGAGGAAGATTGTATATAACAAGCATAACTAGCCAAGTGTTATGTTAGTTGCTCAATGTCCCGTACGGATTCACCCATCTTTACAAAGCCCAAGTCTTAGATTCCTGACTTCTTCACAAAATTTAGGGTACAATAAATCAATCTTCTTCCACTGTGGGGGAATCAGATGCAGGTCGTAGGATCCCATAATTATTTTTCTTAACATTTGCATACCACATCAAATTCTTCGCATCTATCGGATTGGAAAACAAGTGTTGAAATCGTGATATTATATGTAGATACCACATCACCTTGGCAGGAGAACCAGTTTTGGACTCCCCCAAAGTCGTCATTTTATACCTTGACGCACCACATTTTAGACAATCTTTCAAATCCACATAGTCCTTTTGAAATAATACACAATCATTTGGGCATGCATGTATCTTCTTGGCCTCCATTCCCATTGGGCACAACAATTTCTTTAACTGGTATGTTAAGATTGGCAGCTCGTTTCCTTCAGGAAGAATTTCTTTCAATAAAGACAACAATGACGTGAAGCTTTTGTCGCTCCATCTATTGTTAGCTTTCAGCTTATACAATCTCAACACAGTGCTAAGCTTTGTAAACTTAGTACAACCTGTGTATAACGGTATCTCAACATCATGCATAATGTTTCTAAACATGGGAGGTGGATCAGTATGCTCTACCCCACAACTATCCAACATCGCATCAATGATGTCTATTGTAACTATTTCATTCACATCTACGTCATCAGAGGTAATTTCTTATTCCACACAAGCACTGCTATCAACATCCACTAATTTCAAGTTTGAAATATCCCCATGCCAGTGTCATTCTGCATAGCCTTGTACAATCATGTTGCACATGACATGACTTTTGAGTTTGTCACCAATGCTGACTTTCAAGTTGTTACTGCAATGCCTACATGGATAGTAGAACCTATCTCCAGGTTGTTTCCTATGTTCCTCAACAAATCTAATAAATTGATCAAGACCAGAGATAAACTCTGGGGTGCAGTGATTTGGAATGGACATCCATGATCTATCCATTCTATGATCAAAGAGAAAACAAGTATATATTAAGGTTGACAATGTTATATATGATAAATATGTACCACCTATCCCATTCTTGATCACCTAATATCACTAGTAAGTGTATAATGTGTATTCAATTTTCAAGAAATTTCAGCAGCATTTCCCCGCAGTTCTCCAAGTACACCGATGTACATGGGCAAATGCCCACCGGCATATGTACTTAGATAACAAACGGGGAAGTGGTGACGAAACATCATGAAAACCAAATATACATTATACACTTACATCCTAAGTGAGATTAAGTGTTCAAGAACAGTCCCAAACTGGGAACTATCCAAGATTTACTCCTAATGAGTAAATCTCAGACTGGTTTCTAGGCCAAAAAAATACATATATATATGTTGTTATTCATATACCTACAATCATAGTATCATCATTCATATCCTAGGTTTTGTGTAACATCATTTAATTCAATTCATTATTCCATTTGGATAAGTTCATTCATTCATCATTAACCCAAATCAATCATAATCAACTACACAATTTTGAAGAACAATTATATATTGAAATAAGTTAAATCAATCACTAACAAGAGAGAAAGAATGCAATAACAATTTACTAAATTCATTCATTCATCATTAACCCTAGTTATATAATCGTTATTAATCAACTACACAGTTTTGGAGAACACATTATATATTGAACTAAGTTCATTCATTCCTCGTTTAACCCTTATTAATCAATAATAATCTTACAGAAAACTCACTGCACTGGTGGAGCAGGATGTGGAGGCGGCGGTCGAAGGTGGATGTGGTCGCAGTTGTGGCCGGAGGTGGAGGCGGAGATGACTGAAGCTGCGGTGAAGCAAGTGGCGAGTGGTGGCAGGATGGCAGGTTTTGGCTGTGGTCATTGGCGGAGATGACTGAGCAAACGAGTGGCAGCGGCGGCGACGAGCTCCTCAGCGGTAGTTCCTCTCCACAGCGGCGGCGGCAGCAGAGAGAGAATCGTGAGACCTAGCTTGAGCGGAAACAGAGAGAATCGGGAATGAAATAGAGATGGCAAAGAGACTGGCTCGTGTCAGTGCTAATCAGTTAATTATCAGCGTTGGTTGTTGCTTAAAACTGACGCTTAATACCATCTACAAACATCGGGTCGGGGAAAAAAATCATGGGGACAACGTGTGAACAAACATCCTCGTCGGTTCCCATGCAACACCCGACGCAGAATATTGTATGAAATTTTGCCTCGTGAGGGGTATTCGGGTGTCCGTTATGTTCTAAATAACCAACACCATATGGGGGGAACAAAATTTCATGGGGCTTGGCGCGGAACATGAGTCGTCGGTGTTTACACAACCGACGTCAAATTGAACATTTTGGAGGCAAAATTTTTTCCCTGGAAAATTGTATTTCGGGGGTGATTTTGGATGTCGGTTCTTATTTCTACCAGCCGACGTTAAAGAAAAAGTGATACTTGTGTCTTTTATTAAGCGGCCGACCTCCAAACATAGGTGTCGGTTGGCAGTTTTAACCGACATCGTAGTTTACTAGCGTCGATGTTCAGTTTATAACCGACGCCAGCAAATGTGACGTAATACGTCATTTCTGTACTAGTAGAGTGTGTCGCACTCAGGTCCACTAGCACACATACAAAAGAAGAAATAGACAAATCAGAATGAAATAACTCCATCTAACCTATCAGGACCCTTGGATTGGCCATTGCTTCCAGCTGGCTCATGGTATAGATCCTAGCCGCCATCTATTGTCGTCCACATCCTCTGCTAGCTTATCCAGAGGATCCTGCTTGCGATGCCTGACTGCGTCCTCTATCACCACTACTACTAAATTGCCATTGTTGTGAACCCTACTGACTCTATCTTAGTTGTTGGGTCACCTCCTCATACTTCACAGGGTAATACAACCTTGTGTGCCTGACCTTTCCACACTTAAATCAAGTTTTATCCTCATACGATGGCCTATACAACCCAGTTGTTGAAACTGATGATGTGCTACAAGCTCCTGTCAGTGGAAAAGTATGACCTCTACCCCTACTCGTGTTCCACTATGATGTTGTATGCGATCTCTATTTAGTAAAATTCGACCTCTGCCCTTGGAACAAAATTGACCTCTTCTTGGCATTAGATTCACGCTTCTCTATATCAGACCTCTCAATAAGACTTACTGACTCCACAAAAGTGGAAAACCTCTCTCTATTCTCCAAAGCTGATGTCGTTGTAGTCAACTCTATACTCAAACCCTTCTCAGACCTATGAATCCTTTCTTTATCTATTTATGTCATGTGAGAGCAAAACCTCAAAAGATCCATAAACTTTGACTTGTACTCATTGACGGTCATTGATCCATGAAGAATCTTCTCAAATTGGGAGATCTTATCATCTAGGTATGTCTCATGATAGTATTGACTAAAAAAATCCCACTAAAAATCCTCCCAACCAATCACAACTCATGACCCATTTTCCTTTTCTATAGCCTACCAATGGCCATCACAACCCTTCAATAGGTACACAATGTGCTTCCCTTTATCCTCTTCAATGATATTCAAAATCTTAAATGCTTTCTCCAACTCGGTCAGCCACATGTCAGTGTTTGATGGGTCCAACGTACTAGCATACTCAACTGCCCCGACACGTCTGAGCCATTCAAATGTCTTCCCGACACCTTAGGATTCTACATTAGGGACGGCTGCCCTAGCTTGAGTTGTTGGCACTATGTCCGCTAAATGTGTAATCATGGCCATCATCTGCCAAACATGGAGTGAAACACATGGCTCCCGTAGTTGTCAGGTCAAACTAAGGCATTGCGGGTTGCTCTGGCCTCGTCTCTGGCACTCTCTCATCCCGTGCCTGCCTCCTAACACCACCTCGTGGTGCAATATAGCTACTCTCAGCATGCTCTTTGTGTCCTCTAGACATATCTACATAAGTATAAGCTCTGATCAGATATGTTAGATAACATAAGAACAAACTCAAATTTAAATCCTATGTCCCTATAGACTCAGCGTACCTAGAGCTTTGATACCAACTTAACTATGACACCTTGTCGCACTAAACGAGACTACTCACAACATAAAACATGATCAACAACTAACTAATCACATTATCAAAAAACTAAAATAATTAAAATCGATTCCAACATTATAAACATGCTCAGAAACATTTACAGAAAGGTCCATCTTTTCCATAAACTCATATATTATAACAGATTTGTATATTTATATCCAGTGGCATCAGCCACAACCTATATACAAAAGAGGCATCTCACATGTACATGTCATAGATACAAACACCGGCACATTGCAAAAAACTCATGTCGATGCATGTATATCATCTGCAAAACACATCCCATACTTGGACCAGAGAGTACAAGGACGACACTAAGACTCCACTATTAGTAGCTACTACTGTCCAACCTTCTGAGACTACTGATCACCGGGATGTTCCTCTTTTGTTGCACGATCTCAACCACATCGTTGATGACCGCCTAAAAAGATGTGGTGACCCACGAGCTCAAATGCTTGTCCCAATAAGATATATAACTCTCCACAACGGTTATTGACTACAAAGATTATTTCGTAGTAAATAAAGTGAGCATATTGAGTATTTAATAAGTAGTTGAGCAGTTTCAAAAATTTTAGCATACTAGGCAAGTTAAGCAGATAGGTTTAGCAACCAGCATGAGTATAAAAATACATAAAGGGAATATTTAATTCGATTTATCTAATTAAATAATATCTTAGATTACATAAGATTGCATTTTATAACAACTAAGCAGTATAAAGGACATGACAAGGGTTAAGATCCAATGTGAAACATATTTAACACTAGCAGATATACTATACGACTTGTATTACATATTTTATTATGCCCTAAGGAATCTGAGCCTTACCTCCCAAAGTCTAAATGACCAATGCGAAGTCAAAATCAGTTTCACATAAGATCTGGGAGACCCAAAATACTAAGATCTCAGCTATGCCTGGTCAGTACGAGTTGAATGCAGTGACATATTAGTCAAACTGCCAATAACTACATATAGTCAAGTTGATAACACCTAGTCTGCCCTTGGTACAAGACACGACACTAGACACCAGGGTATGTAAAGAAAAACCCTACCAGCTGAAGTACAACTACAACGTACTCAGTCACGTCATATAAAAAAAAATTGAGGCATGACCACAACCATCCTCCATAACCTACAATTAAGGATGTCAAGGATGTTCACTCACTTGCACCCCACATACTCAACATGTTATGTATGCGGTCTGAGTTTCCCTTAGGAATACTCGTTTCACCATCTAGCAAGTTTTGACACTGAAGATGGTTCTACGACACAGAGCACTACGTGCTTAGGGTCTCACTTAATTAATTATGGAGTTTTGAGTGAATTAAGGTTGCATCATACAAGTAGACATACAAATCCTAAATCATTTCTATCAATCACAAAAGTATGACAACTTCAAATAACATAAAATGGTTGTGGTATATTACTTATTCATGTTACCTCATACTATTGTTCATTACCACTCATGGGATCACACTTGTCATCATATATTGCAAGATACAATTTCACATGACATTAATCCAAGGTCCCAACCCTTATCGCATTATAAAGAGGATTAAACCTCCAATAGGGCTCAATCATGCCCAAAGGTCATTAAGACCATCACATCATTCCCTACAAGATTATCATTACCTTTCCATGCCTTATAACAAAGCTCAACAGGTAAACACCGCACATGTGATGTATACGTTTAACATAGCAAGGAACTATGATATTTAGATAACATCATATTAGGGTTTCAATCAACGATAAGAGAGTATTCCATTGTCAAAGTAATCATTCAACAATCACACTTATGCCCAGAGGAGATGAGGTATACCGCTCATGCTCCAACCAACCATCCCTTAGTCAAAATCGATACCATACAAGGTCAATGGAAGAGCTGGCTGCCAAGACCTCACCCATTTTGATCAGTATAAGACCACTGATAGTGACATCATGTCAAACTACAACTAGCTTACCAGGGTATAGTGGCATCTTCTCTAAAGAGCTACAGCCGCAACATGCACTCTCTTCGGAGAGATCACACATCAATCGCCGGTACATTTTCATCAGGGTGTGCACACGACAACCCTGGTATTTCTCGGGGAGATCACACATCAATCCCCATCTGGACATAAGGATATGTTCGTCCTTCACCCCTACATATTCAAAAATATGCACTCCAAGTTAAACTCATTTCACCATTCAGCAAATCCTGACACCAAATGGATCTATGGCATGGGCAACTACATGATAAGGTTATATTTGATTAATTAGGTGTATTAGAGTATCTTTTAGCATCAATCAAGTTACAAGCATGAACTATAACGGATGCTACAAAGAAATGTGTGATACAATTATCAAGTAATTTCACAATCTTTGGACCACATTGAATGCATAAGACACATGATCTCAGTCCCTTATCACATTACTGGGTATTCTCATCCTTTAACAATATCATCATCATGATTGTTCTGTCTGGGTATTCAAACCCTTAGTTCATTACTAAACATTGTCACCTCTTATCAGGTAATTATTACCTCTAGGTCCTCAAACTAGGTACACAATATACTTATTACACAAGTATTTCACATGGCTCACAAGGCCCATTTAATCTGTATCATATGAAACATCATAGCTCATACCTGGATATGTTCATCATCCCATGATACATGCATGGCTAGTCTTTCATGATATAAATAATTATCAAGTACATATCATTACCATGCAACATAAGAGAAACACAACCTTCCCATTAATAGGGTTAGGGTTTCCCTTTTCACCGATTAGGGTTAGGGTTTCCCTCTTTAGCCGATTAGGGTTAGGGTTTCTCTTTTCACATATTAGGGTTAGGGTTTCCCTCATTAGCCGATTAGGGTTTCAAGTTCATATTATCAATAATCAGAACCCTATTTCATATTATCAAGAATCAAAACCCTAATGCATACTCTACATATATAGGGGTATCAATATATGCTCATTGAATGATCATCACACAAAGTATGAGTTTCTCTCTCATCTTTACTAGGATAATGATTACATCATACTTTATTAAGTTCGCTCAATCCTTCTCTCAAGGTACATTGGCCTACATTTATCAAAATGCATTGAACTCTATACATCTTAATGTATCATTTGACATAACACACTTCATGTGTTACTCAATTAAGTATATTGGATTGAGGTGCTTCCACCATATCGGGCATGAGGTGTGTGCTTGCTTCCATACCTCCCAAGAGGTGTGAGCTTGCTTCCATATCGGGCAAGAGGTGTGTGTATGCTTACCAAATTGGGAAAGAGGTGTATGTGTGCTTCCATATTGCCCAAGAGGTGTAAGTGTACTTCCATGTCGCCCAAGAGGTGTATATGTGCTTCCATATCGCCCAAGAGGTGTATGTGTGCTTCCATATCGCCCAAGAGGTGTATGTGTACTTCCATATCACCCAAGAGGTATATGTATGTGTCACTCATATAGTGCATGAGATGTAGGTTCATCACCATTTCATGCATGCAGCATATGTGTGTGTCACATATATCGGGTTGCTCAAAATTGGGGTTTGCATATCTAGTTAGACCATTGTGCTCATACCTCTTCAAACCTTCATGATATCAGATTACCCTTCACCATGTGTTAAGTGACAACCTAGAAAACTCATTAATCTAAACCAAACCAAGTGTTCAAACCAATAGGGGTGTGGGGTTCCAAGGTATATCGAGTTTCATATCACCATATTGGGTTTCAACACCATATCGGGTTAGAGGTGCTTCAACCCGGTATCAGTTTGAGCCATGCTAATGCCATCATCATCAAGCTCTAGACTTCATTCCTTACTGCTCTAGTTCATGGAAAAAAGTCCTATGTCACTAATAGAACTCATGGATTCAT
Source organism: Alisma plantago-aquatica (assembly GCA_963693085.1). Taxonomy (NCBI): domain Eukaryota; kingdom Viridiplantae; phylum Streptophyta; class Magnoliopsida; order Alismatales; family Alismataceae; genus Alisma; species Alisma plantago-aquatica. The sequence goes on along the minus strand of OY856409.1, from coordinate 1,306,044,750 downwards.
CAATTATTCAAGAAAACTCGAAATTGTAAGTAGATCATCAAGTATAGCAAGATTGAAGGTGAATAATAACATGATTGGGTTCAAGTTATATAACCTGCCTCAAGAACAAATTCAAAGATCCAATATCCAAAGCTTCACATTCCCAAGGTTTAATTTGAACTTATCACAGATCCAAGATTTGTTCACAACTCCTCCAAATGCAAAGAATCCATAGATAAGAACTTGGTGAAGAAGAAAAGAAAGAAAGAATCACAACCCGAGAACATGCTTCAACCAAGGTTGAAGATAACCACGGCCTCACCTTAAGCTTAAGGTTTGATATCCTCCTTTATACTCAACTTTATGCATGATATCTAAGAGAAAGAGAGTTGTGGGATTAGAAAAGTTTCACTAGTAGGTGAAAGGAGTGGTATATATAATTGAGGTTCATGAGAGACAGCGTATAAGAGGTGTCATCATCTTATACTACTAGGTGCCACATGTCCATGCATGGTTAACATGTGTCAATGCTCACATATTTATATTGACATGCAAAACTCTCGAGGATAATCTAGGGATAAGATTTTGGCCATTAGTTATCTTGTTGAGCAAGATATTTCAACTCAACATCACTTTATTCACAAACTGATACACTTTTTCTAAGGAAAGTTGTAAACCGATATCCATCACCTCCTTGAGGTGCTTAGCCCATCATGGAAAAGGCCAAGAGTTGAAAAAACAATATGGGACCTCCTCTATGGCTCCTTGGCCGATAGGCACTCCCATATAAGTTCTACAACTCGAGACAACTCATATCAGGGTTTCAACTATACAATTTTTCTTGGTCTTTTCATTACCAAGAATACCATCATTCAAAAATGGTTCAAACATGGTGCCTCTTTATTTCTGTCTCCTCCATATGATTCTAATAGAGAGTAGGAACACTCTAGAGGTGGTAATTTGCACATCAACCCTACATTTTGGGTAAATTGCAAATTGCACCAAAACTGGTACACAAGGCACATGCATTATTCAAATAAGCTCCAACTTGGAACTTAAGCTTTCCACAAGCCACCCCTTAGCATCATTCTCTCTCTTATGATTCTAAAGCACTTGAAGCGTGTTCAAAATGTGACATATTGCAATATAACCCCTCATCTTGGGTAAATTGCAAATCACACATAAACTATCATATAATGCACAAAGAGTTTGCAAATAAGCTCAAACTTGAAAATTAAACTCAAGGAGAGTCTTAGTTACTTTTCAAAAGATTAAAATAAGTTTATAAATACTTACTTAAGCAAAACTTCTAGGTTTATGCCATAACCCAGGTCAGGGATGTTACAATTATCAACCCCTAACAGGGATTTCGTCCCCAAAATCTCAAGAGAAAAGAGAAGGGTACTTCCTCCTCATTTCTTCCTCCAGCTCCCATGTGGCTTCTTAAATGCCACGGTGATGCCAAATAACTTTCGCAAGAACTATGTCTTTCTTTGTCAACTTCTTGATTCTTATATCAAGAATCATCATTAGACCTTCCACATAGGATATATCTTCATTCAACTCTACCTCTATAGGTTGCAACACCAACTCTGTATCAGGATGACACTTTCTCAACATATATATATATATGAAACACTAGATGTAGTCTATGTAGCTCAGGTGACAACTCCAACCTATAGGCTACCTTTCCAATCCGTGCTATCACTGGGTAAGGTCCCATAAATTTAGGAGCTAACTTACCCTTCTTCCCAAATTTGAGAACACCTTTCCAAGGAGAGACCTTGAGATACACTCTGTCTCCAACTTGGAATTCTAAAGGTCTACGATATTTATCAGCATGTGACTTCTATCTATCATGTGCAACCTTCAATTGTTGTTGTATTACTTTAATCTTTTCAATTGTCAGTTGCACTAATTCAGGACCCAGAAGTTGGTATTCTCCTATCTCATGCCAGCATAACTGAGAATTACAATGCTTCATATGGTGCCATATCAATACTAGTTTGATAACTATTATTGTAGGCAAACTATATTAAGCTCAAGTGTAAGTTCCAACTTCTTACAAACTAAAGAACACATGCCCTAAGCAAGTCCTCCAAAGTCTATATAGTCCTTTCAGATTGTCCATCTTTCTGAGTGTGAAAAGTTGTGCTAAACTGTAACTGCGTACCCAAGGCTTTATGTAGTCATTCCCAAAAGTGACTTGTAAACTAGGGACCTCTATCAGACACAATTGTGGCTAGAACTCCGTGCAACCGCACTATCTCATCTATGTAGATCTATGCAAGTTTTTCAGCATTATAGGTTGTTCTAACATGAAGAAAATGTGCTGACTTAGTCAACCTATCAACTATCACCCAAATGGAATCATAAGTTTTGGTTGTTTTGGGTAGACCAACCACAAAATCCATTGTCACTTGATCCCATTTCCACTGTGGTATAGGTAAGGGTTGCAATGTTCCTATAGGTTTTTGGTGTTCTACTTTAACTTGTTGACACACTGGACACCGCATAACAAACTCAACTACATCCTTCTTCAAACCAGGCCACCAATACATATATTTTGAGTTATGATCCATTTTAGTACTCCCTGGATGCATTGCATACATGGGTGAATGAGCTTCCTCCATAACTATCTTTCTTAAGTCATTGGCATCAGGTACTACCATCCTACCATGGTAACAGACTACCTCATCCTCTGACTCATGGAAATTGTCCCATTTCTCACTACCATACTTTGACCTGATCTGCTAAATCACAATATCAACCTGTTGTGCCTCTTTAACCTGTTGTCTCATAGTAGGTTTCACATGCATCTCGGACAACAATCTAACTAACAAAGATACTTTTAACTGTACATTTATTTGTCTCAAAGAGACAAACATGTCCCGTTTAAAGCACATTAAATAATTCAATTGTGCTTTATCTATGGGTGGAGATGAAGATTTTTCTACTTAGTGCATCTTCCACTACATTAGTTTTTCCTGGATGATAATCAATTGTACAATCGTAGTCCTTGATTAATTCCATCCAACGACGTTGTCTCATATTTAGCTCGTGCTGTGAGAAGATGTACTTTAAGTTTTTATGGTTTGTAAAAATCTAACATGTTTCTCCATAAAGATAATGCCTCCAAATCTTCAACGTGTGGACCACTGCAACTAATTCTAGATCATGCGTCAGATAATTCTCCTCATGTTTCTTAAGCTATCGGGAAGCAAAAGAAACTATATGATCAATATGCATCGACACACATCCTAGACCATTCTTAGAGGCATCACAGAAAATAATGTATCCCTTTCCCTACTCAGGTAGAACCAACACAGGTGCACTAGTCAACCTTTCTTTCAACAACTGGAAAGAACGTTGACACTTGTCATTTCAGACAAAAGGAACCTCCTTCCTGGTCAACCTAGTTAGGGGTAATGCTACAAAACTGAAAGTCTTTAATAAACCTTTTGCAGTAACCTGCCAGATGTAGGAAACTATGAATCTCAGTTGGTATCGTGGGTTGTTCCCACTCTACAATAGACTCCACTTTCTTAGGATCAACACGAATACCTGAAGCAGATATAACATGTCCTAGAAAAGACATTTCTGACAACTATAACTCACACTTGCTAAACTTAGCATATTGCTTGTATTGTCTATAGTCTATGCATAATCTCATAGACCCATCTTTCTTTTAAAAAAAATGAACTGGAGCACCCCATGGCAAAGTACTCGGTCAAATGAAACCTTTTTCAAGAAACTCCTACAATTGTTTCTTGAGTTCTTCCATCTCAATAGGGGCCATCCTATAAGGTGTTTGGGCTATGGGTTGTGTACTTGAAATTAGATTAATCTCAAAATCAATCTCTTGAGGTGGAGGAATATCTGGAAATTCTTCAGGAAACACATCCTTGAATTCCCTAACAATAGGAACTTTAGATAGATTAGGACTCTCTACTTTGGTTGTTATGACCCACGTTTCGTTTTACCAGTAAGTACCTTGGTTAGTGCAAAATTGAACTAGTTATGTTGAGATGAGTACTTGCTTTTGTTAATAGTGTTTTGAGTTTTGAGCTAGTGTTAATGTATCATTAGCTTGTTCTCTTGTCCTGAGATTGAGGGCAAGTTTGTGCTTAATCCTTTGCCGAAGAAATCATGTGAAACTGACCTACGAGTAAAAAGATATAAGCTTTTTAGTGTGCAGGGACCTATGTGTAATTTCGGAAAGTTTGTGGGCAATTTGCATCCGGCCCCCTGGGCGCCCTTTCTTATCTTTTCCTTCAGTTTTCCTTTTTAACTCTTTTAACTGACTTTGGAATGAACGATAGTTCATTTCCTTCGGTTGCCGCTTGGGAGAAACAGAGAAGGAGAAAGGGAGAAAGAGCAAGCTGGAGGAGAAGCTAGGCAACCCAGCTCCTTCCTTCTCCGTTCTTCTTCGATTTCTTCATCTTCTCCAGCCAAACCAACCGGCTGCATCATCTTCTTCTTCCTCACCTTCTTCTTCCTCCTGCAGCCATGAAGAAGACGACCATGGAGATGGTCTAGGGAGCGAACGGTGCTTCCCCCTCCGTTCTTTCTTCTTGCCAAGTGCTTGCTAGGTCAATCCGAAGCTATAGGAGTGATTCGGGTAAGAATCGTCCACCGAATCGACCCCAATCGTCTCTTTTAATTCTGCAATTTCCGCCCCTGCGCAGGTTGCACGGCGTGCAACATTACAGATAGCTGATATAGGGGAAAAATCCGTTTCTGCGCAGGTGCACGGCGTGCAAAGTTGCAGATAGCGGAACGAGTTTCAGCCCAGGTGCACGGCGTGCAAATCAGTTTGCACGGCGTGCAGGTCAGTTTGCACGGCGTGCAAGTCAGTTTGCACGGCGTGCAAAGGTGCAGAAAAGCAGATCAGAAGTGCACTGAAGGTGCACGGCGTGCAGTCTAAGTGCACGGCGTGCACGTTGCTGTAAAGGTCAGAATTGGGCGTGTTTGTGGACGTTTTTCGGTGAATACGAACACACCGAAGTGGGTGAGTAATAGTTCATTTAGAAATCATTATTTAACTCATTTTAAATACTTATTTGCTTCAGTATCAGTTAATATGATTCCTGAACAGTGTAGCATGTACTTCAGTATGATAAGTTCAGTGGAACTTGAATTGCGTGATGTAAATGATGAAAAAGAGGAAATTCTATGTCTTACAGTTGCTATATGATATTTCCGTTTAAATGTTTATATGTTAATCAGGTATAGACTTAGATGCCCTAACACCGTAGAACCCCTAAATGAAGGTCTGTTTCTTAGGGGTGAAACTCGTGTCCAACATCAACCGGTTGAGTAATTCTGGTGGCACGAGGAGAGAAAGAAAGGCAGTGTCTAACAACAATCGTGCGTGTGTCACGATGGCACTGGGGAAAAGAAAAAGAAAACACGGTTATCTAACACCATTCGTGCGTGTGTCACGAAGGTAACCCTGTGACTCTCCGCCGGTGTACTCCGGTTAAAGGAGGAGTCGGGAGCACACGTGGCTGTGCATTGAGGCCGTAGAGCCTATGTTCTGGCCGGAGAGCCAGGGGTCCTGTAGCAGAGCAGGGCTGGCGTCAGACTTAGCATTTCCCGGGTGTGTCGCTAAGTCTTGTACGGTGGGACCGTAGCATGGACTTGTTGCGGATCTTTATATGCAGAGTACACTGCATATATTTAGGGCATAATAATAAAATGAATAAATAATCGAGTAGGTTCACAGTAAATTTATATAACTGTTTATTTACCCGAAATACCTGTAAATGCTTAGAAGTGTGGTTATTGTCTGTATATTTGCTATGCTAATAGAACTGCCCTACTTGAACTGTATATTTGTTTATTTCAGTTTATAAACATGACGAGTTGTTTAATGATAGCTAAGTGAAATGTTATTCACTGAGCGAGTAGGCTCATACCTCTACTCAAAACATTTTCAGGTCAGCACCAGCATCAAGAATCAGAAGGATCGTTTCACCCTAACGCTTAGTCGATAGAAGGTTCGTTGTTAGTCTAGATAGAGGTCTCTTAGTCCATTCCCCTCGATCCTCGGGACAAGGTGTGAGTGAGAGAGAGAATGTGTGCACAGATGTAAATTAATGTTATGCTTTCTTTATGTTAATCAATGTATTATGATGTAGACCTTGCTTGTATCTTTAATCAGTTAGATAAGAAAAGTTCCTACAGTTTGCTAAGTTTTCTGTTTACAGTTTAAACTTGATTATCATTTAAATGCCTTGAATTGTTTTAAAAAGTGACGAATGGTTGGTTATGTGTTAATCCCACCTGTCGTGCCCTAATTTCGTGGTTGTGGCTAAAGTGAAATTGGGGTGTGACAATTCTTGGTATCAGAGCTTAGGTTGAGTACATAGTTACTCAGAGTCCAGGTCAGGGGACGATAAGAGACCAATAGGATTAAGGTTTAGGTGTCTTTCTTCTATCTGTAGTTTTCTAACAGGAAATATTCTGTTATATCATTGCAGATGGCAGGAAGAGGCTTTGATCGTGATGATCAGGCCGAGAGCCATGTTGGCCCTGATCCTTTGTACTTGGGTCCAGGTGGTGGTGACCACGTGGATGAAGCATCCCGGATGTACAGGATGTTTCTGGAAACCAAGGAAAAGTACAAGGCTGATAGGCGAGTTTCTTCTTCTACCAGTAGCAAAGATCTGATGCGATCTTATGAGCTTGTGAAGAAGATTGGTGGCACAGAGTTTAGTGGCACTACAGATCCAGCAGAGGCTGATGAATGGTTTAGACAGATAGAGAAGGTCTTTCGTCTGATGGAGCTTTCAGAAGAGAAGAAGATCAATCATGCGGTCTACCTTTTGACAGGCGATGCAGAGTGGTGGTGGCGTGGTGTGGAAGAAAAGAGGAGAGGTATAGAGCTTTCCTGGCAGGATTTCTCTGAGGAATTTCATCTCAAATTCTATCCACCCACTTTTCTTAATGAGAAAATCAGGCAGTTGCAAAATATCAAGCAGGGGAACATGACAGTTACAGAGTATGAAGCGCTTTTCACACGTTTGGCGAATTTCTGTCCACAGCTTGTTCCTGATAACATAGAGAGATGCAGAAGGTTTCAGGAAGGGCTAAGGCCAGAGATCCGGCATACAATTTCTGCTACTAGTAAGAGGAACAGAGAGAACTTTGGTGAGTTTGTCGAGGCCGCTAGACAGGTTGAAGAATCTGTGAATGCTGATAGGGTGCCCGAGTCTAAGAAGAGATCTGCAGAGTTCAGTGGAGGACAATCCAGTGGTGGATACAGAGGTGGAGGCAGAGGTTTCTTTTCTAAACTTGGGCGTGGCTTTGGTTGTTTTGGCAGACAGAAGTTTGAGGATGTCACTACCTTTAGAGGCAGAGGAGGATATAACCCAGGAAGATGGGGCAGTGCCGATAGTGGACAGTCTTCTGGGTCATCAATGTCAGTGACAGGTCCTCAGAGGCAAGAGATACCACCATGTGACAAATGCGGAAGGCCACATACTGGTCAGTGTTGGGGTGCAAATTCTCGAGGTTGTTTTATCTGTGGACAAGTAGGACATTTCAAAAAGGAATGTCCTCAGCTTCGACAAGCAGCATCGCAAGCTTTTCAGCCTCAGTACCATGATGTTCTGAGTTCTTCTGTGGCTTCTGGGTCTAGAGGTGGTGGAGTGCCTAGTGGCAGGAGCAGTCAGAGAGGACAGCGTGGCAGAGGGAGAGCTTCAGCACGTTTCTTCTCTTTGACACCTCAGGAAGGTATAATCTCTTCACAAGTTGTTACAGGAGAGATGCTTTTGTTTAATAGTATACCAGTTTCAGTTTTGATAGATCCGAGAGCTACTCATTCTTTTATACAACGTTCTTTAGTTGATGAACTTAATCTGTTAACTCAAGATTTGGCAGATGAGTTAGTGTTGAGGGTTCCACTAGGTGGACCAACAGTTTTATCTGAGTTTTGTCCCAGATGCTTGTTATCTTTTGGAGGTTACACCTTTGCTGCTAATCTCATACCCTTGGATGTCAATACCTTTCAAGTCATCTTGGGTATGGATTGTCTTGAAACATATCGAGTGCAACTCGACTGTTGGAAGAAGGAAGCTACCTTTCAACTAGGTGAATTTTCTTGTGTCTTTACTGGAGACAGGAAAGTTCTGCCTACGTGCATAATATCAGCTGCTGTAGCTGATAAGATGTTACAGAAAGGATGTGAAGCATTCCTTGCTCATGTGATTGACACCAGAGCAGAGAAGAGCACCGCCAGTGTTTATGATGTGCCCGTGGTTTGTGAGTTTTCTGATGTTTTTCCAGAAGATTTGCCAGGCCTACCTCCTGTCAGAGACTTGGATTTTGAAATTCAGATATATCCAGGTAGTCATCCAGTAGCACTGCCAGCCTATAGAATGGCACCTGCAGAGTTGAAAGAACTCAAGGTGCAGTTGCAGGAGTTGCTAGATAAGGGTTTCATTAGACCCAGTTCTTCACCGTGGGGTGCTCCAGTCCTGTTTGTTAAGAAGAAGGATGGTACCATGTGTCTCTGTATAGATTACAGGCAACTGAACAAGATCACTATAAAGAACAAGTATCCATTGCCGAGAATAGATGATCTGTTTGATCAGTTGCGTGGAGCGACGATATTTTCTAAAATTGATTTGAGATCTGGATATCATCAGCTTAGGATAAAGGCTTCTGATATTCCTAAAATAGCTTTCAGAACAAGGTATGGGCATTATGAGTTTTTGGTCATGTCGTTTGGGCTGACCAATGCCCCAGCAGCCTTTATGGATATGATGAACCGGATTTTCAAACCGTTCCTAGATCACTTTATTGTAGTCTTTATAGATGATATTCTAATCTATTCCAGAGATGATGAGCAACATGAACAACACTTGAGAGTAGTGTTGCAGTTGTTGAGACAACACCAGTTGTTTGCTAAATTCAGCAAATGTGAGTTCTGGTTGGCCGAGGTAGCATTTCTTGGACATGTTATCTCGAGAGGTGGAGTTAGTGTTGACCCTAAGAAAGTTGATTCTGTACTTCAGTGGGAACAGCCTAAGACTCCTACTGAGATCAGAAGTTTCTTGGGATTAGCAGGCTATTACAGAAGGTTCATACAGAACTTCAGTGTGTTAGCATCACCTTTGACACGCTTGATGAGGAAGGATGTACCGTTTGTTTGGTCTGATAACTGTGAGAGAAGTTTTCAGGTTTTAAAGAAAAGGTTGACTTCAGCACCAGTGTTGGTTTTGCCTGAAGCTGAAAAAGGCTATACAGTGTTCTGTGATGCTTCCATGAGAGGTTTGGGCTGTGTACTAATGCAAGAAGGCAAAGTTGTGGCTTACGCATCTAGACAGCTTAAGAAGAACGAAGAGAACTACCCTACTCATGATCTGGAATTAGCTGCTATAGTTCATGCTCTTAAGACATGGCGTCACTACCTGTATGGTGAGACATGTCAGGTGTTTACAGACCATAAGAGCCTGAAGTATATCTTCACTCAGAAGGATTTGAATTTGAGACAACGCAGATGGCTTGAGCTGATTAAAGACTATGATGTGACAATCGATTACCATCCTGGTAAGGCAAATGTTGTAGCTGATGCCTTGAGTAGAAAGTCAAGTTCAACAGTTAATGCATTTTCTATGGCATGTTTCAAGAGAGACTTGCTTGTAGATATGCGAAGGTTGAACTTAGACTTGGATGTGACTGGACAAAGTGGGTTGATTGCTCAGATGCAAGTCAGACCTACTTTCTATAATCAGATTAAAGAATTGCAGTAGAGTGATGATGAGTTGTGGCAAATCATCCAGGAAATGTCAGAGGGTAAGAGAACAGAGTTCAGATTTTCTGATGAAGGCATGTTGTATCTTCATGACAGGTTGTGTGTACCTGGAAACAGTAAGCTGAAAGAGCAGATTCTTGAGGAAGCACATACTTCTATGTATGCTATGCATCCAGGTAACACAAAGATGTACAGGAACCTCAAAGAGCTGTACTGGTGGTCTGGTATGAAAAGGGATGTGGCTGAATACGTGGCTAGGTGCGGGGTGTGTCAGCAGGTTAAGGCTGAGCATCAGAAACCTGCTGGTACTTTGCAGTCGCTTCCTATACCAGAATGGAAATGGGAACACATCACGATGGACTTTGTAGTAGGATTACCCAGGACGCCTAAGGGTTCAGACTCGATATGGGTGATTGTGGATAGACTAACTAAGTCTGCTCACTTTCTTCCTGTCAAGTCAACCTTTGACGTTTCAAAGTTGGCCAAAGTTTATGTGGATGAGGTAATCAGATTACATGGGATTCCAGTTTCCATTATTTCTGACAGAGATCCAAAGTTCACATCTAGATTCTAGAATCAGTTACATCGTGTGTTGGGCACAAGGCTGAAGTTCAGTACAGCATTTCATCCGCAGACAGATGGTCAATCGAAGAGGACCATTCAGACCCTTGAGGACATGCTGAGAGCATGCGTGCTACAGTTTAGAGGCAACTGGGAAGAACACTTAAGCCTAATGGAGTTTGCATATAATAATAGTTACCATTCTAGTCTTGGAATGGCTCCATATGAAGCTCTTTATGGAAGGAAGTGTAGATCGCCAGTTTGTTGGTACGAGGTGGGTGAGAAGGAAATTCTTGGACCTGAGTTAGTTGATGTAACTACAGAAAAGATATTTGTGATCAGGGATCAGTTAAAAGCTGCTCAGGACAGACAGAAAAGTTATGCAGAAAGACGACGTCGACCTCTTGAGTTCGAGGTTGGTGACGAGGTTTACTTGAAGGTTTCACCGTGGAAGGGAGTGCTGAGGTTTGGCAAGAGAGGTAAATTGACTCCTAGGTATATGGGTCCATATCCTATTCTTGAGAGGATTGGACCTGTAGCTTACAGGTTGGATTTGCCGCCTGAGTTGGCAAATCTTCATGATGTCTTCCATGTGTCTATGCTGAAAAAGTGTCATCCTGGTACGGAAAAGATTCTAGATCCAGAACCAGTGCAGCTTAGAACAGATGTGTCCTATGTAGAAGGACCAGTGTAGATAGTTGATCACCGGATCAAAAAGCTTAAGAACCGGGAGATATCTTTAGTGAAGGTTTTGTGGAGGAATCACAATATAGAAGAAGCTACGTGGGAGCTTGAATCAGAAATGCGTAACAAGATTCCTTTTCTCTTTTAGGAATTTCGGGACGAAATTCTTATAAGGGAGGGAGATTGTTATGACCCACGTTTCGTTTTACCAGTAAGTACCTTGGTTAGTGCAAAATTGAACTAGTTATGTTGAGATGAGTACTTGCTTTTGTTAATAGTGTTTTGAGTTTTGAGCTAGTGTTAATGTATCATTAGCTTGTTCTCTTGTCCTGAGATTGAGGGCAAGTTTGTGCTTAATCCGTTGCCGAAGAAATCATGTGAAACCGACCTACGAGTAAAAAGATATAAGCTTTTTAGTGTGCAGGGACCTATGTGTAATTTCGGAAAGTTTCTGGGCAATTTGCATCCGGCCCCCTGGGCGCCCTTCCTTATCTTTTCCTTCAGTTTTCCTTTTTAACTCTTTTAACCGACTTTGGAATGAACGATAGTTCATTTCCTTCGGTTGCCGCTTGGGAGAAACAGAGAAGGAGAAAGGGAGAAAGAGCAAGCTGGAGGAGAAGCTAGGCAACCCAGCTCCTTCCTTCTCCGTTCTTCTTCGATTTCTTCATCTTCTCCAGCCAAACCAACCGGCTGCATCATCTTCTTCTTCCTCACCTTCTTCTTCCTCCTGCAGCCATGAAGAAGACGACCATGGAGATGGTCTAGGGAGCGAACAGTGCTTCCCCCTCCGTTCTTTCTTCTTGCCAAGTGCTTGCTAGGTCAATCCGAAGCTATAGGAGTGATTCGGGTAAGAATCGTCCACCGAATCGACCCCAATCGTCTCTTTTAATTCTGCAATTTCCGCCCCTGCGCAGGTTGCACGGCGTGCAAATCCGTTTTGCACGGCGTGCAACATTACAGATAGCTGATATAGGGGGAAAATCCGTTTCTGCGCAGGTGCACGGCGTGCAAAGTCAGTTTGCACGGCGTGCAAAGTTGCAGATAGCGGAACGAGTTTCAGCCCAGGTGCACGGCGTGCAAATCAGTTTGCACGGCGTGCAGGTCAGTTTGCACGGCGTGCAAGTCAGTTTGCACGGCGTGCAAAGGTGCAGAAAAGCAGATCAGAAGTGCACTGAAGGTGCACGGCGTGCAGTCTAAGTGCACGGCGTGCACGTTGCTATAAAGGTCAGAATTGGGCGTGTTTGTGGACGTTTTTCGGTGAATACGAACACACCGAAGTGGGTGAGTAATAGTTCATTTAGAAATCATTATTTAACTCATTTTAAATACTTATTTGCTTCAGTATCAGTTAATATGATTCCTGAACAGTGTAGCATGTACTTCAGTATGATAAGTTCAGTGGAACTTGAATTGCGTGATGTAAATGATGAAAAAGAGGAAATTCTATGTCTTACAGTTGCTATATGATATTTCCGTTTAAATGTTTATATGTTAATCAGGTATAGACTTAGATGCCCTAACACCGTAGAACCCCTAAATGAAGGTCTGTTTCTTAGGGGTGAAACTCGTGTCCAACATCAACCGGTTGAGTAATTCTGGTGGCACGAGGAGAGAAAGAAAGGCAGTGTCTAACAACAATCGTGCGTGTGTCACGATGGCACTGGGGAAAAGAAAAAGAAAACACGGTTATCTAACACCATTCGTGCGTGTGTCACGAAGGTAACCCTGTGACTCTCCGCCGGTGTACTCCGGTTAAAGGAGGAGTCGGGAGCACACGTGGCTGTGCATTGAGGCCGTAGAGCCTATGTTCTGGTCGGAGAGCCAGGGGCCCTGTAGCAGAGCAGGGCTGGCGTCAGACTTAGCATTTCCCGGGTGTGTCGCTAAGTCTTGTACGGTGGGACCGTAGCATGGACTTGTTGCGGATCTTTATATGCAGAGTACACTGCATATATTTAGGGCATAATAATAAAATGAATAAATAATCGAGTAGGTTCACAGTAAATTTATATAACTGTTTATTTACCCGAAATACCTGTAAATGCTTAGAAGTGTGGTTATTGTCTGTATATTTGCTATGCTAATAGAACTGCCCTACTTGAACTGTATATTTGTTTATTTCAGTTTATAAACCTGACGAGTTGTTTAATGATAGCTAAGTGAAATGTTATTCACTGAGCGAGTAGGCTCATACCTCTACTCAAAACATTTTCAGGTCAGCACCAGCATCAAGAATCAGAAGGATCGTTTCACCCTAACGCTTAGTCGATAGAAGGTTCGTTGTTAGTCTAGATAGAGGTCTCTTAGTCCATTCCCCTCGATCCTCGGGACAAGGTGTGAGTGAGAGAGAGAATGTGTGCACAGATGTAAATTAATGTTATGCTTTCTTTATGTTAATCAATGTATTATGATGTAGACCTTGCTTGTATCTTTAATCAGTTAGATAAGAAAAGTTCCTACAGTTTGCTAAGTTTTCTGTTTACAGTTTAAACTTGATTATCATTTAAATGCCTTGAATTGTTTTAAAAAGTGACGAATGGTTGGTTATGTGTTAATCCCACCTGTCGTGCCCTAATTTCATGGTTGTGGCTAAAGTGAAATTGGGGTGTGACATTGGTGTCTACCACGTGTGCTAAGAATGCTTCACATCCTTATCGCATCAATCTCTTAGCTACCAGTACTGATACTAGATAGGTTGGAAGAATCTTTCTGTCCCCCTCAAAGACCCATGTCTCATCACTGCTTGCGAACATAGCTTGCATGGAACCACAATCCAAGACAACCTTATACTTTTCTAGGGTATCCATCCCAAGAATTATGTCAAACTCATGAATCTCAATAAGATCCACCTGAATGTTGTGTTCTGAAAAGAAAAGAACACAGGGAGAACATACCTCCCGCAACATTGCAGATCCTACTATTGCAATTTCTAATAACAATTTATCTGCTCTACTACTGAAAGTCATATTGCAGTCATGAATCACTTCTTCAGTGATAAAGGAATGTGTAGCACCCGGATCAATCAAAATAGATATAAAGCAGGATGAAGACATATCAGAACGAAGCAATTTCATCTGACCTGTCATGACTCGTGGATTGACTACTGCCTCCATCTAATTCAAAACATAGAATCTTGTCGTTTCCTGTTGTTGACTTCATGCTCTGTTATTTGGTGAAGATGAACCTGCTTGGGACGCATGTCCACGTCCTCGTGTGCCACTACTAAACTATTGCCTTTAAGAGCCCTATTGACTCTATCTCGGTGGTTGGGTTACCTCCATGTCTCTAACTGGACATTCTCTCATCATATGTCCTGTCTGCCCACACTTGAAATAGTTTATGTCCCACTGTGGTCTAGATGGTCATGTTACTGACATTGATGTCGTACTATGGGCTCCACTAGGTAGAAAATTACGGCCTCTACCCTTGCTCGACGTCCACTGCGTTTGAGCATTAAACCTCTATGGTGCTAATGGCATAGGAAACCTCAGTTTCTTGAAACTTCTAGACCTCTGTCCCTAGAACTAGGCATGTACTTACCTATTGTTAGCCTCATGTTTCTCAATCATGAACCTCTCTATCCTCCTAAATGATTCCACAAAGGTGGAAAATCTCTCTCTATTCTCTAGAGCAGCTACAAGTGTGGCTAACTCAGTGTTTAGACCCTTCTCAAAATGTTGAATCCTTTCCTCATCTGTAGTAGCCATGTGTGGACAAAACTACAGAAGTTACATGAACTTGGTTTCATACTCACCAATCTTCATCGGTCCTTATTTAATCTGCTCGAACTGTGAGATTTTCTCATCCAGATAAGTCCTAGAAAAGTATATACTGATAAACTCACGTCGGAATTCCTGCCATCAGACCTCAACACCAGGTCTTTTCTCTTCTTCAATGGCCCACTAATGTCCAATACTTCCTTTTAAAAGGTACAAAACGTGCCTAACTTTATTAGTTTCTGGGATACTAAGGATTCTAAAGGCTTTTTCCAGTCCAGTGAGCCATAAATCTGTGTCTGCTGAGCCAGTTGTGCTGGCATATTTGGTGGCTCCTACCCAACGTAATCACTCAAAGGTCTTACTAGATCCATGTCCCTCATTGGGAACTAGTGCCCTAGGCACTGGTGTTGGCATCTGATCTGCCATATGCGTCATTGTGGTCATGAACTGCCCAAAAAGAGCATGAAAGGCTAGATTTTCTAGCATTGCTTGATCAAGCTAGGTATTCTCAGGCACTGCTTCCTCTCTAGCCTGATCCCTTGCACCTCCTCCTGGTGTCACAACACTGCTCTCAGAAAGCATGTTCTTCATGTGCTCTAGCCATCTTTCAGCTTTACTTCTTCTCCTATATGAGCAGAAGTCATTATAAGATAAACTGGAGGACACTAGAACAGACTCAACAACCTTAATCCTATGTCTCTATAGACTCAGCAAACCTTAGGCTCTGATACCAAAACTTTTGTGATGACTCGATTGCTCGAATTGCTACTAGTAATTACACGAAATAACCATTAGCAACGGATTAATGAAAATCACTATAAATAAAAATCATTTTGCAAAGAGATCCATTTCTAGAAACTCTTAAAGAAAGAACCAAGGCAATATATATACATCATGGTTCACATTGTACATACATTATACCATCTTATCTTGAGGATATCATATACCAGTTGCTTTGCCCAAACATATACATAAGCAACATAAAACCTCAAGACATATAAGCCAAAATCTCATATCATTTATAAAACCATTACGTACTAACTCCCAAGGACCTGAGAGTACAGATATGACACATATGACTTCTATCTACAAGATATGACAGACATCACACTCAACTTGAGCTATTACTACTGTCCCTATTGTTGTTCTCCTCCCTCTGTAGTACGGTCTCTACCTCCTCGTCTGCGTCCACCTAAAAAATGTTGGGACCAACGGGGTGAGACAAAGGTCCCAGCAAGAGATATAACTCTATGCCAATAATATTATTATCTTAAATAAATAGAATAAAACTGAGCAGAGAATCTTTTATATTAATAATTAAGATTAATCACTATTTAAAATCAGAACATAGCAATATCATATTTTAAAGCATTGCAGCTATCTAAGACAGAGTAATAAACCATCTATTCACTTTATAAGGTATAAGAAAAACATGTATAACATATATCTATTTAAGATGTATAAAAGTAATGTAACATCAACTAATGTTTCCGTATTCAATCATTAAGCAGATACGCTACACGACTAATTACATATTTACAATCACACTTCTGCCCATAGGAGATGAGGTATACAGCTCATGCTCCAACCGACCACCGCTTAGTCAAAATCGGTACCATACAAGGTCAATGGAAGAGCCGCCTACCAAGACCTCACCCGTATTGGTCAGTATGAGACCACTGGCAGTGACATCATGTCAAACTACAACTAGCTTACTAGGGTATATCGACATCTTTGCTAAAGAGCTACAGCCGCAACATGCACTCTCTTCAGGGAGATCACACATCAATACTAGGTACATTTTCATTAGGGTGATCGCATGGAAACCCTGGTATTTATCGGGGAGATCACACATCAATCCCCATTTGGACGTAATGATATGTTCATCCTTCACCCCCGCATATTCAAAAATATTCACTCCGAGTTAAACTCATTTCACCGTTCAACAAATCTTGACATAGAATGGATCTATGGCCTGGGAAACTACATGATACGGCTCCATTTGATTAACTAGGTGTATTACAATATCGTTTAGCATCAATCAAGTAATAAGCATGAATTATAACAAATGCTATAAAGAAAGGTGTAATACAATTATCAAGTAATTTCATAATCTTTGGAACACATTGAATGCATAACACATGTGATCTCAGTCCCTTATCACATTACTGGGGATTCTCATCCTTTAACATCATCATCATCATGATTGCTCTATTTGGGTATTCAAACCCTTAGTTCATCACTGAACATTATCACCTCTTATCAAGTAGCTATTACCTCTAGATCCTCAGACCAGGTATACATTGTACTTATTGTACAAGTATTTCACATGGCTCACAAGGCCCATTTAATCTGTATCATATGAAACATCATAACTCATACCTGGCTATGTTCATCATCTCGTGATACCTACATGGTTAGTCTTTCATGATAGGAACAATTATCAAGTACATATCATTACCATGCAACACAAGAGAAACACAACCTTCCCATTAATAGGGTTAGGGTTTCCCTTCTCACCGATTAGGGTTAGGGTTTTTGTAACATCCATCACCTGGGTTATAACCTAACCCTAGAAGTTTTGCCTAAATTATGTAATTAAACACCTGTGAGTATTCTCTGGCATGTAACTAAGTTCCTAAAGGAACATATACTTTCAATTTTGCTCCTTTATAAACAAAGTTGTAGCATTGTTTTATAATGCAGGGACCCATGTGCAAATTACCCAGTTTAAGGGTTTAACTTGCAATTTCACAGGTTAAGATGTTCTTTTGATGTTGAGACATCATATGAGTGAATATGATGAGGCATGATGGATTTTCCAAGCTTGGGCATTCAAATGCAGCTTGTGGAGTGATCCTAATGCTTAAAAACCCTAATTTGGAGTGAAGTGTAATTTACCCAAATTGTGGGTGAAATTTGAAAAGTACACCTTCTAGAGCATCTTATATGACTCTTGGCATCATTTAGAGTAGAAATGATGAAAGAGATACATCAGTTAATAATCAGATAAGAAAAGTGATCTTTGTGCATGAAATTCACCATATATGGGTATGGAGATCTTTCATGTATGAACCCTAGTTGAATGTTGACCTTCTTCACCTTTAGACCTTGGGTTTAAGATGAGTTTTGCTTAAGTATGAAAGGGAGAAACGTGGCTTATAATAAGGAGAAGGGACGTGCCTATAAGAAAGGAGGGACCTAATTAAGAAAAGGAGAAACTAGTTGTCCTTATGTTGGAATTGACCCCAAGATATATATACACCCTTCGTTTGTTTGTAAAGGAACGTTTCCTTCACTTCCTTTCTTATTTCCTTTCTTAGACCGAATTAGGACAGAGCTCTGGAGAAAAGGAGGGCGACCAACCTGTTCTAGGTAAGAGAACACCACCTTCTAGCTTGAATTCATGGAGAAAATTCTTGTATAAGGTGGGTTTCATGGCTAATTCACTTAGCTTTCTCGTTCTAGCCATCTTTTCCCAACCTTTCCTTGGAGAAGCACCCTTGGCCGAACTTTGGAGCTCAAGACACCATTAGAGGCTTGAATCTTGGAAGCTTGGAGCTCAAGGAATGACCTTAAGGCGGGTTTTATAACTTTAAACTCTTTGCTTTATATGCATATTTGTTCTTGCAATTTTAGCATTTAGTTCTCCTTCTACCTCCCTTATTCCTTGCACTTTTGCAAGTAAAACGGTGGTCTAACCGACCTTGACAGAGGTTGAAGAAGGTGTGTGTGATTACCAAAGTTACTTTATCAAACGGTCCTGTTTTTTTTCCCCTCTGACCAAACCGTTTGAAGGGCAAACGGGTTCACAAGGTCGGTTGGAGCAAACGGGTTCAACCCATTTGAGGGCATTGACAAAGCATTGACCGTTTGTGATTCCTGTTCATAATCATGTAGGCTAATGACCCACCAAATTTGAGGGGTTAACTCCAAAGGAATCGTAGGTTGAAGGCCAATCAATTAGGCAATCGAATTGAATTAAGTGTTGATTTTTCCAAACTGATTAGCTTGAACTTTTTGGAGCAAACGGGTTCAACCTGTTTGAGGGCGTTGACCAAGCATTGACCGTTTGAGATTCCTGTTCATAGTATGTTGAATTTCATTCCTGCAAAGAATCAAAGTTAAATTCTTAACCATTTGAGAGTTGAAGGCACTTCAACACCCTAACCCTAATCGGGTTAAAATTGTTGTTTTCAAGTATAGATCTTGTTGAGCTTTGGGTTGAAGGACCCAAACGGGTTCAAGATTGTTTGGGGGTTCACTCAAACGGGTTCACACTCTTTTAGTGACACCCCAAGACCTTTGGAGGTCTAAGGTTAAGGAAATTTAATGGTTTGAGGGTTTATTTTCAATAGGTTGACGATTTGATAAAAATGCTGATTTTAGACCTATTTAGGGTTCAACCCTTATCCAACCAACTTGGTTTTTGGTCAAACTTTGGGAAAACGGTCTCAAGATCGTTTGGAGGTCATACAAATGATCTCAAGACCGTTTGGGCCAAGTTTGGGCCCAATTGGAGTTCAATTGATAGGTTCAACCTTGATTTGATTCATTGTTGAAAATTGATGATTAGCCGATTGGAAACCTTAATTGAGTTAGACTTAACTCTAATTGGCTTTCAATTGAAGGTCAAATTGGTGTCCATTTGATTGAGGCTCATCCTAATTGACTCAATTTGAAAGTGGTTAACATGGCTTGGGCCAATTGAAGGCTTCAACATAGGATATCCTATTCTATCATAACCTTTATATCACCTTTCATGTCCACACCCGTTTCAATTCAAACGAGTCCACACCCATTTCAACACAAACGAGTCCACACCCACTTCAATTCAAATGAGTCCACACCCGTTTCAACACAAATGAGTCCACACCCGTTTCAATTCAAACGAGTCCACACCCGTTTCAACTCAAACGAGTTCACACCCGTTTCAACTCAAACGAGTTCACACCCGTTTCATTTCAAACGAGTCCACACCCGTTTCAACTCAAATGAGTCCACACCCATTTCAACTCAAACGAGTCCACAACCGTTTCAATCCAAATGGGTTCACACCCGTTTCAACTCAAATGGGTTCACACTCGTTTCAATTCAAATGGGTTCACACTCGTTTCAACTTAAATGGGTTCAATTGAGTGATACCTTATTTTAATCAAACCCTAATCACATGATGGTGATGTGTTGACTTGTGTTAGTCAATGGGGAATTAACCCAACCTAATCTAGAGTGGTGTAATCACCATCTACTAGTTAGAGGAGAGAGAAAGTACCAATTATGGTGGAAACTCAAGTAAAATACCTTCAATATACATGAATGTGCATGAATAGGGAATGATTCACTATGTGAAATCATGGAAACCCTAATTCTAGGGTAATGACATGAAATGTGAATAGTAAACCCTAATTCTAGGGTAATGACATGATGTGTGAATAGTAAACCCTAATTCTAGGGTGATGATATGAAATGTGATAAGTAAACCCTAATTGATGAGAATCAGGGAACTTAGCTCTTATGGCAAGAGTGAAGGCATAATTCTTGAATTAAATTGTTTACTTTTATCAGTTGAATTAACCATGCAGGTTCCTATACGAGAATGATCATATCCAGGTATGGATGATGATGCTACATTCATTGAAAGCATGTTGTTAGCTTTATGCATAGTAAAATATCATGATGCCTTGTCAATGGCATCTTATGAAATTGATGGGTTGTGAGAGCCATAAATACCATCAAGGTCATTCCCTATTCATGCACATTCATGTATATTCATGCACACTCCAATTATGGGCTGTGAGAGCCATGAATAGGGAATGATTCACCATGGTAGGAAGGTAAACAAGAAATCTCCTGATGACGAAGAGAGTACAGAACGCCACTGTAACTCTAAAATAGCGAAGGATCAGATTACCCTGGTGAGCTATAACAACAGAGACACAAGATGTCCTGCAAGCAATCCTCTTACTGACTGAGGAAGGTGAAGGTCATGAGAATCCGGCTCTTTCAATGACCCAGTATGATACTGAGGCAACTTAACAGTGGTCGGTTGGAGTATGAGTGGTATACCTCATCTCCGCAGGGCTTAGGGATGTTTGTAAAACATAATCAGCTGCGTAGTATATCTGCTTAGATTAAACTACGAGATACTGAATTAATGTTACACTACATAAGTAGATATGTTATTCATATTGCTTACTTTTGTTACTCTACTGAGTTAGCTACCTGCTGTTGATTACTTAGAAGGCTCCTAATGCTTCTATTGTTCTTTGTTTGCTATATAAAGTTCTAGTGGAGAGTTATAACTCTCGCTGGGGCAAATATTTAAAATTGTCTCACCCCGTAGACTTCAATTTTTTAGGTGGTCGTCGAAGACGGAGGAACCAGTCTACAGGTGACCAATCCCAGCAGCAACAGCACCAGGAGCAGCAGTAAATCTCAGGTGGAGATTCAGCCTGCTACGTGGTGTAGTTAGAGTCAGTCCTATGTGTCCTCTGTACTCTCAGGTCTTGGAGTTGTTGGTCTCAGTTTTGTTGCGATTCTTGAGATTTTGAATCATGATGTGTATAATTACTCAAGAAGTAATTTGACAGAGATGTAAACAGTTTATCTCCTTTTATGAATGAAGTTTTATGGTTTCAATGCTTTATCTCAAAAAGTTTTTAATTTCCACTGATTTTTGGTATTCCGCTGCTAATCGAATCGCTTCCTCTAAGTTTAAACTCGAAGTTATGTGTTTATCTCGGGTTTAGGAGATCAGAGCCCACAATTAAGTGGTATCAGAGCTCCAGGTTCGCTGAGTCTACAGAGGTATAGGACTTAGGATGTCGAGTCTATCCTTAGTGTTCCTTCCTTATCTAATAGAATCTTCTGCTCCTCAGGAGAAGAAGATACATAAGGATGGTAGAGCCACATGATGAGTACATGGTAGAGAGTAGTGCTAGTGCACCTCAAGGCGGTGCAAGGGTTCCAGAAATAGAATAGCCTGCACCTGAGCCACCCCGGGAGCCACCCCAGTTTGACCCAGCCGATATGGGTAACCCAGCAGTTCAGACGATGTTTGGGCAGTTAAGACTGCCATGACACACATAACCGACAGGATGCCCATGCCTGCACCTAGGGCACCTGTCCAGCATGAAGGACAAGGTATCGGGAAGACGTTCGAGCGACTATGTCATGTCGGAGCTACTGAGTACTTTGGGACTGCCGACCCCACAGATGTTGATCTGTGGTTGACAGAGTTGGAGAAGGCTTTCAGGATTCTCAATATCCCGGAAACTGAGAAGGTTAGACATGTTGTCTATCTTCTCAAGGGAAGCGCTGGTCACTGGTGGAACATGGAAGAGCAGAAGAGACCTGGAATAGAGATCTCGTGGGAAGAGTTTCGCCGGGAATTTGTTCATAGATATTTCCCGAAGACCTTCCTAGATGAGAAGATCTCTCAGTTTGAGAGATTGAGGCAGGGCATGATGAACATTAGCGAGTATGAAGATAAGTTCATGGAGTTGCTACGGTTCTGTCCGCACATGGATGCCACAGAAGAGGAAAGAATCAGGAGATTTGAGAAGGGTTTGAATGCTGATATGTCAACCCCTGTGTCTGCCTTAGAAAACTGAGAGAGATTATCTACCTTCGTTGAGTCAGTCCGAAGGATAGAGAGATATATGGTTGAGAAGAGGCAAACCCAGAAAAGATATCCATAGTTCTAGGGTTCTTCATCTAGGGATTCCAAGAAACCTAGATTCTCTGCACCTAACCCTCCACCACCCAGATCGAGTTCTCAAACTCAATGGTCACCAAGTAGAGGTAGAGGACGGAGTCAACCGCCTCAAGGGACTCATAGTTATGCATCGATGTCAGTCACTGGACCACCAAGACCACCACAACTGGCGAGAAGTTGCTACAACTGTGGTAAGGTGGGACATTTGATGAAGGACTGCCGCTCTAAGCCTGTCAGTGTGACACAGTCTCCGAGACAAGGTCAACAGGGATCACAGAGAAGGCAATATCAAGGAGCAGCTTGAGGACGCGGGCAAGCATCTCAAGCTGGATCATCAGCACCACCTCAACACCAGGCTACAACGAGGTTCTATGCTATGAACCCACCAGAGGTAGTGGTCAATCCACAAGTAGTGGCAGGTCAGATGGAACTTTTATATTCTGATATGTCTAAATCTTGTGTAGTATCTGTTGTGATTGACCCGGGTGCTACGCACTCTTTCATCACTTGAAGAGTGATTCGCAACTGCAATATGACTGTCAGTCATAGGGCGGATAGTTTGTTGTTGGAGACTCCGTTGAGAGGGTCTGCCGTTTTGCAGGAGGTATGTTCTCCCTACATCCTCTTCTTTTCTGATCATCGCATTCAAGTGGATCTAATACCACTTGATATGAAAGGATTTGATATAATCCTAGGAATGGATACCTTAGAGAGGTATAGAGTTGTCTTGGATTGTGAGTCCAAGTTGGCTGTGTTTGCTAATGAAAGCAACACATGGATCTTTCAAGGAGAAAGAAAGATCCTGCCCACCTGTCTTGTATCAGCTATGGTTGCTAATAAGCTGATGAGGCAAGGATATTATGCATTCTTGGCCCATGTGGTAGATGTTACCAAGGAGAGTCCCAATCCTACTGAAGTTCCTATAGTCAGGGAATTCGAGGATGTGTTTCCTAAAGAACTTCCTGGTATACCACCACCTCGGGAGATTGATTTTGAGATCAATTTGGTCCCAGATACGAAACCCATAGCCCAGACTCCGTATAGGATGGCGCCTGCCGAGATGGCAGAACTCAAGAAACAACTTCAAGAGTTACTTGAGAAAGGTTTCATCCGACCGAGTACCTCACCTTGGGGTGCTCCAGTTTTGTTTGTTAAAAAGAAAGATGGGTCAATGCGGTTGTGCATTGACTACAGACAACTCAATAAAGTAACAATAAAGAACAAGTACCCTTTGCCGAGGATTGATGATCTTTTTGACCAGTTGTGTGGTGCAACAGTCTTCTCAAAGATAGATTTGAGATCTGGATATCATCAACTCCGCATTAAGGACAGTGACATATCCAAGTCTGCCTTTAGGACAAGATATGGTCACTATGAGTTCACGGTTATGTCGTTTGGACTAACTAATGCACCAGCTGCATTCATGGAACTCATGAATAGAGTCTTTCGACCCTTTCTTGATCAGTGTGTTGTCGTCTTCATAGATGACATTCTGATTTATAGTATGGATGCTTAGCAGCATGAGCAGCATCTTCGCCAAACTTTGACCTTTCTAAGAGAACATAAGCTATACGCTAAGTTTAGCAAGTGCGAGTTCTGGTTACCTAAAGCGTCTTTTCTTGGACATGTGGTATCTTCCTCGGGTATTCGTGTTGACCCTAAAAAGGTAGAATCTGTTCTACATTGGGAACAACCGAAAACACCGACGGAGATTAGAAGTTTCTTGGGGTTAGCTGGTTACTATCGAAGGTTTATTAAGAATTTCAGTTCTATAGCCTTACCTTTGACCAAGTTAACCCGGAAAGATGTTCCTTTTTCTTGGAGTGATAAGTGTCAACAGTCTTTCTACCTGTTGAAGGAGAGGTTGACAAGTGCACCTGTGCTTGTGCTACCTGAGCAAGGAAAAGGATATGTAGTCTTCTGTGATGCCTCCAAGAATGGACTTGGATGTGTGTTGATGCAGGATAAACAAGTGATTTCTTTTGCTTCCCGACAGCTTAAGAAGCACGAGGACAATTATCCGACACACGATCTGGAGTTAGCTGCTGTGGTTCATGCCTTGAAAATCTGGAGGCATTATCTCTACGGAGAAATATTCCAGATATTCACAGACCACAAGAATCTTCAGTATATCTTCTCTCAGCATGAGCTTAACATGAGACAACGTCGCTGGATGGAGTTAATCAAGGACTACGACTGTACGATTAATTACCATCCGGGCAAGGCTAATGTGGTTGCAGATGCCTTGAGTAGGAAATCAGCAACATCAATCATGGATGGAGCACAACTAAGTTCTTTATCATGCTCTAGGAGAGATATGCTGATCTCTTTAAGGCAAAACAATGTACAGTTGAAGGTGTCATTGTTAGCCAGTTTGTTAGCTGAGATGCATATTAAACCTACTCTAAGAGCAGATAAAGGAGGCACAGTTAGAGGATGCTGCAGTTCAATAGATCAGGTATGGGTATGGCGATGAAAAATGAGATGGTTTCCATGACTCAGATGACCATGTGGCATGCTATCATGGGAGGATGATAGTGCCAGATGTGGATAACCTGAGGAAGCTAGTCCTGGAAGAAGCTCATTCTTCAATGTATGTTATGCATCCAGGGAGCACCAAGATGTATCGAAATTTGAAAGATATGTATTGGTGGCTCGGGATGAAGAAGGATGTTGCAAAGTTTGTGATGAGGTGTCCAGTGTGTCAGCAGGTTAAGGCTGAGCACCAGAAGCCTGCAGGAGCAATGCAACCTTTACCCATACCACAGTGGAAGTGGGACCATGTAACCATGGACTTTGTTGTTGGCCTACCCAAGACAAGCAAAGGACATGATTCCATTTGGGTAATTGTTGATAGGTTGACAAAGACAGCGCATTTCTTGCCTGTCAAAACAACCTATTCTGCTGAGAGGTTATCCCAGTTGTATGTGCATGAGATAGTGCGGTTGCACGGAGTTCCTGTCTCTATAGTTTCTGACAGAGGTCTCCAGTTCACAAGTCGTTTTTGGGAGCAGTTACACAGAGCCTTAGGCACCAAGTTAAGGTTTAGTACAACCTTTCACCCACAGACTGATGGACAGTCTGAAAGGACTATACAGACCTTGGAAGACCTGTTGAGAGCATGTGTTCTCCAGTTTACCGGGAGTTGGGATCTACACCTGAGCTTGATAGAGTTTGCCTATAACAATATCTATCAACATAGTATTGATATGGCACCATTGAAAAACACTAGAGGGGGGGTGAATAGGGTTTTAGAATTAATTTAACAATTATTTAACTCAAACAACCAACCACAAGAATATTGGACAAGGGGACAAGGATTTAGAGTGGTTCCTACCTTAGCAAATACTAAGGTAGTCAGTCCACTACCCGGTTGCTTACCCAACCGAGATTTGGAAAGAATTTAATTTTATTACCTCGCAAGGACTTTACATAAAATTACAATTCTTTCCCTAAACCCTTCAAGCAGCCTTCACCTTGAAGTAATTGCACCAACCTTGAAGCAGCCTTCACCTAGAAATAATTGCACCAACTTTGAAGTAGCCTTCCTCCTGAAGTAGCTTCCCGTTGCAATATCCTTCTTGAAGTAGCTTCCTGTTGCAATAGCCTTCTTGAAGTAGCTTGAAGTCCACCTTCTTCTCCGAGAATAACTTTCTCCAATCCGCAGCCTCCAACCCTATAGGACACGAAATTAGAGCAAGTAGAGGAATCGCCAATGCAAGTGTTGCTCAATTTCTCAAAACAGATTGCCAATTGTAAGTGTATGCTCAAGTGTATCACAAGTGTAGCTTAGTTGTATTTTGGTGTCCTAAGGCATGTCCTATTTATAGGAATGACCTACAAGTGCTTAAGGACGTTCTAGACACTTTCTAGGGGGTTCTAAGTGCTTAACTAGTCGTTAGGTACAAGTTAGTTGCTTTAGCAATGGCTAGTTAATTAATTCTGCAGTTGCTGTCAGAGTCCATCTCGGTCGAGGAATTGTCGACCAAGACACCTACTCGGTCGAAGTTTTGTCGACCGACAGGCTCTCTGGATCAAGTGTTAGCAATGTTCATCTCCAACTGCCAACTACTTTCTCAGTTGTGTCTAACGGCTACTTGGGTCATTCTCGGTTGAGAAGTTTGTCGACCGAGAGTGTCTCGGTCGAGGAGTTTGTCGACCGAGATTGACCCTGTTTCAATGTTTCACTTTAAGGCATTAAGTATGTGTATGAGTGTGCATAGGTGACACTGTTGGAGGGGATGACCTATCTAAGTGTAGTGATTGGCTAGGGAAGATCTAACGCTTGATTTACATGATGTCTAAGTACTTGTACATTATATACTTGTACAAGTTTACAACTAATTACATTTCATGAAATTTACAAGCATTCAAGCATATAGATTCCCTAGTACTTTGTCATCCACCTTATTCCTGCAACACTCAAGTAGCTCGTTAGATCGACAAGAATGAAATGTTTGTCATCATCGAAACAAAGGGATTTATCATAATGTCAATTTAGCCAACAATCTCCCCCTTTTTGAAGATGACAAACATTTTCTAAATATGAAATAAGGAAATATAAATCATGTGAGTTTCATACCTGAGGATTACCTTTTGTAGCCATTCTTGTTTTGCAAATGAGTGTTGGCTAAGATGTTATGAAACTCATTGACTCATTTATATTTTTGATTTTATATTCTTTCTCCCCCTTTGTCATTTCAAAAAGATATCCAAGTTGAATATTTTATATTTCTTCTCCCCCTTAATTTTATACTATGCTCCCCCTTAGATAGATATTCTATTAGGAACATGGATTTAATATCATTTTTGTCTAATTTAGCCACAATTTGTTTCTCAATCATTTGTAAAGGATGTTAAGCCTTGAAATGATATGAGATCCTGTTAGGTTCATGGCATATGTATTGATTTCTCACCCATTTTACAAGGGATGTTACACCTTGAAAATGAAATGAGAATCCTTTAATATTTCAGTACATAAAGATGTCTCTAACCAAATGCACGGGATGTTAAACCCTGATTTGTTTAGAGAATTCCTTTAAGAACAGGATATATCATTTTTATGAAATTTGTAGATTTCTTCATAACCAAGAGTCAAAATACTAAGGTCATAACTAGCTTCAAATGATGTTTACAATGTTTTTGTAAGCTTCTTAATCAAATAATCAAATTTGTTTTATGAGCTCTCCCTTAATCTTACAATTAAAGTAATTTAAAGCTTCTAAGGTCACATATGATTTTAAATTTTGATTTTGACTTTTATCAAAAGTATACTAAGATTAAGTACAATAAAATGATGTTCAAATAAGCATTTTGTCAAAGCTTATTTTAGGTCGACCTTGACTTCGACCATAGCGCCCCTTGGTCAAATTTCATTTCAACCAAGAGGCAATTTTGCATATTTCCAAATTGAACACTCATATATGAAGTATAATATTTGCATGTAATTTGATTAGATATCAATTTGAAGCATATTGAATGATACTCAATATGAAAACATTTGTCCTTGATTTTCCTAGAATATTTATATAAACTTTGCTATAGGTACATGAATATCAAATTCCATTTCTTCTTGTACCCTCATAAGATTCTTAAAAATGAAAACACGATTAATATCTCAAGTCTTTAAAGATACCAATTGAGAAATTTTTATCTTATGTGTTGCAAGCATTTCTAAGAGACATATCATCATTGAATTATTTTGCTTGCCTATGTATCATCAAGGATCCATGCATACAATTATCATTATCTATTCGTGCTAACACAGCATCATCATGATGAAAATGATAATTCCATGATTGTAATCACATGATTTCTATATGGGTAGACCAGAAAATACTTTAGGAAAAATCATGTGAATAATGATAGAACAGAAATTTCCTTTTTTTTTATTAAGCTAAGCATAATTTCAGTTTTAACTTAAATCATTTAGAGAATAAACCAAATTAATCTCATATAAGTTTTCAGGGATGATTTCCAAAACATATATAGTCATTAATCACAAATAGATAGCAATTTGATCAATTACAAAAAGAATTCAGCAATTTTACAGCAGACTGGAAATCAGTGACATGCTCGGTCGACAATTTCTCGACCGAGGTTCACTCGATCGACAGATTCTCGACCGAAAAAGTTTCTGGAATATTTTCAGAACTGTTAATTTATTCCAAGCAAAATAAGATTATGCAAGTTAGAGCTCGATTGTGTTGAGATATGACATTTCTATATCACGAATCAGTTTAGGTCAAATCTCAACTAGTTAATTTTAAGCTACTAAGTTTTAGGAATCCAAGCTAAATCATCATTCTTTTTCTTATATGGGCATGAAAATGAATAATGTCCAAGACGCATGCAATAATGACAACTAATAGAGTCAACTTCATTTCTCTTTCTAGGAATTGTGTTCCTAGGTACAAACATAATCTTAGTCTTGGATGCTTTAACTCTTTTGGGTTTATTTCTTCTTGGATCATATCCTAATCCTTTTCTTCCATTATAACTAGAGGAAATTTTCAGAATATTTTCAAGCATGTCATTTCCTCTTAACTCATTTACATTTCTTTGTAACTTAGCAATATCATCCATCTTCTTGTTTATATCTTTCTTTGCTTGATCTAAATCAGATACTAGAGAGTTTCTTTCTTTGACAACCTCATCATAATCTAAATGTGAACATAGAACAAGTTGTTTCTGAAGATCATTCACTTGAGTTTGCAAGTTTAACTTTTCTAAGGAAAGAAGATTGGAATTAGCTTCTACCGATTTTAACTTAAGATCATAATCTTCATTTTCCTTTTTGAGATTTTCATTTTCGGATACAAGAGCAAGAAGTTTAACATTTAAATCATCATTTAATTTATTTGATTTCTTAAGTTTCTTCTTGCACTCAATATATTTCTCATGAGTATCTTGAAGACTAGCAATTAGATCTTCTTTTGGTAGATCATAAAGACCTACCTCTTCTTCGTCTTCATTTGTTGTAGCAATGAGGCATTCTTCTTCTTTTCCATCATCACTGTCATCACTTGAATCATCCCATGCAGCTTTATATGCTCTTTCTTTCTTTTTGTGAGATGATTTCTTCCCTTTCTTGAGTTTTGGACAATCACCTTTCATGTGTCCCTTTTTGCCACATTCAAAGCACCTGGAAGAAGAAACACTAGAATTTTTATTAGTTTTAAAAATTTTATATTGCTTACCATTTACAATGAGAGTTTCTTCTTCACTATCATCTTCACTTGTGTCATGAGTGTCCTTGGTTGATGCTTTGAATGCAATATCCTTCTTTTTGCCTTGTTGACGTTCACGTTCTCTTCTTTCTTCCTCTTCTAAAGTTGCCTCACGAGCTTCTAGATTGCCAATGAGTTGCTCCATTTTCAGTTTAGTGAGATCATTAGCTTCTTCAATGGCTGTCACCTTGGGCTTGTATTTGGGAGGAAGTGATCGAAGTACCTTTGATACCTGGTCTTCTTCAAGAACGATTTTTCCTAAGGCATTTAAACCATTAACAATAGAAGAGAATTTTGCAAACATTTCACTAATGGATTCATTTGGATCCATACGAAAGTGTTCAAACTTCTGTTTAAGCATACTAATCTTAGAATTCTTAACTTGATATGTACCTTCATAAGTTATGGACAGTCTATGCCAAATGTCATAGGCTGTGTCACAATTTGATATTCTATTAAATTCTCCTACTGAAATTGAACAATATAAAATGCTTACAGCTTTGGCATTCATTTGAGCCAACTTTACCGTATTTGCATCCCATTCTGCATATTGCGTTTGAGGAAGCTCGTATGGAGTTGACACCATCCTCCATTAATCCCAACTGATGCCTTGGAAGTATAATTGCATCCTTCTCTTCCAATATGTGTAGTTTGTTCCATCAAACGCTGGAGGCCTAGCAACAAATGTCCCTTCAAGGTTAAGGTTGTTGAGCACCCCGTCACCCATTCTTCAAGACCTTGTTAGGGTTCCTTGAAGCCTGCTCTGATACCAATTGAAAAACAGTAGAAGGGGGTGAATAGGGTTTTAGAATTAATTTAACAATTATTTAACTCAAACAACCAACCACAAGAATATTGGACAAGGGGACAAGGATTTAGAGTGGTTCCTACCTTAGCAAATACTAAGGTAGTCAGTCCACTACCCGGTTGCTTACCCAACCGGGATTTGGAAAGAATTTAATTTTATTACCTCGCAAGGACTTTACATAAAATTACAATTCTTTCCCTAAACCCTTCAAGCAGCCTTCACCTTGAAGTAATTGCACCAACCTTGAAGCAGCCTTCACCTAGAAGTAATTGCACCAACCTTGAAGCAGCCTTCACCTAGAAGTAATTGCACCAACCTTGAAGCAGCCTTCCTCCTGAAGTAGCTTCCCGTTACAATATCCTTCTTGAAGTAGCTTCCCGTTGCAATAGCCTTCTTGAAGTAGCTTGAAGTCCACCTTCTCCTCCGAGAAGAACCTTCTCCAATCCGCAGCCTCCAACCCTATAGGACACGAAATTAGAGCAAGTAGAGGAATCGCCAATGCAAGTGTTGCTCAGTTTCTAAAAATAGATTGCCAATTATAAGTGTATGCTCAAGTGTATCACAAGTGTAGCTTAGTTGTATTTTGGTGTCCTAAGGCATGTCCTATTTATAGGAATGACCTACAAGTGCTTAAGGACGTTCTAGACACTTTCTAGGGGGTTCTAAGTGCTTAACTAGCTGTTAGGTACAAGTTAGTTGCTTTAGCAACGGCTAGTTAATTAATTCTGCAGTTGCTGTCAGAGTCTATCTCGGTCGAGGAATTGTCGACCGAGACACCTACTCGGTCGAAGTTTTGTCGACCGACAGGCTCTCTGGATCAAGTGTTAGCAACGTTCATCTCCAACTGCCAACTACTTTCTCAGCTGTGTCTAACGGCTACTTGGGTCATTCTCGGTCGAGAAGTTTATCGACCGAGAGTGTCTCGGTCGAGGAGTTTGTCGACCGAGATTGACCCTATTTCAATATTTCACTTTAAGGCATTAAGTATGTGTATGAGTGTGCATAGGTGACACTGTTGGAGGGGATGACCTATCTAAGTGTAGTGATTGGCTAGGGAAGATCTAACGCTTGATTTACATGATGTCTAAGTACTTGTACATTATATACTTGTACAAGTTTACAACTGATTACATTTCATGAAATTTACAAGCATTCAAGCATATAGATTCCCTAGTACTTTGTCATCCACCTTATTCCTGCAACACTCAAGTAGCTCGTTAGATCGACAAGAATGAAATGTTTGTCATCATCGAAACAAAGGGATTTATCATAATATCAATTTAGCCAACAACCATATGAAGCCTTGTATGGTAGACGTTGTAGATCACCTTTGTGTTGGTATGAGACTGGTGAGCACCAGTTGTTAGGTCATGATCTTGTGCAGCAAACTACAGAGAAGATTAAAGTTATACAGCAACAGCTTAAGACTGCACAGGATAGGCAGAAGTCGTATGCTGATAAACGTCGTAGACCCCTAGAGTTCCAGGTTGGAGACAATGTATCTCAAGGTCTCACCGTGGAAAGGAGTCCTTCGTTTTGGAAGAAAAGGGAAGTTAGCTCCTAGATTTATGGGACCTTATCCAATCGTTGAGCGAATTGGAAAGGTAGCCTATAAACTAGAGTTACCTCAGGAGTTGCAGAAGTTACATCCTGTTTTTCACATTTCCATGCTGAGGAAATGTCACCCCAACACCGAGTCAGTTCTACAAGCTATGGAAGTAGAATTGAATGAAGATATAACATATGAGGAGGGACCAATGTCCATTCTTGATAACAGAATTAAAAAGTTAAAGAAGAAAGATATAAGTCTTGTGAAAGTCCTCTGGAACCACCGTGGTGTCGAAGAAGCCACTTGGGAACTAGAGGATGATATGAGAAGGAAATACCCTACTCTTTTCTCTTAATGCGTTTTATCGATTTCGGGGATGAAATCCTTGTAAGGGGTGGATAATTTGTAACATCTCTGACCTGTGTTATAACCTAACCCTGGAAGTTTTGCCTAAATTATGTAATTAAACACCTGTGAGTATTCTCTGGCATGTAACTAAGTTCCTAAAGGAACATATACTTTCAATTTTGCTCCTTTATAAACAAAGTTGTAGCATTGTTTTGTAATGCAGGGACCCATGTGCAAATTACCCAGTTTAAGGGTTTCACTTGCAATTTCACAGGTTAAGATGTTCTTTTGATGTTGAGACATCATATTAGTGAATATGATGAGGCATGATGGATTTTCCAAGCTTGGGCATTCAAATGCAGCTTGTGGAGTGATCCTAATGCTTAAAAACCCTAATTTGGAGTAAAGTGTAATTTACCCAAATTGTGGGTGAAATTTATAAAGTACACCTTCTAGAGCATCTTATATGACTCTTGGCATCATTTAGAGTAGAAATTATGGAAGAGATACATCAGTTAATAATCAGATAAGAAAAGTGATCTCTGTGCATGAAATTCACCATATATGGGTATGGAGATCTTTCATGTATGAACCCTAGTTGAATGTTGACCTTCTTCACCTTTAGACCTTGGGTTTAAGATGAGTTTTGCTTAAGTATGAAAGGGAGAAACTTGGCTTATAATAAGGAGAAGGGACGTGCCTATAAGAAAGGAGGGACCTAATTAAGAAAAGGAGAAACTAGTTGTCCTTATGTTGGAATTGACCCCAAGATATATATACACCCTTCCTTTGTTTGTAAAGGAACGTTTCCTTCACTTCCTTTCTTATTTCCTTGCTTAGAACGAATTAGGACAGAGCTCTGGAGAAGAGGAGGGTGACCAACCTGTTCTAGGTAAGAGAACACCACCTTCTAGCTTGAATTCATGGAGAAAATTCTTGTATAAGGTTGGTTTCATGGCTAATTCACTTAGCTTTCTCGTTCTAGCCATCTTTTCCCAACCTTTCCTTGGAGAAGCACCCTTGGCCGACCTGTGGAGCTCAAGACACCATTAGAGGCTTGAAGCTTGGAAGCTTGGAGCTCAAGGAATGACCTTAAGGCGGGTTTTATAACTTTAAACTCTTTGCTTTATATGCATATTTGTTCTTGCAATTTTAGCATTTAGTTCTCCTTCTACCTCCCTTCTTCCTTGCACTTTTGCAAGTAAAATAGTGGTCTAACCTACCTTGACAGAGGTTGAAGAATGTGGGCGTGATTACCAAAGTCACTTTATCAAACAGTCCTGTTTTTTTCCCCCTCTGACCAAACCGTTTGAAGGGCAAACGGGTTCACAAGGTCGGTTGGAGCAAACGGGTTCAACCCATTTGAGGGCGTTGACCAAGCGTTGACCATTTGAGATTCCTATTCATAATCATGTAGGCTAATGACCCACCAAATTTGAGGGGTTAAATCCAAAGGAATCGTAGGTTGAAGGCCAATCAATTAGGCAATCGAATTGAATTAAGTGCTGATTTTTCCAAACTGATTAGCTTGAACTTTTTGGAGCAAACGGGTTCAACCCATTTGAGGGCATTGACCAAGCATTGACCATTTGAGATTCCTGTTCATAATAGGTTGAATTTCATTCATGAAAAGAATCAAAGTTAAATTCTTAACCATTTGAGAGTTGAAGGCACTTCAACACCCTAACCCAAATCGGGTTAAAATTGTTGTTTTCAAGTATAGATCTTGTTGAGTTTTGGGTTGAAGGACCCAAACGGGTTCAAGATCGTTTGGGGGTTCACTCAAACGGGTTCACACTCGTTTAGTGACACCCCAAGACCTTTGGAGGTCTAAGGTTAAGGAAATTTAATGGTTTGAGGGTTTATTTTCAATAGGTTGACGATTTGATAAAAATGTTGATTTTAGACCTATTTAGGGTTCAACCCTTATCCAACCAACTTGGTTTTTGGTCAAAATTTGGGCAAACGGTCTCAAGATCGTTTGGAGGTCATCCAAACAATCTCAAGACCGTTTGGGCCATGTTTGGGCCCAATTGGAGCTCAATTGATAGGTTCAACCTTGATTGGATTCATTGTTGAAAATTGATGATTAGCCGATTGGAAACCTTAATTGAGTTAGACTTAACTCTAATTGGCTTTCAATTGAAGGTAAAATTGGTGTCCATTTGATTGAGGCTCATCCTAATTGACTCAATTTGAAAGTGGTTAACATGGCTTGGGCCAATTGAAGGCTTCAACATAGGATATCCTATTCTATCATAACCTTTATATCACCTTTCATGTCCACACCCGTTTCAATTCAAACGAGTCCACACCCGTTTCAACACAAACGAGTCCACACCCGTTTCAATTAAAACAAGTCCACACCCGTTTCAACACAAACAAGTCCACACCCATTTCAATTAAAACGAGTCCACACCCGTTTCAACTCAAACGAGTTCACACTCGTTTCAACTCAAACGAGTTCACACCCGTTTCATTTCAAACGAGTCCACACCCATTTCAACTCAAATGATTCCACACCCGTTTCAACTCAAACGAGTCCACAACCGTTTCAATCCAAATGGGTTCACAGCCGTTTCAACTCAAATGGGTTCACACTCGTTTCAATTCAAATGGGTTCACACTCATTTCAACTTAAATGGGTTCAATTGAGTGATACCTTGTTTTAATCAAACCCTAATCACATGATGGTGATGTGTTGACTTGTGTTAGTCAATGAGGACTTAACCCAACCTAATCTAGAGTGGTGTAATCACCATCTACTAGTTAGAGGAGAGAGAAAGTACCAATTATGGTGGAAACTCAAGTAAAATACCTTCAATATACATGAATGTGCATGAATAGGGAATGATTCACTATGTGAAATCATGGAAACCCTAATTCTAGGGTAATGACATGAAATGTGAATAGTAAACCCTAATTCTAGGGTAATGACATGATGTGTGAATAGTAAACCCTAATTCTAGGGTGATGATATGAAATGCGATAAGTAAACCCTAATTGATGAGAATCAGGGAACTTAGCTCTTATGGCAAGAGTGAAGGCATAATTCTTGAATTAAATTGTATACTTTTATCAGTTGAATTAACCAAGAAGGTTCCTATATGAGAATGATCATATCCAGGTATGGATGATGATGCTACATTCATTGAAAGCATGTTGTTAGCTTTATGAATAGTAAAATATCCTGATGCCTTGTCAACAGCATCTTATGAAATTGATGGGCTGTGAGAGCCATAAATACCATCAAGGTCATGCTTTAGAGATGACTTGTGATGAGAGTATTGAGAAATGATATTTAATGTGAGTTAGGCTTGTTACATTTAGTATTCTCCCTTCATAGCTACTATGTTAATGTTATTGTTTGAGAACAATGTATGATGTTAAAAGAATACTGAATGTACCTAACTAATCAAGTGTAATCATACTATGTAGAGCCCTGATCATAGAACCATCATTGTCAGAGATCAAATGATGGTGAAACAGGTTTTCCTAAGGGAACTCCTGGATCACATACTTTTGAGTATGTGGGGTATATGGATGTGTAGAACCTTACATCCTAGTGTAGGTATTGATGTAGATGTGTAATCCGTCAACCCTTCACTACAAACCCATACCACATCAGTGGAAGCTAAACACGAAATCTCCTGATGACAAAGAGAGTACAGCTACCGCATCAGTGGAAGGTAAACACGAAATCTCCTGATGACGAAGAGAGTACAAAACGCCATTGTAACTCTAAAATAGCGAAGGACCAGATTACCCTGGTGAGCTATAACAGCAGAGACACAAGATGTCCTGCAAGCAATCCTCTTACTGACTGAGGAAGGTGAAGGTCATGAGAATCCGGCTCTTTCAATGACCTAGTATGATATCGAGGCAACTTAACAGTGGTCGGTTGGAGTATGAGTGGTATACCTCATCTCCGCAGGGCTTAGAGATGTTTGTAAAACATAATCAGTTGCGTAGTATATCTGTATAGATTAAACTACGAGATACTAAATTGATGTTACACTACATAAGTAGATATGTTATTCATATTGCTTACTTTTGTTACTCTACTGAGTTAGCTACCTGCTGTTGATTACTTAGAAGGCTCCTAATGCTTCTATTGTTCTTTGTTTGCTATATAAAGTTCTAGTGGAGAGTTATAACTCTCGCTGGGGCAAATATTTAAAATTGTCTCACCCTGTAGACTTCAACTTTTTAGTTGGTCTTCGAAGACGGAGGAACCGGTCTACAGGTGACCAATCCCAGCAGCAGCAGCACCAGGAGCAGCAGTAAATCTCAGGTGGAGATTCAGCCTGCTACGTGGTGTAGTTAGAGTCAGTCCTATGTGTCCTATGTACTCTCAGGTCTTGGAGTTGTTGGTCTGAGTTTTGTTGCGATTCTTGAGATTTTGAATCATGATGTGTATAATTACTCAAGAAGTAATTTGATAGAGATGTAAACAGTTTATCTCCTTTTATGAATGAAGTTTTATGGTTTCAATGCTTTATCTCAAAAAGTTTTTAATTTTTGCTGATTTTTGGTATTCCGCTGCTAATCGAATCGCTTCCGCTAAGTTTAAACTCGAAGTTATGTGTTTATCTCGGGTTTTGGAGATCAGAGCCCACAATTAAGTGGTATCAGGGCTCCAGGTTCGCTGAGTCTACAGAGGCATAGGACTTAGGATGTCGAGTCTATCCTTAGTGTTCCTTCCTTATCTAATAGAATCTTCTGCTCCTCAGGAGAAGAAGATACATAAGGATGGTAGAGCCACATGATGAGTACGTGGCAGAGAGTAGTGCTAGTGCACCTCAAGGCGGTGCAAGGGTTCCAGAAATAGAATAGCCTGCACCTGAGCCACCCCGGGAGCCACCCCAGTTTGACCCAGCCGATATGGGTAACCCAGCAGTTCAGACGATGTTTGGGCAGTTTATGACTGCCATGACACACATAACTGACAGGATGCCCATGCCTGCACCTAGGGCACCTGTCCAGCCTGAAGGACAAGGTATCGGGAAGACGTTCGTGCGACTATGTCGTGTCGGAGCTACTGAGTACTTTGGGACTGCCGACCCCACAGATGTTGATCTGTGGTTGATAGAGTTGGAGAAGGCTTTCAGGATTCTCAATATCCCGGAAACTGAGAAGGTTAGACATGTTGTCTATCTTCTCAAGGGAAGCGCTGGTCACTGGTGGAACATGGAAGAGCAGAAGAGACCTAGAATAGAGATCTCGTGGGAAGAGTTTCGCGGGAATTTGTTCATAGATATTTCCCGAAGACCTTCCTAGATGAGAAGATCTCTCAGTTTGAGAGATTGAGGCAGGGCATGATGAACATTAGCGAGTATGAAGCTAAGTTCATGGAGCTGTTGCGGTTCTGTCCGCACATGGCTGCCACAAAAGAGGAAAGAATCAGGAGATTCGAGAAGGGTTTGAATGCTGATATGTCAACCCCTGTGTCTGCCTTAGAAAACCGAGAGAGATTCTCTACCTTCATTGAGTCAGTCCGAAGGATAGAGAGATATGTGGTTGAGAAGAGGCAAACCCAGAAAAGATATCCACAGTTCCAGGGTTCTTCATCTAGGGATTCCAAGAAACCTAGATTCTCTGCACCTAACCCTCCACCACCCAGATCGAGTTCTCAAACTCAATGGTCACCAAGTAGAGGCAGAGGACGGAGTCAACCACCTCAAGGGACTCACAGTTATGCATCGATGTCAGTCACTGGACCACCAAGACCACCACAACTGGAGAGAAGTTGCTACAACTGTGGTAAGGTGGGACATTTGATGAAGGACTGCCGCTCTAAGCCTGTCAGTGTGACAGTCTCTGAGACAAGGTCAACAGGGATCATAGAGAAGGCAATCTCAAGGAGCAGCTCGAGGACGCGGGCAAGCGTCTCAAGCTGGATCATCAGCACCACCTCAATACCAGGCTACAGCAAGGTTCTATGCTATGAACCCACCAGAGGCAGTGGTCAATCCACAAGTAGTGGCAGGTCAGATGGAACTTTTATATTCTGATATGTCTAAATCTTGTGTAGTATCTGTTCTGATTGACCTGGGTGCTACACAGTCTTTCATCACTCGAAGAGTGATTCACAACTGCAATATGACTGTCAGTCATAGGGCAGATAGTTTGTTGTTGGAGACTCCGTTGAGAGGGTCTGCCATTTTGCAGGAGGTATGTTCTCCCTGCATCCTCTTCTTTTCTGATCATCGCATTCAAGTGGATCTAATACCACTTGATATGCAAGGATTTGATATAATCCTAGGAATGGATACCTTAGAGAGGTATAAAGTTGTCTTGGATTGTGAGTCCAAGTTGGCTGTGTTTGTTGATGAAAGCAACACATGGATCTTTCAAGGAGAAAGAAAGATCCTGCCCACCTGTCTTGTATCAGCTATGGTTGCTGATAAGCTGATGAGGCAAGGATGTGATGCATTCTTGGCCCATGTGGTAGATGTTACCAAGGAGAGTCCCAATCTTGCTGAAGTTCCTATAGTCAGAGAATTCGAGGATGTGTTTCCTAAAGAATTCCTGGTATACCACCACCTCGGGAGATTGATTTTGAGATCAATTTGGTCCCAGATACGAAACCCATAGCCCAGACTCCGTATAGGATGGCGCCTGCCGAGATGGCAAAACTCAAGAAACAACTTCAAGAGTTACTTGAGAAAGGTTTCATCCGACCGAGTACCTCACCTTGGGGTGCTCCGGTTTTGTTTGTTAAAAAGAAAGATGGGTCAATGCGGTTGTGCATTGACTACAGACAACTCAATAAAGTAACAATAAAGAACAAGTACCCTTTGCCGAGGATTGATGATCTTTTTGACCAGTTGTGTGGTGCAACAGTCTTCTCAAAGATAGATTTGAGATCTGGATATCATCAACTCCGCATTAAGGATAGTGACATATCCAAGTCTGTCTTTAAGACAAGATATGGTCACTATGAGTTCACGGTTATGTCGTTTGGATTACCAATGCACCAGCTGCATTCATGGAACTCATGAATAGAGTCTTTCGACCCTTTCTTGATCAGTGTGTTGTCGTCTTCATAGATGACATTCTGATTTATAGTATAGATGCTCAGCAGCATGAGCAACATCTTCGTCAAACTTTGACCTTGCTAAGAGAACATAAGCTACACGCTAAGTTTAGCAAGTGTGAGTTCTGGTTACCTGAAGTGTCTTTTATTGGACATGTGGTATCTGCCTTGGGTATTCGTGTTGACCCTAAAAAGATAGAATCTGTTCTATAATGGGAACAACCGAAAACACCGACGGAGATTAGAAGTTTCTTGGGGTTAGCTGGTTACTATCGAAGGTTTATTATGAATTTCAGTTCTATAGCCTTACCTTTGACCAAGTTAACCCGAAAAGATGTTCCTTTTTCTTGGAGTGATAAGTGTCAATAGTCTTTCTAACTGTTGAAGGAGAGGTTGACAAGTGCACCTGTGCTTGTGCTACCTGAGCAAGGAAAAGGATATGTAGTCTTCTGTGATGCCTCCAAGAATGGACTTGGATGTGTGTTGATGCAGGATAAACAAGTGATTTCTTTTGCTTCCCGACAGCTTAAGAAGCACGAGGAGAATTATCCGACACACGATCTGGAGTTAGCTGATGTGGTTCATGCCTTGAAAATCTGGAGGCATTATCTCTACGGAGAAACATTCCAGATATTCACAGACCACAAGAATCTTCAGTATATCTTCTCTCATCATGAGCTTAACATGAGACAACGTCGCTGGATGGAGTTAATCAAGGACTATGACTGTACAATTAATTACCATCCGGGCAAGGCTAATGTGGTTGCAGATGCCTTGAGTAGGAAATCAGCAACATCAACCATGGATGGAGCACAACTAAGTTTTTTAGTATGCTCTAGGAGAGATATGTTTATCTCTTTAAGGCAAAACAATGTACAGTTGAAGGTGTCATTGTTAGCCAGTTTGTTAGCTGAGATGCATATTAAACCTACTCTAAGAGCTGATAAAGGAGGCACAATTAGAGGATGCTGCAGTTCAACAGATCAGGTCTGAGTATGGTGATGAAAAACAAGATGGTTTCCATGACTCAGATGACCATGTGGCATGCTATCATGGGAGGATGATAGTGCCCGATGTGGATAACCTGAGGAAGCTAGTCCTGGAAGAAGCTCATTCTTCAATGTATGCTATGCATCCAGGGAGCACCAAGATGTATCGAAATTTGAAAGATATGTATTGGTGGCCCGAGATGAAGAAGGATGTTGCAGAGTTTGTGATGAGGTGTCCAGTGTGTCAGCAGGTTAAGGCTGAGCACCAGAAGCCTGCAGGAGCAATGCAACCTTTACCCATACCACAGTGGAAGTGGGACCATGTAACCATGGACTTTGTTGTTGGCCTACCCAAGACAAGCAAAGGACATGATTCCATTTGGGTAATTGTTGATAGGTTGACAAAGACAGCGCATTTCTTGCCTGTCAAAACAACCTATTCTGCTGAGAGGTTATCCCAGTTGTATGTGCATGAGATAGTGTGGTTGCACGGAGTTCCTGTCTCTATAGTTTCTGACAGAGGTCCCCAATTCACAAGTCATTTTTGGGAGCAGTTACACAGAGCCTTAGGCACCAAGTTAAGGTTTAGTACAACCTTTCACCCACAGACTGATGGACAGTCTGAAAGGACTATACAGACCTTGGAAGACCTGTTGAGAGCATGTGTTCTCCAGTTTACCGGGAGTTGGGATCTACACCTGAGCTTGATAGAGTTTGCCTATAACAATAGCTATCAACATAGTATTGATATGTCACCATATGAAGCCTTCTATGGTAGACGTTGTAGATCACCTTTGTGTTGGTATGAGACTGGTGAGCACCAGTTGTTAGGTCCTGATCTTGTGCAGCAAACTACAGAGAAGATTAAAGTTATACAGCAACAGCTTAAGACTGCACAGGATAGGCAGAAGTTGTATGCTGATAAACGTCGTAGACCCCTAGAGTTCCAGGTTGGAGACAGAGTGTATCTCAAGGTCTCACCGTGGAAAGGAGTCCTTCGTTTTGGAAGAAAAGGGAAGTTAGCTCCTAGATTTATGGGACCTTATTCAATCGTTGAGCGAATTGGAAAGGTAGCCTATAAACTAGAGTTACCTCAGGAGTTGCAGAAGTTACATCCTGTTGTTCACATTTCCATGCTGAGGAAATGTCACCCCGACACCGAGTCAGTTCTACAAGCTATGGAAGTAGAATTGAATGAAGATATAACATATGAGGAGGGACCAGTGTCCATTCTTGATAACAGAATTAAAAAATTAAAGAAGAAAGATATAAGTCTTGTGAAAGTACTCTGGGACCACCGTGGTGTCGAAGAAGCCACTTGGGAACTAGAGGATGAGATGAGAAGGAAATACCCTGCTCTTTTCTCTTAATGTGTTTTATCGATTTCGGGGACGAAATCCTTGTAAGGGGTGGATAATTTGTAACATCCCTGACCTGGGTTATAGCCTAACCCTGGAAGTTTTGCCTAAATTATGTAATTAAACTCCTGTGAGTATTATGTGGCATGTAACTAAGTTCCTAAAGGAACATATACTTTCAATTTTGCTCCTTTATAAACAAAGTTGTAGCATTGTTTTGTAATGCAGGGACCCATGTGCAAATTACCTAGTTTAAGGGTTTAACTTGCAATTTCATAGGTTAAGATGTTCTTTTGATGTTGAGACATCATATGAGTGAATATGATGAGGCATGATGGATTTTCTAAGCTTGGGCATTCAAATGCAGCTTGTGGAGTGATCCTAATGCTTAAAAACCCTAATTTGGAGTAAAGTGTAATTTACCCAAATTGTGGGTGAAATTTGTAAAGTACACCTTTTAGAGCATCTTATATGACTCTTGGCATCATTTAGAGTATAAATTATGAAAGAGATACATCAGTTAATAATCAGATAAGAAAAGTGATCTTTGTGCATGAAATTCACCATATATGGGTATGGAGATCTTTCATGTATGAACCCTAGTTGAACGTTGACCTTCTTCACCTTTATACCTTGGGTTTAAGATGAGTTTTGCTTAAGTATGAAAGGGAGAAACGTGGCTTATAATAAGGAGAAGGGACGTGCCTATAAGAAAGGAGGGACCTAATTAAGAAAAGGAGAAACTAGTTGTCCTTATGTTGGAATTGACCCAAAGATATATATACACCCTTCCTTTATTTGTAAAGGAACGTTTCCTTCACTTCCTTTCTTATTTCCTTGCTTAGACTGAATTAGGACAGAGCTCTGGAGAAGAGGAGGGCGACCAACCTGTTCTAGGTAAGAGAACACCACCTTCTAGCTTTAATTCATGGAGAAAATTCTTGTATAAGGTTGGTTTCATGGCTAATTCACTTAGCTTTCTCGTTCTAGCCATCTTTTCCTAACCTTTCCTTGGATAAGCACCCTTGGCCGACCTTTGGAGCTCAAGACACCATTAGAGGCTTGAAGCTTGGAAGCTTGGAGCTCAAGGAACGACCTTAAGGCGGGTTTTATAACTTTAAACTCTTTGCTTTATATGCATATTTGTTCTTGCAATTTTAGCATTTAGTTCTCCTTCTACCTCCCTTCTTCCTTACACTTTTGCAATTATAACGGTGGTCTAACCGACCTTGACATAGGTTGAAGAAGGTGGGCATGATTACCAAAGTTACTTTATCAAACGGTCCTGTTTTTTTCCCCCTCTGACCAAACCGTTTGAAGGGGGCAAACGAGTTCACAAGGTCGGTTGGAGCAAACGGGTTAAACCCATTTGAGGGCGTTGACCAAGCGTTGACCGTTTGAGATTCCTGTTCATAATCATGTAGGCTAATGACCCACCAAATTTGAGGGGTTAACTCCAAAGGAATCGTAGGTTGAAGGCCAATCAATTAGGCAATCAAATTGAATTAAGTGCTGATTTTTCCAAACTGATTAGCTTGAACTTTTTGGAGCAAACGGGTTCAACCCGTTTGAGGGCATTGACCAAGCATTGACCATTTGAGATTCCTGTTCATAATATGTTGAGTTTCATTCCTGCAAAGAATCAAAGTTAAATTCTTAACCATTTGAGAGTTGAAGGCACTTCAACACCCTAACCCTGATCAGGTTAAAATTGTTGTTTTCAAGTATAGATCTTGTTGAGTTTTGGGTTGAAGGACCCAAACGGGTTCAAGATCGTTTGGGGGTTCACTCAAACGGGTTCACACTCGTTTAGTGACACCCCAAGACCTTTGGAGGTCTAAGGTTAAGGAAATTTAATGGTTTGATGGTTTATTTTCAATAGGTTGACGATTTGATAAAAATGCTGATTTTAGACCTATTTAGGGTTCAACCCTTATCCAACCAACTTGGTTTTTGGTCAAACTTTGGGAAAACGGTCTCAAGATCGTTTGGAGGTCATCCAAATGATCTCAAGACCGTTTGGGCCAAGTTTGGGCCCAATTGGGGTTCAATTGATAGGTTCAACCTTGATTTGATTCATTGTTGAAAATTGATGATTAGCCGATTGGAAACCTTAATTGAGTTAGACTTAACTCTAATTGGCTTTCAATTGAAGGTCAAATTGGTGTCCATTTGATTGAGGCTCATCCTAATTGACTCAATTTGAAAGTGGTTAACATGGCTTGGGCCAATTGAAGGCTTCAACATAGGATATCCTATTCTATCATAACCTTTATATCACCTTTCATGTCCACACCCGTTTCAATTCAAACGAGTCCACACCCGTTTCAACACAAATGAGTCCACACCCATTTCAATTCAAACGAGTCCACACCCGTTTCAACACAAACGAGTCCACACCCATTTCAATTCAAACGAGTCCACACCCGTTTCAACTCAAACGAGTTCACACTCGTTTCAATTCAAACGAGTTCACACCCGTTTCATTTCAAACAAGTCCACACCCGTTTCAACTCAAATGAGTCCACACCCGTTTCAACTCAAACGAGTCCACAACCGTTTCAATCCAAATGGGTTCACACCTGTTTGAACTCAAATGGGTTCACACTCGTTTCAATTCAAATGGGTTCACACTCGTTTCAACTTAAATGGGTTCAATTGAGTGATACCTTGTTTTAATCAAACCCTAATCACATGATGGTGATGTGTTGACTTGTGTTAGTCAATGAGGACTTAACCCAACCTAATCTAGAGTGGTGTAATCACCATCTACTAGTTAGAGGAGAGAGAAAGTACCAATTATGGTGGAAACTCAAGTAAAATACCTTCAATATACATGAATGTGCATGAATAGGGAATGATTCACTATGTGAAATCATGGAAACCCTAATTCTAGGGTAATGACATGAAATGTGAATAGTAAACCCAAATTCTAGGGTAATGACATGATGTGTGAATAGTAAACCCTAATTCTAGGGTGATGATATGAAATGTGATAAGTAAACCCTAATTGATGAGAATCAGGGAACTTAGCTCTTATGGCAAGAGTGAAGGC
Organism: Alisma plantago-aquatica; assembly: GCA_963693085.1. NCBI lineage: Eukaryota > Viridiplantae > Streptophyta > Magnoliopsida > Alismatales > Alismataceae > Alisma > Alisma plantago-aquatica. The sequence goes on along the minus strand of OY856409.1, from coordinate 1,305,999,955 downwards.
ATAATTCTTGAATTAAATTGTTTACTTTTATCAGTTGAATTAACCATGCAGGTTCCTATATGAGTATGATCATATCCAGGTATGGATGATGATGTTACATTCATTGAAAGCATGTTGTTAGCTTTATGAATAGTAAAATATCCTGATGCCTTGTCAATGGCATCTTATGAAATTGATGGGCTGTGAGAGCCATAAATACCATCAAGGTCATGCTTTAGAGATGACTTGTAATGAGAGTATTGAGAAATGATATTTAATGTGAGTTAGGCTTGTTACATTTAGTATTCTCCCTTCATAGCTACTATGCTAATGTTATTGTTTGAGAACAATGTATGATGTTAAAAGAATACTGAATGTACCTAACTAATCAAGTGTAATCATACTATGTAGAGCCCTGATCATAGAACCATCATTGTCAGAGATCAAATGATGGTGAAACAGGTTTTCCTAAGGGAACTCCTGGATCACATACTTTTGAGTATGTGGGGTATATGGATGTGTAGAACCTTACATCCTAGTGTAGGTATTGATGTAGATGTGTAATCCGTCAACTCTTCACTACAAACCCATACCACATCAGTGGAAGGTAAACACGAAATCTCCTGATGACAAAGAGAGTACAGATACCGAATCAGTGGAAGGTAAACACGAAATCTCCTGATGACGAAGAGAGTACAGAATGCCAATGTAACTCTAAAATAGCGAAGGACCAGATTACCCTGGTGAGCTATAACAGCAGAGACACAAGATGTCCTGCAAGCAATCCTCTTACTGACTGAGGAAGGTGAAGGTCATGAGAATCCGGCTCTTTCAATGACCTAGTATGATACTGAGGCAACTTAACAGTGGTCGGTTGGAGTATGAGTGGTATACCTCATCTCCGTAGGGCTTAGGGATGTTTGTAAAACATAATCAGCTGCGTAGTATATCTGCTTAGATTAAACTACGAGATACTGAATTGATGTTACACTACATAAGTAGATATGTTATTCATATTGCTTACTTTTGTTACTCTACTGAGTTAGCTACCTACTGTTGATTACTTAGAAGGCTCCTAATGCTTCTATTGTTCTTTGTTTGCTATATAAAGTTCTAGTGGAGAGTTATAACTCTCGCTGGGGCAATTATTTAAAATTGTCTCACCCCATAGACTTCAACTTTTTAGGTGGTCGTCGAAGACGGAGGAACCGGTCTACAGGTGACCAATCCCAGCAGCAGCAGCACCAGGAGCAGCAGTAAATCTCAGGTGGAGATTCAGCCTGCTACGTGGTGTAGTTAGAGTCAGTCCTATGTGTCCTCTGTACTCTCAGGTCTTGTAGTTGTTGGTCTGAGTTTTGTTGCGATTCTTGAGATTTTGAATCATGATGTGTATAATTACTCAAGAAGTAATTTGACAGAGATGTAAACAGTTTATCTCCTTTTATGAATGAAGTTTTATGGTTTCAATGCTTTATCTCAAAAAGTTTTTAATTTCCACTGATTTTTGGTATTCCGCTGCTAATCGAATCGCTTCCGCTAAGTTTAAACTCAAAGTTATGTGTTTATCTTGGGTTTTGGAGATCAGAGCCCACAGTTTCCCTCTTTAACCAATTAGGGTTAGGGTTTCTCTTTTCACCGATTAGGGTTAGGGTTTCTCTTTTCACCGATTAGGGTTAGGGTTTCCCTCTTTAGCCGATTAGGGTTTCAATTTCATATTATCAAGAATCAAAGCCCTAATTCATATTATTAAGAATCAAAACCCTAATGCATAGCTCTACACGTATAGGGTATTAATATATGCTCATTGAATGATTATCACACAAAGTATGAGTTTCTCTCTCATCCTTACTAGGGTAATGATTACATCATACTTTATTAAGTCGGCTCAATCCTTCTCTCAAGGTACATTGGCCTACATTTATCAAAATGCATTGAACTCTATACATCTCAATGTATCATTTGACATAACACACTTCATGTGTTACTCAATCAAGTATATTGGATTGAGGTGCTTCCACCATATCAGGCGTGATGTGTGTGCTTGCTTCCATACTGCCCAAGAGGTGTGTGCTTGCTTCCATATCGGGTAAGAGGTGTGTGTATGATTACCATATCAGGCAAGAGGTGTATGTGTGCGTCCATACCACCCAAGAGGTGTATGTGTGCTTCCATGTCGCCCACGAGGTGTATGTGTGCTTCCATATCGCCCAATAGGTGTATGTATGTGTCACTCATATCGTGCATGAGATGTAGGTTCATCACCATATCGTGCATGGGGTGTATGTGTGTCTCACATATATTGGGTTGCTCAAAATTAGGGTTTGCATATCGGGTTAGACCCTTGTGCTCATACCTCTTCAAACCTTCATGGTATCGAATTACCCTTCACCATATGTTAAGTGACAACCTAGACAATTGTTTAGTCTAAACCAAACCAAGTGTTCAAACTGATAGGGATGTGGGGTTCCAAGGTATATCGAGTTTCATATCACCATATTGGGTTTCAACACCATATCGGGTTAGTGGTGCTTTAACCCGATATCATTTTGAGCCATGATGATGTCATCATCATCAAGCTCCAGACTTCGTTCCTTACTATTCTAGTTCATGGACAATAGTACTATGTCACTAATAGAACTCATGGATTCATCAATTATTCAAGAAAACTTGAAATTGTAAGTAGATCATCAAGTATAGCAAGATTGAAGGTGAATAATAACATGATTGGGTTCAAGTTATATAACCCACCTCAAGAACAAATTCAAAGCTCCAAGATCCAAAGATTCACATTACCAAGGTTGAATATGAACTTATCATAGATCCAATATTTGTTCACAACTCCTCTATATGCAAAGAATCCATAGATAAGAACTTGGTGAAGAAGAAAAGAAAGAAAGAATCACAACCCGAGATCATGCTTCAACCAAGGTTGAAGATGACCATGGCTTCACCTTAAGCTTAAGGTTCAAGCTCCTCCTTGATCCTCAACTCTATGCATGATATCTAAGAGAAATAGAGTTGTGGGATTAGAAAAGTTTCACTAGTAGGTGAAAGGAGTGGTATATATAATTGAGGTTCATGAGAGAGTGTGTATAAGAGATGTCATCACCTTATACTACTAGGTGCCACGTGTCCATGCATGGTTGACACGTGTCCATGCACACATATTTATCTTGACATGAAAAACTCTTTAGGATAATATAGGGATAATATTTTGGCCATTAGTTACCTTGTTGAGCAAGATATTTCAACTCCACATCACTTTATTCACAAACCGATACACTTTCTCTAAGGAAAGTTGTAAACTGATATCCATCACCTCGTTGAGGTTATTAACCCATCATGGAAAAGTCCAAGAGTTGACAAAACGATATGGGTCCTCCTCTATGGATCCTTGGCTGATAGGCACTCCCTTATAAGCTCTACAACTCAATACAACTCATATCAGGGTTTCAACTATACAACTTTTCTTAGTCTTTTCATTACCAAGAATACCATCATACAAAAATGGTTCAAACATGGTGCCTCCTTATTTCTCTCTCCTATAGATGATGCAAAGAGAGAGTAGGGACACTCTATAGGTGGTACTTTGCATATCAACCGTACATTTTGGGTAAATTGTAAATTGCACCAAAACTGGTACACAAGGCACAAGCATCATTCAAACAAGCTCCAACTTGGAACTTAGGCTTTCCACAAGCCACCCCTTAGCATCATTCTCTCTCTTATGATGATAAAGCACTTGAAGCATGTTAAAAATGTGACATATTGCAATATAACCCCTCATCTTGGGTAAATTGCAAATTACACCCAAACTATCATATAATAAACAAACAATTTGCAAATAAGCTCAAACTTGAAAATTAAACTCAAGGAGAGTATTAGTTACTTTTCAAAATATTAAAACAAGTTTATAAATACCTACTTAAGAAAAACTTCCAGGTTTATGCCATAACCCAGGTCAGGGATGTTACAGGGACCATCGGTTGATGGCTTCTAAAGGTCACTCATCCATGAAGGGGTAAACCCTAACTCACCCTAGAAGAGTAACACCATCAAAACAAGGTACAACTAGGTGCCCCATGGCTCAACAAGCTCAATAATGATAAGAAAACATCTAAGGAACATAAATCAAGTGAAAAATTGCAAAGAAAACCTCATATTTGGGCGATGTGCACAAAATTGCATGACTTGCACAAATAATGTCTAAACTAGACCAAACTTAAAACTTCATCTTGTCATATGATATCAAAGCACCTCATATGGCTGTATTAAGGTTTTAAACACTTAGTTAGGATAATTAAGCTTGTTCAACACTTTAAGCAAGGTCATGGGTCTTCTAGATAATTAAGAAAAGTTGGAACTTAATATCATATAGAATGGCAACTTTTAAGATATGAATTGTCGTCCTTGATGGCCATTGGAAATATTTATAGATTATGGATCGTATTTCTACTATTTTGTTTTAGAAAATTGGTGACATATTAGTGTTTACTTGACGATTTTCCTTGACAAATGTCATCACATACTTTAGTGCTGCAGTTGTGTTGGATAAATTGGACATTATGATAAATCCCTTTGTTTCGATGATGACAAACATTTCATTCTTGTTGATCTAACGCGCTACTTGAGTGTTGCAGGAATAAGGTGGATGACAAAGCTCTAGGGAATCTATATGCTTGAATGATTGTAAATGTCATGAAATGTAATCAATTGTAAACTTGTACAAATATATAATGTACAAGTACTTAGACTTCATGTAAATCAAGCGTTAGATCTTCCCTAGCTAAACACCACACTTAGTCATGTCATTCCCTTCAATAGTGTCACATATGCACACTCGTACACACACTTAGTGCCTTAATTGAAAGATTGAAACAGGGTCAATCTCGGTCGACAAACTCCTCGACCGAGACACTCTCGGTCGACAAACTTCTCGACCGAGAAAGACCCAAGTAGCCGTTAGACACAGCTGACAAGGTAGTTGGCAGTTGCAAATGAACGTTGATCCAGAGAGCCTGTCGGTCGACAAAACTTCGACCGAGTAGGTATCTCGGTCGACAAATTGTCGACCGAGATGGACTCTGACAACAACTGCAGAATAAAGCAACTAGCCGTTACTAATGCACCTAACTTATACCTAACGGCTAGTTAAGCACTTAGAACCCCCTAGAAAGTGTCTAGAACGTCCTTAAGCACTTGTAGGTCATTCCTATAAATAGGACATGCCTTAGGACACCAAAACTCACCTAAGCTACACTTGTACTATACTTGAGCTTGAATACTCATTGGCAATATGTTTTGAGAAATAGAGCAATTCCAACATTGGCTATTCATTCCCATTGCTCCATTTTCGTGTCCTATAGGCTAGCATCTCCTTTCCACAACACTTACACTTCTAGACTCATTGGTTAGGAGATCAATACGCTTGATATAGGCAAATCAAGCCTTGTGCTTAAAAGGATAAGTTGTAATTTCTGTTTTCCTTCTTGTTCCTTTTATTCTTTGTATTCTCCTTGCTACTCCTAGGGTTGGAGGCTACGGATTGGAGAAGGTTCTTCTCGGAGGAGAAGGTAGACTTCAAGCTACTTCAAGAAGGCTATCGCAACGGGAAGCTACTTCAAGAAGGCTATTGCAACGGGAAGCTACTTCAGGAGGAAGGCTGCTTCAAGGTTGGTGCAATTACTTCTAGGTGAAGGCTGCTTCAAGGTTGGTGCGATTACTTCTAGGTGAAGGCTGCTTGAAGGGTTTAAGGAGAGAATTGTAATTTTATGTAAAGTCCTTGCGAGGTAATAAAATTAAATTCTTTCCAAATCCCGGTTGGGTAAGCAACCGGGTAGTGGACTGACAACTTTAGTATTTGCTAAAGTTGGAACCACTCTAAATCCTTGTCCCCTTGTCCAATATTTTGTGGTTGGTTGTTTGAGTTAAATAATTGTTAAAATTGTTTTAAAAACTCTATTCACCCCCCCTCTAGTGTTTTTCAAGTTGTTTAGCTACCACTGTGGATCTGATATCTCACAATATCTACCTAGGCATCACTAGGTAACTAGCGGTGTCAGTCTTTTATACTCTCTATCACACCCTACTTTTCTAGTAGTGTAACCATTGGTAGGAAGATTATAAAAAACAAAGAAGACAGTTGAATGGTCAATTACACTATAGAAGTTCGACAGGAGAGCATATAAATTAACAAGGATTGTATGGTGGCTTTATAATAGATTACCATATCTATCTCAAGGAAAAGGGTTAAGAGTTATATAAGTAGGCAATAAATGATTAAGTAGTGGTAAAAATGACTCAAGGCTATCCAAATTCAATGATAGAAATCTCTTTCAATAGAATTAATACAAAGAATGTTGAAGAAAAATTGGAATTAAAAAACCAATCATGTGTGTAGGAAAATAAACATGGATGTTAATTTGCTTGCAAGTAATGTCTCTCTTCGTTTGAATTTGATTTTTTTTCACTCCAACTAGTTTTGCAAGTAATACTCTTTTCATTTGAATTTGCAAGTCTTCATGTGATGACTCGAATCGAACTCATTTTCTAAGAACTCCATATCCTTTATTGAACTTGATTTTCAATGATTTTCCATGGTCCGAGTTTGTTGTGAGTGTGTACATAGAGATAATTATATTTTTCTAATCAATATGATTTTATATCACAAAATGCTAAATATATACTTTATATTTGCTAAAATATAAAGACAAACAAAATATTCAAGAGCGATCATTAGTTTATTTCGGTTCATTCTAGAAGGGAACTTATGAACTACGTCTAGTAAATAGTCACAAACTAGGCATGAACCCATGCAATGCACGTCTGTCTTATAAACTACAACACCAATTTGCTGACTAAATATTAAGAACCAATAAAGGAGAAAATTACATCCAACTCATTGTATGGATTTTCTTATATAGTATAGATGAGTCTCCTTATACAATAAATAATTTTAAAAAGAAAAGAGAAAAATATAGTTTACATACACCATGATCGATTTGTAATTTTAAAAAATAATGGAGAAAATTACATTCACCCCCTCTGCGGGCTTTCTTATATAATATAAATGAGTCTCCTTATACAATATATAATTGAAAAGGAAAAAGCAACAAGATATTGTACACACACATGGATCGATTTGTAATTTCAAAAAATAATGGAGAAAATTACATTCAACCCCTCTACAAGCTTTCTTATATACTATAGATGAGTTTCTATATATAATATATAATTTTAAAAGAGAAGATAAACATGTAGTATACACACATTGACTGATTTGTAATTTTAAAAATAATGAAAAAAATTGCATCCGACCCCATTTATGAGTTTTCTTATATAGTATAGATGAGTCTATATATACAATATATAATTTTAAAAAGAGAAGACAAAAGTGTAGTTACACACAAAGATCGATTTGCAATTTAAAAAAATTAATTCTGACTCCATCTGTGGGCTTTCTTGTATAGTATAGACAAGTCTCAATTCCAATTTATAATTTTAAAAAGAAAAGACAAAAGTGTTGTGTACACACAAAGAGATCAATTTGTAATTTCAAAAAATAATAGAGAAATTTGCATTTATCCCCCACCACAAGCTTTCTTATATAGTAATAAGATGAGTCATAGTATATAATTTATCTATACTACTATAAAAAAGCGAGTTCATGCTGTGCTCTCCTTGATTCTCTTTCTTCTCGTAATTTTCTCAACTTTTTTATATTTATTTAATTTTATATTTTCTCTACGAGGATTATCATTATCTTTTTGGGAGGTTTTATTTTTCAAGTGTTCAATGTAAGATAAGCATGTTCAATGTAGCACAATTATCATTATCCTTTTGGAAAGTTTTATTTTTTAAATATTTAAAATAAACATGTTCAATGGGGCACATGCCTATACACATGTGTGTTGCTAATAATTTTAAAAAGAAAAGATAAAAGTTTAGTGTACACACATGGATTGATTTATGAATTAAAAAATAATAGAAGAGACTACATCCATCTCCTTCCACATACTTTCTTATATAATATAGATTCTGAAAAGTCACGAGACCTATAGTAGACCTATGCTTCGTTTGACAAAGTAGTGATGATTGTTCGGACAACGATAGACAACCACATGTAGCAAGTCAATCACTATCATCGTGTTGCAAAATACACGGTTGTCCACCCCTCTTATTTCTTATCATGAAAATTATTGCGATGACTCATTGTGATGGGCGACCATTGATGAATGCAATCCCCTTGCTAAAGGTTAACAAATAGTGCACAAATGGCTCATATTTACGAGCCATTTTGACCCGGTAAAAGAACTTGATTAAGTTAAACGAGGAAGCGCCTAGCCCCGCCGAGCCCCAATGCTAGGCAGACTTCGGGTTTCGGGTTTGGTTTCGGGTCGGCATAGCAAACCCCTTATTTTTATATCTTTCGTTTTGTGAGCGAGAAAGCTTATACGGACCTTCATAGCCAACCCAGCTCGTCAGATCGCAAGTCTCTCCCGCTGTCCACTCGGCCAGAACGCTAAATTACGATAGTCCTAATCTTGTACCTTCCTGCACCTCCGCACTCATATTCGTCGCACTCCGTTCGGCCGTCATTTCTGGTTTCCTATTCGCTGAAACCCTAATTCTCTCCGGCGAGGTTATCCTTCGTTGACGGCCGCAACCCTAACCCCAAATTCGTCTCTTAGACGGCATCCACTACCCATTTGTATGACTAGCGACGCGGGAACGCCGTCTCCGTCGCCATCGCCGCCGAAGGAACACGAGCTATCTCCTAGAAAACAACGGCGATCCCCTGAGGGATGTGAAGATGAGGAAGATGACAGGGAAGACAGGAAACGTCCACGCCACCGGCATCATTCCGATCGTCACCGCGAGGAACATGAGACAGCGGCGGAGGACGTCTCTCCGATAGAGCTCCCGCCACCTTTACCGCTGCCTTTGTCCGGGCAACTGAAGGGTGACGATGACGAGAGGGAGGAGGGAGAAATACTTGAGGATGACGAGGAAGGGTTTGGGGATTTCATGAAAGAGGAACTCGACAATTCCGAATCTGGTGAAATAAAAGCAGATAAGGACGATGGAGGCACTGACAATCTGGTCTGTTCTTCTCCCCTGTTGGATATTTTTCCTTTTATTGGCTTTGATTATGTTTCGGTGGTTTAAGGACTGCTCTTCAGTTCTAGTTGGCACATGAGAAAAAATGACTTTTCCTTGGAAGACATAATAATCAGGTTTAAATTCAGTCTACACTATTATCAGCTGTCTTCGATTGCCCTTCTTTTTTCTTGTTTTTCCTTTCACTTAATGATACAGTCTTAGGTACTAAAATTTTGTGATGTTCCTGTTAGCAGGCACTAGCATCTGTAAACAGAGTTCAAACTTCACCTGAGGGCCAGTATGAGGTAAATGCTATGTCATGTGATACTGAAATTGTGGTTGAGAAGCATGGATTTTCTGATGCTGCCGGTAAGACTTTGCATAAATCTGGTGCTAAGCGCATGAATGGAAGCATTAAAAGTCACGACCATGCCACAGCTGAAAAGTATGTAAAGGAGAATTCCTCTGTGATTGAACCTGATGATAAGGACAAGAACCTTTCATCAAATGACGCTAGTAGGGACCGTTCAAAGGACGATGAAAGGTGTTCTAAGAGGAAGAAAAGAGAAGACCAGGAAGATACAGTCTCAGATTTTGAGTCAAAACGGCACAGATCACACAAGCAATCCGAGTCACGGGATAATCACAGTAGGAAGAGGTCTGTATCACGAGACAGCCTCAAAGATAGGTACAAGTTACGAGAGGCCTCACCATCATATCAGAAGTATTATGGAGAATCTCGTCTAAAGGAGAAATCCTCTAGGGAGACGCGGAATGAGAAGAACTTGTCATCTGGCCGTGAGAAAGTTAGAACCACTTCTGATCATGAGGACTTGGAATACAGTAAAGGGGACACAGATGATCATAGGAATCACACTGACAGCAATGAGAAAGAAAAACAAGTTCGAAAGGAAAGAGAACGAAGCCATAGTCACAGCAGACATGATTCCAGGGGAGAAAGCCACGATCGAGATAAACACATTTCACAAGGAAGTAGGGAATCTGATAGATATAGGGATAAGGATAGATCAAGTAGGGAGAGAGATGGAGAAAGAGACAGAGCGAGGTTAAGGGATACTAATAGAGAAAAGGTTAAAGACGACAAGAGGGAACCTGACCGTAGTAGAGATTCTGGAAGCCGTGGAGATCGGGGAAGGAGTGAAGAGCGCCACGCAGAGCGGAGGAAGTCGAGAGACTGTGACAGTCATGATAGGCGCTCTAAGTACAATGATGATAGGGAAGCTGACCGTGATAGGGACCGAGTAGAACATAGAGGTCGGGAGAGAAGTGAAGGACGGCACACAGAGAGAGCTAAATCAAGAGATCGTGACAGTCGTGATGATTCTCGGCACTCGAAGTATTACGGTGAGAGGGACACTGACCGTAATAAGGATAGGGACAGGGGAGGATACAGAGAACATGACAGGAGCCAAGGAAGAAGGCATGGGGAAAGGGGAAACTCAAGAGATCGTGATAGTTACGACGGATCACGACGCTCCAAGTATGATGATTCAGAATATCACGATGACAGGTTAAGGGACAGAAAATTAGGCAGACACTCTAAACACAGCAACCAGGAGGCAGATGCAAAAGTAAAAAGGTAGCATAAATAGTTTTTCACGGTAAGATCCCCTTTACAAAATTGTTGACCATCTATTTTTCCTTGGCCCAGGGAGGAGGAAGAAGATTATCAAGACAAAGTTGAGGAACAACTGGCAACACAGGAGGATGATGATGCTGAAAAGATACTGGAGGAAAGCAGGAGGAGAAGGCTAGCAATTCTTGAAAAGTATAAGCAGCAACAGGCTCAACAGCAACAAGCGTCCAACTCAGATAATGATCAAAGTAAATACTAGCTACAGTAACACGTATCTCATCTAAAATATTCAACACAAATACTAATATGAAGTCCTCTGATCTGTATGTACTGTTAGAAGAGAACGGGTATGTTGCCGAGGATGCAAATAAAGCTACTGAACCGTCTGCCTCAGCCTACCCTGATGGAAAAATGAATGATGTCGATACTTCTGCCCGAATGGTATCTGATCAACTATTCTCTATTGGAAAGTCTCCTCATGAAAATGGGAAATCTGTTGAGAATGCTGCTCCTGGTGGGCTTGGATGTGGTACCCCTAAGGTTGTTCCTCCCCTTTTATTTGTACGAGTGAAGTATTTTGATGTGTTTTAAGATGTACTAAGCAATTTATTATCAGACATACTGTTCTTATATCCTGCAATCGGTAATTCCGTTTATTTTGACAGGGTGAGAGATCAGGTGATATGTTCAGTGATGATATATTTGGGGAATCTCCAACTGGTGTTCGCAAAATGGTAACGCCTTCTCTTACCTTGTTGGACTATGTTTTCTCTTTCAAATTATTTGTGAAGATTGTTTAGATTCTCATTGGCAGTTAAATTCTCTTTTCTCCTGCTGTCTATTTGTTTCATTTTCTATCTTATGAATTAATTTCTCTCTCTAAATTCATCATGTTCTTTGAAAATGTCACAGTGAAATGAAATTTGTTTCATTTTCTATCTTAGGAATTAATGTCTCTCTCTAAATTCATCATGTTCTTTGAAAATATCACAGTGAAATTATTATTTTCCATTTTTGACTTTAACTTCTCTCTCTAAATTCATCATGTTGCCTTATAAAATGTCACGTTGAAATTATTGTTCTTTCCATGGAACTGATCCCACTTGCTTTGCACTCAGATCATACAAGTTGTTTCTTTATCATCTCAAGCTAATACTGAGGTTGCTGGCTTTTATAAACATCGGTGTCTATCTTTTTGCCTCTTGACAAAAGTATTGTTTACTCTAAGCCAATGTATTTGATTTACTCTGTAATAAAATGTACCCTTTTTAATGCTGGTGCAGTAAATTCATATACTTTCTTACTGGCTCGATTCTTTGTTGACGCTCCTACGGAAATAGCATTTCTGATTTTCAAATGCCGAAATTCAAGTATCATCCCGTAACAACCACAAGAATGCATGCGGAAGTGCTTTACATTGGTCGATCTTTTAACGGTATTGTTAGTGACTGTGGTCACATGAGACTTGTACATGTTTTCCAAAATTTTGACGGATGATTACTTGATCTTTGTTTTTTGCTTCACCAACTTTGCAAATAAGTCTTTTTGATATACAACAAAATGCACTAATCATTGTTTTAGTTATTGGTGTAATGATTGATTTTAATGCAATGCATGATCCACACTTCTATTACTGGAGTTTTTTTATATAATAAACTCAGTTTATTGTATCTTATACATAGGACAAAGGAGAGAATGTTGTCATTGAACGGAGTGGTCTTCATGACAATTGGGATGATGCTGAGGGATACTACTGTAAGTTCTTGTTTTCTATTGTTGTTATCGATTTCATACTTTTCTGAAAGGAGAGTTTTTTTCTACAATTGCAAACTGTTGTCCTGATAGTAACAAATTTGGTTTTCGGGGCACATTCCGCCTAGCGCAAATATTCGAATTCGGGAACTATGCGTGAAATTTGGTAAAAAGCAGTCAACATACAGTTAATGTAAGGTTAACAATTCAGGAAAAGTTTAGGGAAAAATCAGAAAATATACATACATAAATATTATATATGCATACACACATATGTGTTGCACAAACACACATATCTACGCACATAGCCACATATGTATTGCATCCATATATACACATATAATAGTACACATGTTCAGATAAATATATACATATCCAGTTATATATACATATGTATATTCTGTCCTTCTGCTAAGGCTATATTCCTTACAGGCTATCGACTGGGAGAGGTGCTTGATGGGCGTTATGAGGTCATTGCAGCTCATGGCAAGGGTGTATTTTCAACTGTTGTCCGAGCAAAGGATCTTAAAGCAGGGAAAGGTGATCCAGAAGAAGTTGCCATAAAAATCATACGCAGCAATGATACAATGTGAGTGGTAAATATTTTATTCTTTCTGCGGTAATGTACACACTTATTTCTGATGCACTTTGGATGTCTCAAGGTACAAAGCTGGTATGGACGAGCTTGTCATATTAAAGAAGCTTGCTGGAGCAGACCCTGAGAACAGGCGCCACTGTGTTAGATTTCTCTCAAGTTTCAAGTACCGGAATCATCTTTGCTTAGTGTTTGAATCTCTTCATATGAATCTTCGTGAGGTCTTAAAGAAATTTGGTCGTAATATTGGTCTGAAACTAACTGCTGTAAGGACCTATGCAAAGCAGCTTTTTATCGCACTGAAGCATCTCAAGAATTGTGGTGTTCTGCACTGTGATATAAAACCAGATAATATGCTGGTATAAGTTGCTGGCTGTGTCACTATCTGCCTTATGTAGGTTTTTGGCTATCATCCTGGCTAAGTATACGCTCTTATTGTAGGTTAATGATGCAAAAAATGTTTTAAAGCTTTGTGATTTTGGTAATGCGATGTTTGCTGGAAAGAATGAGATCACTCCCTATCTGGTCAGTCGCTTTTATCGTGCTCCAGAAATAAGTAAGTCGTAAGTTGCATATCTTTTGTTACCTCAATTGAACATCAATGAATATTGTTCTGTTATCTATATATTAACTTCCCCTCTATAGTTTTAGGGCTTGCATATGATCATCCAATGGACATGTGGTCCGTTGGCTGCTGCCTTTTTGAACTTTACAACGGAAAAGTATTATTTCCTGGTCCATCTAACAATGACATGCTTCACCTTCACATGGAGCTGAAAGGTCCATTTCCCAAAAAGATGCTGAAAAAGGTAGCTGTTCTCAGTTTCTTAATTTGAGATTAGCTTTTCCTTCTGAATGTTTTCTTCTTCTTCTTTATTTTGACATTAGAAGTTTATCCTGTGAGGGCAACCAATTTACAAGATAGCTTTAACTGATGCTTTGCTATGCTTGTACTGGATTATTGCTGACGTATTCTTCTTCTCAATGGCAGGGATTATTCACTGAAAGACATTTTGACCACGATCTAAATTTTCATTCTGCAGAAGAGGACCCTGTTACCAAAAAGGTGTGTTCATCTACAGGTCTTGCTTGTTTTTCTGTTATAGTTTTTTTTATCTTGCTGAAATCGATCTGATTTTTTTGCAGACTTTAAAACGTTTGCTTTTCAATATCAGGCCAAAAGATATTGGCACCATATTCACGACCTATCCAGAGGAGGATCCTAAAATGCTAGGCCATTTTAAAGATTTGCTAGAGAAAATATTTGTTTTAGATCCTGATAAGAGATTGACAGTTTCCCAGGCTTTAAGTCATCCGTTCATCACGAGCAAGTGATTGCAGCCTGATTCCCAGACTTCAGGAATTCCAAGGAGCTACATTTTGTGTTGTTCTTTCTTACATTGATCATCATAATATTTGGGTATTAATCTGTTGATCCTCCCTGCATTTGGTGGAGGGAATGGACCCAAACTCTTGGCAAATGAAGCACGGGAGAGACGATGATGTTAAATTGGAAGACTTCTCTCTTGGGCATTTTATCATCAGATTGTCTGTTCTATTGTAAGATAACATGCTTGAGGCATTTTCATCGTTTGTAAAGCATTTTTAATTGAAGATGTAATGCAAGCTTATAATCTTGCCTCTTCTCCCTGATAGTTATTTTCCCTAAAAACAACTTGAAAATTCAGCAACGATGTTGAAATTCAGTGATAGTGAATGTCTTGATCTTCTCAAGCAGGATCTTGTTTTATCTTTTTTCTCTGAAGGAGATGTTCTTTATGTTATGCTGTCTCTTTTTGTCATTATCCTAAAAAATCTAGATATTGTATAACTTTAGTCCATATGCTGTTCTGGAGAGTCTAATTTTTTCTCTTGTATTCAGTGTTCCCGCAGAGACTAAGAAGATTTACCCATTTGGTGCTTTAGATGATAGAAAGCAGCCAAAAGAAGGTACCTGGTCTGTCTGTTGGGCTGCTTATTGTCTTTGACTCCCATGGTTGATCCTAACATGATCTAGTTAGAGACTGAACAAAGATTACGTGGTCCTGCTACCACTCGAAAAGAATCTGTAGGATGCTTTTAACCGATGAAAACGATTGTGTAATTGTTTGTTTTGCACACGTTGCACTTGACAGTATGATGACAACACACCTTTGATACTGTTGTGCAATAACAAATTCACGCAAGGGGCCTCCGTTGGTTTTTTTTTTGAGTAACTAAAAATGATCAAATGAGTTATTTGGAGATATTCAATGATACTGGGGCTTCTTAATATGCAAATTGTGAAGTTTTAGCAAGTTGTGCATTTATAAAGAGGAGGTTCTGTTTATTGACGGCTAACTAATCTCTCCCAGTAGATAAATACAGTTTTCTACGTCTATGTTCCCCTCCTTTTTTTGGTCTGTCTGTGTATTGTATGGCATCTGATCAATTATTTTGGATCTTTGATGCTTGTCGAGGGTTAATACAAGGGAGGGCTGGATCTTCACACCGAAAGCATTAATTTGGTAAGTAACTTCCATCTCTTTCTGGTTCCATTTGGATGATACTAGACTGAGCAGAATACTGTTTCAGTTCATTATTTCTTTCCACTGTTTTTTTGACATTGGCTTGTCTTTTTAAGGAATTTGCTGCTGATTGTGGTAGCTTGGTAAGTACCCTATCTGTCTGTTTCCATTCTAATTTTTTCCTTTGAATATTATTATTATTCAATCAATAATTGCATGATTGCATCACGCAGCCTAGGCGTGTTGTTTAATTGAGACAATAGTGATTATCAGTAGAAACTTTTCTGTGCATGGCCTCCCCCAAAAATGGTTGTTTAAGAGCGCTCTTGTTTTCAATATTTTCGGCTTTCAGACTATAGTTTTGGTCGCTGTATCATTTGCTACTTAAGTTCCTATTAAACTGATATTCGTGACCTGAGTAAATGGAATCGTATATTATATAACAGTGATACTGACACCCGTCCTCATACACATGCAATATACCTGGACTCTGGGAAGGGGAATGATTATAAAGAATGAGGAAATATGCTCCTGACGCACTCAGCAATAAAAACAAAAACATCTAAAAGAGGAGAGAAATAGAGGAGGAAGGTGAGTATTAAAAAGGAGAGATAAAGAGAGGAAGGAGTGTGAGAAAATAGTTATATTATGAGTACTTTTTGTTAAGTTATATATTAATATCAACATTATTATTATAGTGGTGCGAATTTATATGTACTGTTTGTTTTTAGTGGGAACATTATATATTTATTACTATCATACATATATTGTGTACTGTAATATTTCTTTACGAGGTTTTTTTTGTGAAGTTATGTATATTATAATTATGGGCTAATTTCGATAAAAGACGTACGGTTTGCACAATTTGACAAATCTATCATAATGTTAAAATGATTATATGCATATCATATAACCTTTTATATTATTTCATTTATATCAATAGCTGACTTCGTTAACAAATTCCAATAATCCATCATGGTATCCAGGAACCTCTGGAGGCTTATTTTTTTCATAGCAAACCAAATCCTCCTTCCGTCTCCTCCACATCCCTTCGGTCCAAACTGAAATTACTACAAAATCATTCCCTTTGCACTGACCCCCAAACTTTCTTGGGTTGATGAGGGCACAATTTATCGTTGCTGAGAAATCATGGTGGTGGTTGAGAAAGCAACAAGCAAGAGGTGATTGACAAAAACAATCACACTACTGTTGCTGGATGATATCTGATAATCCGCAACCGATATGTCCACTAGAAGCTCAATAGGCTCCGTATCTATCCGATTACAATTTGCTGGATGTCTAGCAAAAATAAGGTTATGTTCATTCTGACTCCTCTCATCTGTTTCTTCAAACCATTGTCTATTTCCCAAGACCACCTCACTAGGTTGCGAGTTCTTGACAACAACAACTTCGTCTATTTGCGACGGTTGCTCTTAATTCCCACACAGTCTTCCTCCAACCAAGGGGTCAAAATTTTATAAGGTCATGGTTTCTGTTTTTTGTACTTTATGCTGCTGATCCTTCGTCTGTGGCTTCACACATCTGTTGTAGACTCCTTGATCCTTTGCTTCATTCGCTAATCAAGTCCTTGACCGTGTAATTGTTGGGAGTTAAAACTTAGTAACAAGCGGATTGGATATCTGGAACATATGTAACACACTGATGAGAAATTGTAGAACAGACAGCTTCTTGACAGATTTACTGTTAGATTCTGACAAAAATGAAAAATATGACAGGTTTCGATGATGTGCATGCAATTTTAAAATGTTACTATAAATATGTGAAGAAATGCAAACATTATGTATTTTTAATGAAATTAACCCTATAATTATGTAAACTCTACTAGAGGGGTTCCATCACAACGGCAATGCAAGACCTTTTTGTTTTTGCTTCCTCCCTGTCAGGTGTACCAGCAGGTTTTGAAACCCCGGCCTTCTCTATGACAAGTAGCAGGCTTTACTGCTGAGCCAGCAGTTAAGTACAAATAAACCCTACTATATTTGTTGTTATGAGTATTATTTATTTATGATTACTATCAAACACACTTTGTGTATTGTATTATTTATTTATGAATACTTTTAAGTTAAGTTAAGCATCTTACTGTTGTAATTGTTATTCAAATTTATGTGTATCATTTTTATCAGTATGATTATTATTTATTTCTGAGTGTTGTCATACATGCTTGTGTATTGTAGTACTTAATTATGAGTAATTTTTGTAGAGTTATGCATATTTATTCTTATTATTTTTAATTTTAAGTTTTTAACATTATGCAGATTCATGTGTGCTATTTGTATTTTAAGTATTATTTATTTATGTGTATTTTCATACATATTCTGTGTATTGTATTATTTATTTGGGAGTATTGGTTGTAAATTTATGTATATTTATTTAGTATTGTTATGAAAATCTGTGTCTACTAATTTTTATTGTGATTATTGTTTATTTATGATTACTAATCTTTTGCGATAATATTCAATTATGATTACTTATTATAAACTTATGCTTATAATTATTGCAATAGAAATTTATGTGTATTATTTTATGTTTGAGCATTGTCATACATATTCTGTCTAATTTTAATGAGTACTTTGGTAAAGTTATGTTTATTTGATTTTTATAATGAGAGTTTGTGTACTGTTTCATTTTGAATATTATCATACATGTTTTGTTCCTATATATTTTATTTACGAGTATGTTCTGCAAAATACATATACTGTCATTAGTATTATTGTTCTGCAAAATTTGTACCATTTCTATTTTGAGTATTATCATGCATATTTTGTGTATTATTTTATTTATATAGGAGTATTATACTTTTCTCTCTTTACTAATCATAAAAAAAAGCTGTATAAAATTTATTATTCAGCATTTTGCTCTCCCTGCCTCCTGTCCTCCTTTTTTGTTCTCTCCCTCCATTCTTCCTTTTCTTTCTTTTCCTAGGTAAAGGATAGTTCTTATTAGTTCTTTTCCCCTACCATAACTTTTCTCCTTATTCCCTCAGTTATTTTCATTATAACTTTTTCTCTCCCTCATACGTGAAGTGATGTGCATAGATCTCATGTTCTGTTGTTCTGACCAAAAGTTCGGGCGTGTTTCCGGGAGCGTGATGCCACCCGTTTTCTGATATTATACTAAGTGATATGTATTACTTACAATGGCAGATATCGACTACTAGTATTCATGTTATTGTTGTCTTCCATGCCTCACAACTGAATCATATCATGATGCATTCTGTAACTTATTTGACTCTGCTCTTTCTACATTTGTGCAAGTGCTCTAGACACATGTAACATGAGTACCATGATAGATTTGCTTATGTAATATGCTGGGTTTTGCTATCATCAATATGCAATCTGTTCAAAAGCAACATAAACTTTTCAAGCCATCATGATTGCAACTAAAGTGTTGCTATTCATATGCTCATAGCTACATATATCAGTCTGCACCACTTAGGCTCTTCAGCACTCCTGCTCTGCTGGTCAGTTTGGCCCCACCGATCACATGTTGATTCGAGTATCTGGTCATTTATTACGTTTTCCCTCAGTTTGCCCAATCTGTGCTCTATGCTGCATGGAAGAAGTGTCAAGCTCCAGTACTTTGGTCTGGCCGCTTACCAAAAAATGTGGCACAATTAGTCCAAAAAAAACATCATGCTCCAGCAGTTTGACACACGTATATAAATTAATGAGATACTTGTTTTTTGGTAGTAGGACCTGTACTTATATGATCAGCTTCCAACCTAGATACTAACTATGTTATGCTAGATTTCTTGAGGTCTATCCCATACTTGTGCTGTTCCCACTTCATATGCCCACATTCTTGTCAATAATTGATGAATTCTTCTCTTTTTTTCTTATTTCTATGAATGACAAGTTGTCCCATATACATCCAAGTCCCTACTGCCAATGCTTGCTTTATATTGCCTTCACTCACAAACAGCACTGTCATTTTGTGATGTGCCTTGATTAGAATCATGTGGGTACAAGATTTTATTTGGGCCATGTACCCGCATGAGGAGATTTAACTCTAAAACCCATTTTGCAACAAGCTTATTCACATTGCCAGGGACTTCCCTCTGATAGGTAACTTTAAGCATGTGGACACCAGCCCAAGTAACATGAAAGCCGTGTACCAAACAATTTTTATAACAAACATAAGCTAATGTTTCTTGGGTAGTAGGAGAGACATACTTTTCTCTACCTCCCCACATACTAGGTACATGTGCTGTTTCTCTTGGGATCTGCCTCCCTCTTAGGCCTAACTACCATCCCTGTGATTTATTTCCCTCTTATGCATGTTTGTTTTTATGCATTTGTCGCATACTTTAAGATCATTCATCTTACTATGCTATCCATTTGCCTGTCCTCTTTATCTATGTTTAGTCAACCACGTGCTTTAGTGCATCTTTCTTGTAACAATGCATATATTTCAATCTTGTTAATCACTTGCTGCATCACAATCCTCTTATAGTCAGTGCTCCTATGTTGACTATTGCTTCTTATTCTAGGGAACTGCTTTAATGATGACGAAAAAACTAAGTTGGCAACCTAGATGACTACTGCACATTTCTTACACCATATGAACAAGGCCCGTTTGGGTTTAGTCCTGTAATGTGCCCCCCCCTTCTTTATAGAGGCGAGGGGGCTTGCCTTTATAATGCATCAAATTGTCCTCTCTTGAATCGGTTTGTGTTAGTGTGAGGGGGAGATATATAGTAGAGAGGAAGGTAGGAGGAGTTGAATGGAAAAGAGGAGAAGATCAAGCTAAGTGATGAGGAAAGAGGAAGAAGAAAGGAAGGCATGCTATCGTTAAGCCACTAGTATAGTCGATGGAGCATGGAGTATATTGCATCATCTTGAGCATATGCATAATATTTCTTTCTAACATCTAAGTCTCCCTCAAGATGGACTATGAGTGAAACACATATTCAAACCATACAACAAATAAGATACAAAAGAGCCTCATACAAGAATTTTCAATCCCCCTTAACTACTCTCAAACTCAAAAAAATTCCGATGACGCCTCCTTTGTAGTTGTGTTCTATGGACTGGAAATATTGAAGCTTTGGAAAAGATCTTGTAAAGTGCATTTCGAATGAAGAACATCTAGTAGATGAAATCCAAACGCCATAGAAAAAAAACTCATCACCGTCGATCTAGAGTAGACGATCAAAGCACGACGACGATGCCATCTTCACTAGAAAGGAACATGTGTTTGGAATTAGCCCAATCAACACATCCCAATATGTAATAGTAGAGGTATCTTTAAATCGTCTGAGAAGTGTAGCTAACTAGAGCAAAGTACACAAGACCACAAATATGTATAACATGGCATGAACACAAACACGATGAGGTGCATATGACTGCCATGCTAGATCCATAAATCTAGAGCGTGAATCTTAGGGGCTTGACAGGAAAGAATGACACCATCAAGGGAAAACCCAAGTAAATCATCAAAAGTGCCATCTCGACACTTGACGAACAAAAGATGGTACATGGAGAAAACATGAATAAAGTAGCTCGATGAAGATAAAGTATAGACAAACATCAACCTTCCAAGTGCTATATTTGCAGGCTTGCCATTGACTAGCTTCTCAAAAATGTGATATGATAAAGAAAACACCCATCTCATGAGAATGCAATAAGACTGCCACAACATGAACATTGAAGAAAGAAGAGGCTGGAATAAGCACAACTTCCTATGTTCCAACGTGTCCATGCTACAAAGCGTCACCTGAAAGAGGTGGCTAATTGGAATAACCGCAGATTGTCAACCCACATGCATATCATGGCACGAACACGAAGATACACATTGTCATTGTGAAAGAGAAGAGATCGCTAAAAGATACACAATGCTTAGTGGGAATGAGGCCCACATAGACATTGAAAGAACGGATGCACAGATGTGTTGCAGAATACGAATCTCAATGAAGATTAAAGTAGCCTTGAAGGCTGGAAGGACATACCATATCTCACTCATTCTCTTTCTCCTTATGCCCCCTCTTCATACTTTCTCTCTAACTCCCTTCTCATACTTTCTCTCTCCTCTATATGCCCACCATACTCCAACTACAAGGAGAACGAGTAGTTGGGGTAAATAAGAGACGATAACCTTCACACGTGGAAAGGGATGCACACATGAGGCTCGGAAATAAAATCTTTAAGTGAGAGGTAGTTGTTGCTTTTGGAGGGAGAAGCAGTGGGACTCTTTGGTAGATGGGCCACTCTATGGCTAGAGGTCTGGGGCGCACCCTCTAGTGAGGGGGCTTCACTGCCCATTAGCAGGTAGGAGTAGATTACAAGCTGTCCCTCACTAGGGATTGGGGATAGTGCCCCTGAAAAAAAAGTCTACAATGATTTTAGGGAGAAACTGAAGAAAGAAGGGGTTAAAATTCCTTCCTGTCCGTAAAATTTCCCAAAATAAAATATCCTTAGATTTTCATTTACAAATATAAGGAATTATAAAAAATGGCTTGGTTTACTACAAAATGAGACTTCAGATGTTTAGGGATTTAAGAGCGGAACTAAGGATGGGGAAACTCAAATCTAAAAAGGGATTCAACATTTGTGAAGAGACAATTCACCTTTTAAACATATCTTGGTGGAGATGAAGCATAAATTTGCAAGAAATAGGCACTTGCAGTGAGAGTCGACACATTCGAGTGATAGTTGCAAGACCTTGTTGAAAGATGACTGACGGCTGCTGCGATCAATATTTGCAGAGGATGAGGTAGCATGCTAGAGTATGGAGGTGTGGATGGTGCTGTTGCCGATGATTAATCCTATGGGATTGGCCTGCATGAGATTAACATAAGCACACATCACATAGGGAGATGGCTGGGCGACCCTTTTTGATGGCAGCGCATGGTTGGTCCCTGGGGGATGCCTCGTGGTTGGTGGTTTAGGAAATGGCGCTAAGTGGACGACCTTTTCTTCTAGCGGTACAACATGCTAGGTGCAATCTCCAGGTTGGGAGGGAGGGAGAGGCGTTGTGCAACTTGCGCTTTTGTCTCTGTTGGCAACGTGGAAGTGTACAACCAAGTTCGTCACATTGGCATGGGGTAAGCTGGAATAGAAGCAGGGAAGGTCATGTCGGGGGTAATTGCTATCGCCCCCTATTTTTTCAAAAGCGCACGATTGACATCATCCAACACATGGTAGTCGCATGCAATGCCCCACTCATGTCGCATGAGAAAGGGGTAATGTTCGAAATTCCAGGAAGCATGCTAGGGCACTCCTTGTAACAATGCCATAACAATGCCAATAATATGGATGAGACGGATGATGTAATTTTTATGAAGCGATGCCTAGATGTCATGACTCAGGGTGTGCATAGACAACCATGGAGGCTAGAAAAGAATGCTTATCGGGCGGCCAAGCTGAAAAAGAGACAACGATCGCCTGTAGGCAGAGGCTCTCACCTTTTCTCTTTAGGGTTAGGATCAATATTCTGATACCATGTGAAAAATAGGATGTGCTACATATCTCATTGATGGACGGAAAACTCCTATCCTATATAGGAGAGGAGACAAGTATAAGGAAGTTGGCATAAATAACCCTAATGGGCCACGACACTTAGGCCCATATACATACGGACTTATTAACTAGTAATACTTTCTAACATATAACAATTATGAATAAAACCAATAGATAAAAAGGTTCAAAATAGTTATGGATATTTTTTCCCATCTAATAGCCTAATATGGATGTTGTAATGATATACCCATCCTTGTAGGTGTCTTCATATATCTTGGGGGACACAAATTTCTTTGTTCAAATCTAGCAATATTACTAAGTAATCATCAAGTTTGTTATAAAATGAGATAATGGGAAAATTCCCTTGTGTGTCTCTTATTAATAGATGGTCAAATCTTTCGCATATTTTCGAGAGTATGCAAGTAGAAGACACAAAAAAACCCTAATGAACTAGGGAGTCCAAACATTAATGGGCCAGATAGACTTGAGCTATGTATATCTATTTATGTGCATGTGTAGCACACTCTTCATTGGTAGATCATTCATCTGACTATGCTTTCCATTTAGTAGATCATTATGCTTGAGTGCATCTTTCATGTAGCAACAATATGGCTCAAGTATGTCGATCACTTGCGGCATGACAATCCTCCTATAGACAATGCTCTTGTGTTGACTATTGCTGCTTATATTAGGGAACTACTTTGATGATGATGGAAAGAATTGAGTTGGCAACCTGAATTACTAATGCACATTTTTTCCACCGTATGAACATGTGGCCCATTAGGGTTTAGTCAAGTCTGTAACAGTGTTATCAAGGCGCCCGCCTAGGCGCCCTAGGCGTTAAGCCAGGCGCCTCAAACTAGGCGCCCAGCCTATTAAATGCATGAAGTGGGCGTTTAAGGCGTTTTAGGCCCAAATTATGCAATTTAAAGGCTAAACTAGCATGAATCGAGTCTAGATTTGGTCAAATTAGATCACCTTCAGTCATTGCATGGTTGATATAGGTCTGATTTAGAGTAAATCAGGTCAAATTTTGGCAAATTAGGTCTGGTCTGAGGAAAATCAGGTCTGATTTGGGGAAATGAGGATTGATTTGGACCAAATTGGTATGTCCTCATAGCGCTGTTTGTTAAGTTTTTTCTACTTTTTCATATTTTTATTGTTCTTGCTTCTTTCTCTTTTCTTTTTTTATCCATTCTCCTGCATCTTATTCCTGAGTCCTGCTGCTATGTTTTTTCTGAGTTATTCATCCTATATTCCCTCCTACTACTATGCAAGCATGTGCATATTTTCTTTTTCAAATTTGTGCTATACATCCTGCTACGAAATCTACTACTACTATTTACATATCTAATTTTCTTTTTCTGATTTCTTCCTCCTAAATCTCCTCTCTTAGCCACTGTTGTTTGCATGTTTCCATTTATTTTCACTGACCTATTCCTTTCTCTATATTTTCTAATTCAGCACCTGCTACTGCTGTTCTTTATTTTGTTTTGTTGATTCTTCCTCTTTCAATCTCCTTTTACTGCCCTTGGTTTGTCTTATTCTGACTTCTTCCTACAGAACTTCTACCATTTGCATGCTCTTTTTATCCAATTTTCTCTCACCAATTCGTACTTGTCTTCCTCTTATTGTTGTTTCATTTTCTTCATGTTAATTCTGTTGTCCCTGATTCTCCTATAGTTATCAATTCAAATTAGACTTACAATAATATTTAATGAATAAATAATACATTATCACATATAGTATCATGTGTGTGAACATTTAAATATGTCATTGAAAAAAAGAAGTAAAAACAAAAACGCCCAGAAAAGCCTAGGCGCCCGCCTAGGCGCCTAGGCGGGCTAGGCGCCCCTTAGATGAAACCCACCGCCTAGACGCCTTGACAACCATGTAATGTGTGCCCATCTCTTTATAGAGGTGGGGCTCGTCTTTGTAATACATGAAATTGTCCTCTCTCGAATTTGTTTGTGTTGGTGTGAGGTGGAGATATATAGGTGAGAGGAAGGTAGGAGGAGATGAATTGAAAAGAAGAGAAGATTAAGGAAAATGATGAGGACAAAGGAAGAAGAAAGGAAGGCATGCCATCGTCAAGCCACGATTCAAGTATTGCTATTAAATTTGTTCAGTCCATGGAGCATTGGGTATATTGCATCATCTTGAGCTATGCATATTAGTTTGTGTGCACGTCGAGCACACTTTTTGTTAGCATATGGGCCAGGAGTCTTTAGGCGCAATAAGGTTTGACAAAGTTTGTAATGTGTCTCCCTTTCCTATATATCAGAGGTGTTTGCTTATGCAATACATCAAATTATGCTCTTAGGATCCCTTGCATTATGAATTAAACAACGTCTTGGTAAGATATTAGTTTGCATTGCAACACCGTGTTATATGTTGTATTATTTGAGATGCCCAAGCCCCCAACTCTTTTTAGGAAGAAGAAAAATGAAGACTAAGTCTAGGCCAAGTACAAGGAAGTGACATAACTATAATGGGTTAAGATATTAGGCCCAAGTTACAAATGAACCTATTAACTAAGAATGCTAGAATGCTTTCTAACATCTAACACTCCCCCCAAGATGGAGTATGGGTGAAAAACATATCTAGCTTGGACATACAAGAGTCATTCAAGCCATATGACAAATAACATATGAAAAAAAGGTCCCATACAAGAGTTTTCAATCCCCCTCAAACACTGCTCTCCAACTAATAAAATACATCTAATAAAGCCTCCTTTGAAGTAGTGTTCTAGAGGCTTGAAATACTCAAGCTTTGGAAATGCTCTTGTAAAGTGCATGAAGAACATCAAGTGGATGGAATCAAAGCGCCATAGCAAAAAACTCACCATCGTAAATCTAGAGCGGATGATAAAAGCACCACAAGTATGCCATCTTCACGGGAAACGAATGTGTGATTGGAATAATTGCATTCAACACCCCACAATGTAGCAATAGAGATAATGAGATATCTTCAAGTCATTTGAGAAGTCTAGCTAACCGGACCAAACTTTGGTCACCAAAGTATAAAAGATCACATACATGTATGATGTGGCATGAACATGAACATTATTCATGATTGCCATTTTGAATCCATAAATTTGGAGTGTGAATGTTAGGGACTTGAATGAATGACACCATCAAGGAAAAACCCTAGTAGATCACTGGATGTGCCATCTCAACACTTCTGAAACAACAAATATAACTTGGAGAAGA
The DNA here is from genome assembly GCA_963693085.1 of Alisma plantago-aquatica. Taxonomy (NCBI): domain Eukaryota; kingdom Viridiplantae; phylum Streptophyta; class Magnoliopsida; order Alismatales; family Alismataceae; genus Alisma; species Alisma plantago-aquatica. The sequence continues at coordinate 1,305,973,733 of OY856409.1, read as the reverse complement.
CATCATGGTGAAGATAAAATTTGGATGAACATCAATCTCACAAGTGTAGGATTTGCAGGCTTGTCATTGATAATCTTCTGAAAAATATATTATAATAGAGGAAACATCCTTCTGATGAGAATGCAACAAGATTGTCACAAGACTAACATCGAAGGAAGAAGTGGTTGGAATAGGCATAACAACCTTTGTTCCATTGTTTCAATGTTGCAAAATGTCACATGAGAGTGGTGTTGGACTAGAATAAGGGCATGTAGCCAATGCATGTGCACATCGTGGCATGAACACGGTGATCACATTGCCATTGGGAGAGAGAAGAAATCACCGAAAGATACACATTGCTTAGTGGGAACAAGTCACCACAAAGATGAGCGGATGTGTAGATATGCTGGATAAATACATAGCTTTTTGTGGGGGTGAGCAAGAGACGATACCCCTGCATGTGAGGAGGGATGGATGCACACATGAGGTGTGGAGAATACAATCTTAAGTGAGGTCATTGTAGCTTTTGGAGGTAGAAGCAAAGGGACTCTTTTGTAGATGGCCCCGTTGTATTGTTGGGGGGTTTGGGGGGCACAACCCTCTAGTTAGGGGTCTCGTTGCTCAACAAGCATGAGTGGAGGGGAGGTCACCCCTCACAGGGGATTAGGAGGTAGAGTCCTTAAAAAAGGTCTAACAATTTTTGGTGAGAGATCAAACATAAATTTGCAAGAAAAATGGCTTGAAATTGGAGTCGACACATCCAAATCGTAGCTTGCAAGGCTCCGGCTAGGCCCATCAGCTCTAGATGGGCCACCTTAAACTGGGCGCCTAGGTTTTCTTGTAACCAGATTGGATGCCTAAGGCCTTCTAGACAAAATAAGACACTTAAAGACCAAATCAACATGGATTAGGTATGAGTTTTGTCAAATTAGGTCAAGTTTGGTTATTTTAGCAAAGAAATGGGTCTGATGTAGGCCAAATCAAATCTAATTTGTGCAGATTAGGTCCGATTTGGGGGAAATAGGTCTGATTTGGGGAAAACATGTCTTATTCGGGGAAATTAGGTCTGATTTTGTCAAATTAGGACTCATTTAGGTCAATGTATAACATACTAGGGGAAATGACATCTAATTAGATCATGTTATGCCAAAATAGGTCCGACTTAGGCCAAATTAGGGCATATCAAGTTAAAACAGGTCCAAGTTATATAATGTTAGGTCAAATTAAGCAAAATAGGTCTAGTTTAGATCATAATAGGTGTAATGTAGGTGAAGTTATGATTGATAATCAATACAAATGTACATCGATACACATATTTGAATATAACTAAATGTACATGAAAAATAATTTGTATATATGTAAAACATAAATAAATATGAAAAACATGTAGAAACGCCTAGGTTCCTCCTGCCTAGGCTGCTGCCTTGGGCCTCTAGGCTTTGCTTGGGTGGGAAGGACTTCCTAGCCGCCTAGACAAGTGTGATTTTTCGTTCGAATGACAATGGCGAGACCTTGCTGGAATATGGCGAACAATTGTTGTGGTCAACATTTGCCAAGGACAAGGCAACATGTTGGAGTATGAAGGTGCACTTGGTTCTGTTGTTGTTGCTTAATCCTATAGGATGTGAACGACCTACATGAGATTAATATAAGCACGCATCATATAGGAAGATGACTGGGGATGGCTGGGCGACCCTTGTTGATGGCGACACTTGGTTGGTCTTAGGAGCCTAAACATAATAATTATGATACACACCTATCATCTAGCTCTTAAGGTACCTAGGAACGCTTAGGGCCTTTTAGGTCTAAATTTAAGTCATTTTGAGGCCATAGTAGCTTGGTTTAGGTACCAGATTGACTTAGCTCATGGTTTTAAGCTAACTTTGGGGGAGCTTGCCCTATGATAAGTTGTGTTGGGCAAAATATTGTAAAAAAAAGTCATCAAGGAGACTTCTTCTCCCCGACCCCTCATTAACATGTGGAGGCCCGACATAGGAGGAGTATGGTAAACCAAGTATGCAACCCATTAGTTTCGGCGCAAACCATGTCAGACATAAATCCCAGTTTATTCGTCCCCGTGGGGATTTGAACCTGAGACCTTTGCCTACGTTCACGGTCCCATCACCAGTGAACCACACTCGTGCGGGCTAGTTGAATTATTGTAGATGTAGCTAGGTTGAAGAGTGTTTGTAAGGTGTAATTTAGCTTAGTTCAAGTTTAAGTGATTTCAAGAGATTATATAAATATATATGTATATATAATTTACATATTTATACATATATATTATATAAATATTATATATATAGTACAAATCGCAATATACAATCAAGTGTTGCTTACATATCAAGACTCGCTTTTTGAAAATTCTAAACCTTTGATCTTCATTAGTGTGATAAATATAGGGAGTACACAGAATTTGAGTTCATTTGGAAGCTTGCAATGCACTCAATCAAGAACAAAAAAATCAACGTAGAACTTATTTTCAAATGCATTACTTATGTTGTAACTATATGCAAGACCTATAAGTTTCCATTATTAAAACATGGTGCTTCTGCACTACCTAGACTCACAGGCAACTATGATTAGCTTCACTTTCATTGCCTTTTTAGGCCTTTGTCTAGCTGCAAAAAAACTTTCTATTCAATTCATGAAAATGATGGCCTTACATACTGGGAGCTGATTGATATGTTTCCCTATCACGCCTATTTTTTGTTTTTTTCATGCTTGTTTCTTTTATCTTGATTAATTACCTTTCTCTTTCATTATTTCCCATAAAAAGTTTTGGCATATTGCTATAAATTTTGTATAGCATCACATATGGTATGCTTATCTCATTTAACACACAACAAGAAGTGTGGTCTAAGACTGAATTATGATTTGGTATCTTAAATTAGACTGTATATTCAATGTTGAAATTATCATGGAGTATTAGTTAATAATTATTTGGTAAAAGAGTACGATAACTGTTAATCTGATTATTATTTTATACATAATAACTTATCATAGTAGGCATGCTATGCAACTTAAATCACGGTTCGGGAGACGGGTCCGCGTAACCGCATATACTCCTGTTTATACCTATGCTGATTAGGGGTCGTTCATACTCTGCTTTTTGAGTAGCACATTTTTTTTGCCCACACAGGCGCACACACATTTAGATGAAACTTGAAACTTCAAGACAATATCTTATGATAGGCATGCTACATTTTTGGGTACATTTTTGCAACCAACTTTTCATGAAACTATCATTTGGGTAGACTCATTATAAATCTTGGTAGTTATATATACATATATATATATATCATTTGGGTAGATTCATTATAAATCTTGGTAGTTTATATATATATAGTCGGGCTAGAATACACTCGAGTGTACAGATAGCACGAATACACTCAAGTGTGTTTGCATATCAAGACTATTTTTTGCAAAATATAAACCATTGATCTTCACCGTCATACTATAACTAGACTACATACAAATTTTGAGCCCATTTGGATGAGTGTAAGTCACTCATCCAAGGGCAACAAAATCGACGTGCGAAACTAATTTGAAATGCATAATTTTTACGGTCTTTATAACATGTTCTATAAATGTCCAAATGTGCTCAAATTTTGTGTATGAGCTATTCACAAGATATTTAAGATCAACGGTTTAGATCTTTGAAAAAAATATTGCATCATGAAAAACTATTTGAGTGTATTCTGCTCCGAATACACTCGAGTGTATTCTAGCCTGACTCTATCTTTCTTTTTATATATATATATTTTTGAGAAATATATATATATATATATATTTTGAGAAATATATATATATATATTTTGAGATATATATATATATATATATATTTTGAGAATATATATATATATATATATATATATATATATATATATATATATATATATATATATATATATATATATATATATATATATATATATATATATATATATATATATATATAAAAGAATTGTGTACCCGAGTACATGTAGCTTGCATGCACCCATCTTCATTTATGATGATTGCATAACTATAAAGATTAATCCAACCTTACAAATGTCATGCATACCTGTTAGATAACATGTGTATCGAATTTCATCTCAATCTGAAATTTCTAGATCATCCAAACAAAGAAAATGTATATATTCTGATGAATGGTAAGTTGCAAAAATTGCAGAAACCATTGAATAAAATATTGCTATATCGAGTGATGTACATAAGATATGACCGTGATTTTTTTAACACATCTAATCTATATAATGATGATTCAATCCATGTGGCTGGATTTTATTTACAAATTCTACATATTCCATTTTAATAGTCAGTACACATAAGTTTTATGTACCATCCGTTACATACTTCCTAAAGCTTATATTCTGCTCCGAATACAATCGAGTGTATTCTAGCTTGACTCTCTCTCTCTCTCTATATATATATATATATATATATATATATATATAGATATCTATATATATAAGGCCAAATAACATGTTGATAAATAATCTTTATGTGTTTCTGTATTTTATTTGGCAATTACTCTTATATGAATGTGACAGTTAGAATCTCCTCAGAGATCTAAGTATTGTAAATTCACGCTTCTCATTTGCTGCTTGATGTTCTAGTTCTATAACCACAAATAAAATAGTTCGTCCAAAAACCTTGTTATCTAGCAACAAAATACCATTCTTGTAGAGAAAGTACCAATATGTGGATTGGTGGGGGCCACACGACCCCTAAATGAAGTTTCTAGTAGTTTGTCTCCTTGTCATTGTTATACTAATAAACAAAAGTAAAAACATGGATTCATCGTTTATCTCCACGGTGTCGGGCTTGATCAATACACAATTGCTACTCTTTAATGAAGGTCTAGATGAATTGGTTGTCAAAGATTTAGCTAAAAAAGAATTAAATGAGTTGGATTCTGTTGCCTTATTTTTAACCCACACTTGGCTACTAGGATTCTTTAGATGCTTTTTCGACATGGAAGTGGTAACAAAACCAAAGAATGTTGCGAATTTAATTGACAAACACAATAGACATATTAGGCACCCCATGACCCGCAACAACGATACTACAACCCTTGTAATCTCTACTATTGTAGTGCTGAAACGATAACTACATATTTTAGCAGGTCATCCATGACTTTTTGGTTCGAGCATGGATTTGCATTTCCATCATCCCATTAGAATTGAGTAAATTTGACTCGCTCCTGCTAGACCATTTCCACAATGACAAAATCGAACCCCACCCTACCAATCCACCAATTTTGTTTGACTTGATACCTTAGATTACTACTGTTAGTATCCTTAATGTAGAAATCCATGGAATCCTCAAAACTTTCTCCTTTTGCTTTATCAACTTGATGCCTGCACATCCACATCAATTTAAATGTACGTGACCGCTTTACCCTTGCTATCAGGCAAGGGATACATACTTTACATGTTAATAAATTGAGCTCGAATGAGAAAGTCATTAAAGAACATCAAGAGGAATATATTGTTTATGACATCTTTACAACACTTTGCTTTCCCATGAGAGTGGAAATCCATGTGAAAGGGCTTAAGATAGCCCTGCCTCACTCGTGCTGCTTGACTTATATAGTTGTTGATGGAAGTCCCAAAGCCATGTTGGCATAATTACTGTGCCGTCTTGGGTCTATGAAATATAGTGAGGAAAGCTTGAGTATTGCCTTGATCAGACATACAATTACTTTTGTCCTGAATTTGCATCTAATTACATGGGACGAGAGGGACTGATTCATAGTTAAGGCGGCCACCTGCGAGGTGTTCTTGAGGGGGCATAACACGATCTAGTCAGACCTAAATTTCCCATATTTTCTGTACATTGACCTAAATGAGACTTACTATAGCTAAATTAGACCTAACCTCCCCAAATCATAACTATTTTCCCAAATCAGGCTTTGCCCCAAAATTAGACCTAGTTCGCCCAAATTTGACATTATTTAGCCTAGATCAATTATAATTTTGTGTAACATGAGCTAATCAAACCTAACTACCCCAATTAGCCCTATGTTGATCGAAATGAGACCTAATGTGGCTATATCATACCTAATTTCAACAAATCAGACGTATTTTACCCTAATCAGGCATGTTTTCCCCAAGTCAGTACCAATTTACCCAAATTTGACTTGATTTGGGCTAAATCAGATATTTTTCAACCATAAAACGACTCAATTTTATCTAATATGAAATCTAGACCTCACTTGTGCTGAATTACCCTATAAGTGGCCTAATTTTTACCTATAAGGCCTTAGGTGGCCACATTGATCACTTTAGGGCCTTAGTCACCCAATTTAGGCTAAATCAGATCTTTTTCAACCATAAAATGACTCAATTTGATCTAATATGAGCAAATGTAGACCTCACTTGTGCTGAATTACTGTATAAGTGGCCTAATTTTGGCCTATAAGGCCTTAGGCGGCCACATTGATCACTTTAGGGCCTTAGGCGCCCAATTTGGGCTAAATAAAATCTTTTTCAACCATAAAATGACTCAATTTAATGATTTTAGGGACGACTCCTCTCTAGCTTCTCCGCCTTCTCTCTAGCTTCTCCCCGGTGGCCGCCGCTGGGGGGAGGGGGTGTCTCTTCGGAGCCTTCCTCCCCCTGGCCCAACCACGGTAGGCTAAGGGCCTGAAGTCGGCAACGTTTTTTTCAGGAGGCAAATGGAGCCGGCGTCCAGTTCGAAGTTCACCTCCCAGCGTCGTTTGGGTCGTTTCTTGGCTGGGCAGAGGAGGAGACGCGATGCGCCGCCGTAGAGCCTAGATCATGGTCGTGAATCGGCGGATTCAACCTTTTCGACTTCATCCCGTTTAAGAGTGACGGGCGGAGAGGAGCTGTGTCCTAGATCCGACTCCTGTGCTGCTGCTCCGTCCAGGAGAAGAAAAGGGGGTCCCTCGATCTTCTCTTAGACACCTGCTTTCCTCCTCCCCCGAGCCGATAACTGGTGTTGTCCAGTAACTCAGACTCGCTTGGCGAAGGTGATGGCGGTAGAGCCCTCGCTGGGCGGCTGACGAGGTTGGGTGACTCGCCATCAGGCTATATTTTCTCCTGACGACGACGCCTCCCTCCTCAACCACGATGTTAGGCCCTCTTCTTCGGATTTGGGCGTGTCAGTTTTAGGACCAAGCCGACAGTCAGCGACGCCGGTTCCCTCCACGGGGTCCTCGTCAACGACTCTTTGGAAATAGGGGGCAAATTCCTTTCTCCCCCTGTTGTGTGTGTTTTCTCTGCAGCTGAGCATGTTGAACGCCCTCTTGGTGTTTGATGACGTGCACCTGTGCAAACAGGAGCTTCATGTGAGGGCAGATTCCACTCTACCTGGAGTACGCCAAGACAGTGACTCGCTGCTCGTACGACCTAGAATCGGACCTCTTGAAGGTTTTCAAGGTGAATGGCAGCCCGAGACAGAAGAAGAAGAAGAAACCCAAGGTAAAGGGAGGAGAGGTGGGAGACTCTTCCTAGCTAGATGGACCTGGACGAATCCTTTCTATCGTGCTACTTTTCTGAGCCTCCTCTGTAGCTGAGACCCAGGAGGATTGGGATGAAGGAAGGTGCTCTGTTTAGTTCTCAGTCACAATTTGTGGGTGTTCGTTGATGCAGTGAAGGGGGTCTGAATTTGATATCCTTCTGAAGTCTCCTTGCTCTTGTTCAAAGCCTGGAGTGGATCGCTTCAGTTATGCTCTGCTATGGGTTTCTTAGGTGTTTTTTTTTGCTGGGATTGTACTCAATTCTGGAGTGAGTTTCTCAACCATGGACTCTTGCAGGGGGGATTTAGTCTTTTGCTCCAGCTACTTCTTGAGGCATGATGCTGGTGGAGTCTGTGTTTTCTTAATTTGTGGGTGTGCTCAATGTCATTGAAGACATGACTTCTCTAAAGTCATGTCTCATGGGGTTTGTGGTGGATTGGGTGTAGTCTTTCCAGTTCAGCGTCCATGAGTGATGTTTATGTTTTGTAACTTTGATGCCCATTTGTTTGGTGTATCAAGGCTTAGCTTTTCTCTTTAGGGGTGCTAATGTACCTAAAGTTTTTGGTTATAGTAACACGTTTTTAGACCGACAAAAAAAAAACTCAAGTTTGATCTAATTTGAGCAAATCTAGACCTCACTTGTGCTGAATTACCCGATAAGTGGCCTAATTTTGGCCTATAAGGCCTTTGGTGGCCTCATTGATCACTTTAGGGGCTGGGCGTCCAGTTTGAGGCGGCCTGCCTTAAGCCTAGGCAGGCACCCTGATAACTAAGGAGTGAGGTGGGCACAGAAGACGAAGACCAACTGACCTTCCAAGTCTGTCGAACCACATGATTGTTGATGACTGGTGATGAAGGTCCGAAAGCTGTTAGCATAGCCACTGTGTGTCTTGGGTTTGTGGCATAAAAAGAAGAGGAAAGCTTGGGTGTCGTCTTTACTGGACATGCGCAACCGTTATCCTGAATGGGTATCTTAATGGGGATGAAAGAGATTGAATAAGATGGGAACAGAAGAGGAAGCCCACCTGATCATTTCTTCTGTGTGATCCCACCTTCGCGTCGCATGCCTGAACGTGTCTAGAGATTGATGGACGAGAGTGAAGTGAAGCAAGACCACCTGATCTTCCAGGCCTGGTCACCCGATGTATGCTTTGATGCATTCCTCCTCTGTGTCCCATTCTTTGTTACATTTGACTTGGCCATCGTGCTCTTCAATTATTATTTCCGATGTCCCTTGCTTAAATAGTGTATAGAAGGTCCATGTCTAGGATTTGAAGCCATATGCACATCCTAAAGTTTGTCCGTGCTCACGCCCCTACTGTTTCTACAATAAAGGATTTAAAGCTATATACCCAAATTGTCATTTCAAATCTTTGACTTGTGATCACTGAGCAATCTTGGTGACTTCATTCCAAAACTCGTTTTAGTAGATGATGTGCGGTTTTTAACAAATGAAACCTATCAATCGATGACCTGACCAAGATTTTCAGATGAGGAAAGAAGTTTGGAGGATGAGAAAAGGCATAGTGGAATAGAATAATCATCTGGAGTGCGCCTGCTGTGCTGTCTCTGACGTCTTGTGCTGCACATCTATGACGAGGAAGACATAAGCCGCCTTTGGAATTGTGCTATGCTTCGTCGACCTCTTATTCTCCATGCTCTCCAGTCCCTACTTGGGAAGTTGAATTTATCTCCATGCAGTCAATTAACTGGGGATCTAATCCCTCCTTATCAATCTATCATATTTCGATGAGGCCTTACTATCAGTATTTATATTTTTTTTACATGTCTAACTGAAGGTTGCAAACCGGTTGGTGTTGTTACGCCCGAGACTCTCATTGTGTGAGATCCATCCCTCGATATGACAACTGAAGAAGCCCTCAGCATATCCAGATGGAATCACCCCATAGTTGTCTCGCCTTGGGGCAGTCTCTCAAGGCATGAAGTGTGTCTTAAGTAAACTGTACTTTATGTACAGTGATATCCCTTATATACCTTATCTAACTGTACATTGCATTTTCTGATTAACTTGGCATATTGTTTATATTGTAACATGGTTTCGGCTTTTATTTCCTCTCTATATTCGTGCTGGTAACTGGGTTAGGGCTTGTTTTGTATTGTTTATATTGTAACATGGTTTCGGGTTTTATTTTCTCTCTATATTCGTGCTGGTGACTGGGTTAGGGCTTGTTTTGTATTTTCATGTTTATAACTGGGCTAGATATTGTGGTTTTTGCTGTGTGGGGGTAGCTGTGGGTTTCAGCGGGTAGTAACTTCGCCTGACGTGAAATGTTGACCACTTCTTATTTCTTAGTTTCAGTCTAATTCTGAAAAAGGAATACAATCTCCAATTTTTACTAGAATAAGTGTGAACTATTATTTATATGAAAAATCCAAACATTGTTTTCGAAATGACACACTAAACCCCATCCTTTCATGTTTCTTGTTTGTTTTGCTATTTTCATGTTGACCTATTTAGCCTTGCGGTTTTGCCATCTGTGGTTGTTCTGGAAGTACAATGAAACTTCATCTCTGCTAAAATATAGCCCCTGGTAGGCTTTACTCCCCATCTAGGCGGCAAAGTTCTTTGGCAATGCATTTGACCGAAATCCAGATAAAATGAATGTGGGTGGGATTCCCCCAGAAGCGTCCCATTAGTAACATGGATACTAGAAAACTGAAGTGGGCATTGGGCTGAAATCTCAACTTGGCTGGATTGACCATTCATCTGCTCGCATACTGTCTTATTTGTGAATATTCAATATTGGCTAACCTTCCCTTTTGGTATCAGTCAATTGCCAATAATGATCGTGTGGTTAATAATTTTTTCACAATAACAAGGTCAGCCTGGTTGGTTTGGCACTGACCCTATTGTCCTGTCCGCTGGGTCTTCTGCATGGGGACCATGGGTTATTATTTTGACAGTGAATGACGGCTTTGTTTTGGAGCAGCAAAAGTCCAAATGGCAACTTCGACACATACTTAACTTTAGTGGTTGGAGATCCTTTCTGCTAAATGCAAAAAGCTTTTCTGGGTTTCTTTCCTTGTTCAAATAGCAAAATTTGGTCTTTAAGGGTTCAGTAATGTAACACTTCAATTCGTTGAACTTTGATGTTTGTTTCATGTCTTTTCTGTGCATAACGGATCTGCTGTGAACCAAGTCAAGAGTTGTAAGTCCAAGTTTGTATGTTCAAGTTGATAAATGATGAAAAATCAAAGATCAGCATTTGTTGACCATGTTCTAGCTTGCTGTGATTTTTTTTCCTTGCTGTGGTTTCGTGGTCATTTATATGTGAGTACAACATCCCCTGCAAGGACATCGGCTTTGGTTGTAGATGTGTTTCTCATTCAACATTTTTTTTGTTTTAACTATTTAATGGGCTTATGTTCACATGTTTTTGGATTCCTTTGGAAGTTTAAATTTATGAACTACTATATGACACATTTTCGTTAAGGAAATATTTGTTATATGCTGGGAATATCTCTATAACATGGCCGTACTGATTGGGGCTAAGTCGGTGCTGTTTTTCTAACGGTCACTTTTGCTATTCTGCAATGTATGAAGTGCCATCTGTATCTTTTAGACCAAGAGACAGCAGAGTAGGCAATTTACTAATCCAAAGAAGGGTTTGACTGAATTGTTCACTAACAATTATAATCTCGTTTAGGATATTTACTGTTTGGCTAACCAAGCATACAAATATTAACTTTAATTGGCCGGATGTGTAACAAGATCATTTCTGTGATATTAAGAATGGGCATTCAGCTGTACCAAGTAAAGACATTTTCTAGAGCCAATGGACTGATTATGAGTAGCGTCATTTGTTTGGTTTCATATCAATGAGGCAACGCCAACGACACGAAGGCTTATTGAAGAGAACAATGATAATGCTTAATAATGAAGTGCTCAATTTGATGGTGCCTATTGTAACAAACGATATCAACAAGGACCTTAGGGTGGTTAGGAAGTAGTTTGTTTTCAAGTACTGACACAACAATTGCTCACGAGTTGTTTTTTTTGAGTGACTTGTGCATTTGCATTGTGATGGAGAATTTTGTCCTTGTCTGTGGTGTAAATGTTTTTGGTGGGTGTTTATGAGATCTTCGATGTTCTTTTGAATGATGGTTGTTGGTAGGTAGAATAGAGAATATTTTTTCTCCTCGCTATCATAGTTAGCTAAAAAGAACTTCCCAGATGTTTTTAATCTCTTTCTTGTGATGGAATGCTATTATGTGGGGATGCCATTGGTCCTAAATGTGGAAGTCCAATGTTTTTTAATGTTTAATGGATAGATAATTATAAATGGGTTACATTGGAATTCCTTGATACATGTGTCTCAACCCATCCTTGGTATGGTAATTCTTAATTCTTACGTTACATAACTTCAAATGGCTGGGTAGTTTGATATTACCATTAGTTAGTCATCCTTTGATCTACTTCATTTTGTAAGGGTCCATGCTTTGTCATCTCTTAAATTTGAATGAGGAATTTAAACTTAATGATAAAGCTTTTTTGATTCCTAGGTTTCTAAAGATTTAGTTTTAGGAGAGATCAAGCTCCAATTGGAACCACATTAAAAAAATGTGTGATCAATTCATAAAGGGCGATAAAAATGAAAGAACAGATTGCTAGATTGCATAATCTATAAAGTAATTTTAAAAATTATTTGTTAAGGACCCCCCTTATGATGATGGTGTAAAGGTCGATTCGTGTATCAAATCTTATAGTTGAGTTTTAGCTTTATGTCCTGTTTTGGATGGCAATTGCATGTTGGATTTTAACCTTTTCCTAGGACACAATGAGAAACCTCAAATAATGTGATTGATGAGGCTTGATGAATGGACCACAAAACTAGTGCATGTTGAATATGGACCCATTAATATAAATATATATATCAAAACCATCTTGAATCATTTATTTCTTGGAGTGGTAAGATACAGATTGATCTTGGAACTATAGCCCTAATAACAAGTGTAGTAGAACCTCTTAAATTGAACTCTTATGTCCCATTCATATGATATTCCCTTCTAAGGAGTGACCTTGAAAACTCGTTAACAGTGACTATGATCCTAGTTGTATAATTTGTATTTGAAAACTTCTCATGTACCTTCTAATCTTGAAAATTCTATAGCTCTAGTAAAAGTAACTTTGCATTCTTTATTCTTATCAAATCAACTATTTTAAAACTGGAGAGCAACGCTTCACTCATTGAGCTGGTAGTTGATTATTTCTCTTTGATATCTATTTCTTGACGAGTGTGCAATGCTTATGTCACATGATGTTTGTTATATATATGTATCTTAATGATTGTTTTTTGTCTTGCATATCAATTAGGTCCTCCAAAGAGTTTGAAGCAAGCCTAATGAATGTAACCTCTCATTCATGCACACTGACCAAATACACAAGACCACATATTATGAATCATTACACCCCTATTCGGGTCATGATCATATGAAGCTCATGATCTCCTACGTATGATATTCATGTTAACTCTCTTAGAAGTACTCTTTGTGAGTAAAAGTACATGTTCCACAACAATGGGAACCCTAAAATTTTGTTATGTTTGCCTCCATAATATGGACTATTTATAGTCGTAATATCTTCAAGTGTATTAAAGTTCATTAATTGAGCTCCAAGGGTCCCCATTGTCATCCTTTGTAAAGAAGTTTTGTCAACCTAAGTAATTCACTTTTATTCATCTTGGCAGTTCTTGACGAGTGGGGACCATATATAATATCATGATAAGTTGTAGAGGTAAATTTGTACATCAGTAGATTCTTTTGATGAATAAGATGTTGAAGCAAGGTTAAATATTCCTTTCCTATTCCTAAAACTAGCATGTTAATAGAACATATTTTAGTTTTAGTGGCGCTTCCCTCAAATGGATTTTCACTGCAATTTTTCGATCATTTTTTAAAATTATGAATTGCCGCATTGCCCCCTTTGCTATATATAAAAAGATTATCTAAGGGGTGCTTTGTAACTTCTGTGCGCTTTGTTGTAAGAAGGTTTGAGCAGTGTTCACTGAATCACTCTCAACGCCTGAGCATCACCAACCTCGCTCTCGCTGGCCGCCTAACCTTGTGTAGCAGGTGCAGGAGGAAAGGTGTGGTTTTTCTGTAGCCAAAGCACCGACATCTAAATTAGACCATCTCCTAATGCGTGTGATAGTTGTTTACCCCGTTGTCTAGATGGTCTTCATGCAAAATGCACCTTCAAGCGGATCTTGGAGAAGACCGAGCGGTCCATTCACCCTACTCGCCGTGCAACTGCCCGCCTAAATGCGACAAGGAGTACTTTGAACTTATACCTGTTGACACTGGGTCACTCCTCGGTCAGGTTCCTAGAATGTGCTCGTTAGGGCTCTTTGTGTGGCCTGGGATGCCATTGGAGCATATGAATTATTGAGAGGGAAGACAGTGGAGTTGGCAGTACTGCCCGAAATCTCCACCTACACACTCCATGAGGCATATCTGAAGAAGAGCGACCAGAACAAACTCAAAGGAGTGATGGAGGAGTTACCATGAGGGTGTTTGAGGAATTGCTAGCAGATGGCGCTTGCCAAAATCACATAAAGGCGATCCTAGGAGCTAATATGCAGAAATGATGGTGCATGCAAAGAGGCTACAAATGAGAACAGCTACAAGCAGGTGATACACTTGATAGTGGAAAGGGAGGAGTTTGTAGAGGCAACAGAACTATGTAAGGAGTGGCTAGCGTGGGCATGGGCATTTCTGTATGACGTGGTCAGGGGCTCGTGAATGGGTTAGCTGCTACCGTGAAGGAGGAAGAGGCCAGACTTGTTGTGGAGCTGATAAACTTGTGTGTGTAGAGTGTGGTGGAGTTGGGAGTCAATCGAGTTTCAAATAATGCTGCTGATGTAGAACGCCCGTCTTAATCTAGTGAGGGCGCGATGAGAGCATGGATGCAGAGGTTTGTTCGTTATTCTAGGATGTGCAATAGTGTTTGGACTAGTTGCATTGATTTTGGACAACGAGATCTTTTTTTGATTTTTATTTTATAATTTGTTTACAGCAAGTTGACACGCAAACGACTTCTTAAAGCCATTTCATTTTTTTTTTTTGCATATATTGCCTTTGCCAATGCCCCAATTAGTCAACTCGACCCCTTTCTGGAAACCTCTTTTCCCTTTGATAGAAAAAAAATTCCTCCCTCTTCATTTAGGTAATTATGTTTTGTTGATTCCATGTTGTCTTTGCACAATGTTTCCCAGCTCAACAACCTGGTTTGATTGACTCTTTTTTCGCTTATGGGGTCTGTTGGGGTAGGGCTGCCACTCCCTTGCAAATGGCCAACGCATGTATGTGATTTCAAATAGGTTTCATCTCGGGGCTTCCTCTTTTGGTTCTTCCTTATCATAAGACATTTATGGGGTTTTAGTTGTTTCATTTTGGAATCTTCAGTAAGCGGAATACCACAATGAATATAAACTTGCAAAACAATCTCTAAAATATATTGATGCAACTGACTTTTAATCTTAAACTTATGGAATGTATGTTGCCACTTTCTAACAAATTGAGTTCCATTCAGAGCATTACAAATTTCTAAGTTCTACCGTGTTTTATCAGTTCTACTAGCCACAAATTTATAGGCTCAACATTTAAATACATGTTTGTGAGACTTGATAACTCATTTTTGAGATCAACTTAGTTATATAATTAGTTTAACTGAGATGTTTCAGTCTTTAGGCAACAAACATGTTTAGTTGAAGATCTTTCTTTATGTTGACTTTGAAATATCTCCTCAAAATAATAATACAATTTTAAACTCATTTTAGTGGACTAAAATTTGAATCATCTATGCATTTTTTTGAATGTTAAATTCAGTAAAGATGGGCGCTGCTTTGGGCTGCCAACTTAGTTAAAGACTTTCATATATTTCTACTATCTTGTCACAGCAATATGAAGTTTTACAAGTATAATGGGATATTGTTATGTACACACACATGTACTGTGGTTAGAAACTCGGTTTGTGAGTGAGAGGTTCTAGGTTCGACCCTAGGCCACGTGATGAATAGAAGGCCAATTTTTTATATATTAAAAGACACTATGGCCTGTCAACTTTCACATACCAAGATAAATGGATACAAGTATTGTTGCAATATAATTATATAAATCCCATGATATTGTAAATGTGCGAGAGGAGAACGTGACTACGTGTATGATTTAAGGATATAATATAAGGAATCTGGTGTACTAAAACTATTGACATTGATATAAAGCATGCGCCGGTTATATCAAATGGAATGTTGCCTATTAAAGGAATAAATATTTCATGGTTTGTGTTATATAAATCGTTAAAACATCTAAATCCATATTGAAAAAGTAGATATATGCTTGATTGATCATCTAGATATATGCTTGATTGATAAACTTTTCAGACTCATTTATATTATTGTGGGATTGATTTGAAAGTAAAATCTCCATGAACCAGCCAAACAATTCACTAAAATCAATGGTGACAAAAGATATATGAAGTCAAGTACTGTTAACACCAGTGGTTGGACAATAGCCGTACATGGCACGGGTTCATGCCTAGTTCTATTAGAAAACTAACATTGAACACAACGAACGTTGGTTATCAATAGAAGCAATGCTGTAGCTGGATTGAGAAACAGAATATCGCTTAATAAAGTGTCAATTTGTAGTTGCAAATGGCCACTATAGGTGCATCTCACAGTGTAATTATTGTGTGAACACGAACATTACTGTCATTTTCTTGGGAAGTTGACATTACCAACACACTTATAAACTTGCTCTATAGGTTTAGAACCCCTAGAACCAACTATCCTAGAAGAAAGCAATGTTTCTCATCATCTCTGACACACAAGGATGCGGTGGGAAGGAAACAACCCCCTAGTAGACTCATGAAGCCATGACTCTTTCCTCTCATGCAATCTCCATTCACTTCCAGTCTCTTGTATGTGCTTATGCCGCATCCAACTGCTTATGTTCTTGCCACATCCACCACTGCCACCAAGGAAGTTGGTTGCTGGCCATGCTCTTGCCATACCCACCATTGTTGATGAAACCAATCGCCATGGTTGACACCCTAGCTTGTTGCTGCCACCATCCTTTTGGCTATTGTTGTGCCTACTATCTACTATTCTAGCTGATGCCATTGCCCTTCTAGCTAGTTTTCTGCTACTCTTGTTGCCGCCGCCTAGCTTGCTACCGTTGCCGTCTCTCTATCCAACAAGCATCATACTTGCATGCTGATTTGAGGTTCATTTCTCCAACCCTTTCCCATTAGCTTGGTTAAATGCATATAACAATTTTTTTATTATATGCATATTAGGTCTTGTTTGGTTAAATACATTTATTGATCTTGAACAAAAAATCACTTGCTTGGTTTCAATATGTGCCATGTATGGCTATCTAGAATTGATTCATAGATATTGACATGACATATCTAATATATAAATATTGTCGCACTCCTTTGTGAATGAAAAATGATCACTATAGCCTGTATTTATCTAAATTCTTATTCTTTAAACTGTAACAAGTATTGTTAGTGATGTAAATGTTGTAATGATAGGTTTATGAGTCCTTTTATATCCAACTAACCCCTTTTGACAAGATCTATATGAAAGCAGCTGCATATGGCAAGCACCCTCACCGCCTCACCTTCTCCACCACAAGTATTTCTTCCTACCCTGGCTACACCACTGATGGTTTGGTCTTAGCCCCCTCCCCCACATACAAGGATTTGGAATCAGGCGTCGACTCACATTCTTGTGCTGTGAGTTATGCATCACCTTAAAATTGTAGATTCTAGAGAATGTTAAGGTGGTGACTCTACACCCATTCCCACTGAGTCTCATGATTTCTATTACCTTGAGGCTTTGTACCAATGATGGACCCTTCACCCCTTCTTATGCTCCTGTAGTTCCCACCAGTGACCACCCTCTCTTCCTATTGTTCAACAAGGATGAACCTATGGAGCACACCACGATAATGCTACACAACATCACAAAGAAGTACACTATAATTGTTCACTTCCACTTTCCTTATTGCTTACTATAAACAAATATCATTTCATTGAGAATGAATACAAACAACTATTATTCATTAAGGAATCTAGAACAAAAAGTCTACAATCCCCCATTTTCCTAATTGATAACCCAATAGCCTAGAAATGCAAGAAATTTATTATCAGTAATCATTAACTGATGTTTTATCCCAAAAGACACTCTAACAAGTGATTTTTTGTCATCCAAAACATTATGATCATCTATTTTTTTGTTAGGAAAAAGTTTCCCAGTTAAGAAGGATTGTCCAAACCTATTTTAGATTAGCTATTTTTTTCCTAGAATACAACCAACTAATGTTGATGGTTGCATGGAGTTATTTTAGATTATAAAAAATCATATAACTAAATATAACTTTCATTTTTTAAATAAATTTTTCATGTCAAAACATAGTTATAAACCATTATATGAATTTGAAATAAAATCCACTTTTCCAGTATTTTGCTTACAATGAATTACCCTCATCTTGCATCAAAACCATATATAAGGTTTGCATCTAGTTATTGTCAAAGCATGATTCAAAATGTTATAATATGTTTCTAAAATAATATTAATACCTAAATTAAATTAGAGTTTAGGTTTCATCTACATTTAATATTTTTTCATCTTGTAGCACAATTCACCCCAAAATCGCAACTCAAACCAAACTAGGGTTTTAATCATAAAATCCTAACTAGTTTTAACCACAAAATTGTAGAAATTTTTAAAAAACCAACACATTTAACTAGAATATTTTTCATGAATAAAGTTTAAACAAAGGTTAATTAATTTATTATTTTATTTTCTATATATTCCCTAGTTATTTAGCTAAGATGAAACTAGGTCATTATGAATTATTCCCTCTGTTATGGGATTTGATATTGAATTATAAGAAAAGGTTAAAGGGTGATCATCAAATATAATTATTTATCTCATAACATCTAATATACATTTCTTGCATGTTTATCCTTCTTTATCATTATATTCCATTTTCTTAGCTAGTAGATCCTTTATCATGCACTTTTGGTTTTTGTTATGCAAGATGAGTATCTCATTAGAGGACTCTCATATTCATTTCAATATGAAAAGTAATATTTCATAATTTGATTTATACATTTCCACATTCCACCTTCTTGTATATCTATTACTAAATTGGTTTAAGTATCTCATGTAATTCCATTTACTTTGATTCTTGTCATTATCTATTTTCAAATGCACTTCCATAAGAAAAATATTTCAATATTGTGTTGTTCTTACGCATCATATTTTGTTATGTATATTCATACTCAAATTCTAATCCATGAATGATTATTTTTGATATATATATTTGGCTTATTTTGAGGTTAGAAGATAAGATTATATCCCCCTTCATCGTACCCGTGGAGAAGGCCGGGCTCCCAGGAATCCAAGACCAAAGCTGTGAATCGAACCTGAGTCCCTTCGTGAGGGGACAACATGCTTGACCACTTGAACCACTATTGGCCGACATATTTGCCTTATTTCATCGCTTCTACACTTAGTCTCTTTTCCTATCTTAGATTCCTTTTTTGTATATCTCTCTCTGTCTTTTATATTATATTTTTAACCCTAACTTGAATCTTATACTCATAGTTTGTCTTTGTCTGGAGCTTTGTAGTAAACAATCAATACTTGATTAACTGCACAACGATGTCCCAATGAGTCAGATCAATGGCTACCTATGAAGCAACCTGATTTTGATATGTGGGGTATCCATGAATGATTAAACTTCTCACCACTCAACCCAAGATTTGGATGGTATAAGGATAAGTAGAGGGGTCACCCCCTTTTATCATCCTCTAATATATTTGACTGAAGTACTCAAATACTTTGTACAATCCATATGCATCTCATTTAGTTTATTTTTTAAATCTAAAAATTATTTTAACCTAAAATCCTATTGTCCATGTAGACTCATATAACCAAGATACAATACTATGTTGTACGCACATTTGTTTTGAGTTACCATAAGTGATAACCATTAAAACCAAACAACAAATTATGACAATCATAATTGAAATGATAAAGAAACATAGATAAAATATTCATTATTCATAAAATCTGATAATCTAACCTTAAACCAGATTAAGAACATATTAAGTTATCAAACCTAATTAACAATTTACTCAAGTAAATAATCCCCATTCATATACATAAAACTAAATCAAACCCTAGTATCTATATACAACTTATTTAACATAAGGTTACATGCACATATTAGAAACAAATTTAAGTTCAACTTCACATGGCAAAGAGAGAATTAAGGGATAAATATATAAGCTGTTATAATATACCTCTTTTTCCCAATTAATATGAGACATATAGATTCCCAATAAGTAGAATCATCCACTCCACGCACATGAACATATATCAATAGTAAATTATGCACGTATAACCTAAGTAAGCTAGAAGTTATTGTTAAAAGCCCAGTTAGTAATTCTAACATAAAATATCACGATATTATTATAATAGACTAATTAATAAGGAAAAAAATAATGTAGTTAATTCCTAACTACAAAAATATGCTTCATAAGTATATTCGTTTAATATAAAAAACTTCAAATATTTTAGAAGCACCATATTATTTCAAGTGATAGAATATGAAAAAGCATACCATAATCTGCTTTTCATTACATCATTTTCAATGACATGAACACCATGATTGTGACTTACCACTAGCCATTCCAGGAATATATCCTTTAGTTTTTGAGATGATGACCACAAGACAAATGGCCACCATACTAAACCATTTTCACACCAACCATAGCTATAGTGTTAATAAAAGTATATAACATACCCAACATAGAACAAATATCACAACTGACTTGTAATATTAAGTTATTAATTTATTTCATGCTAAGCAACAAAGAGTAAGACAACATTTTCTCTTCTAAAATATAGTGTAAATAGTGCACAAATGTATGAAATACACGGTATCATGACATGACCATCAACTAGAAACAAATGGAGTATAACATATATGAATTTCATTATCTACTAGGTTTATCCTATTTTATTTGTTTACCCTATCTACTTGTCATGTACCTATCTAAGTAGAAGTAACCACACCCAAATCTCATGTAAAAACTCATAATTATCATTTTATGGTTTATATAAACAACCTAAGATACCTAAGATAGAATCTAGTCCTCAATAGCGCTGCCATAAGATTCTAAGGTAGGGCATACGATCTCTTTAACAACATGTAATTAGTATAAGTAAACAAGAGGGTACAAAGCATCACATATCATGTCATATCAGATTTCAAAACATACTACATTTTACAATATAATTTCCTCATAGTCTTGTTCTTATGGACACAAACTTCAATGTAAGAGGGTTTATGTAACATATTGAGATTTGGCTATCCTGACTCAACATACCCTAATCCCAAGAATAGGATATTAGTATTCTTGATCTTTAGTTTTAATCAAATAAGGACATAGCTATTCCATAAATACGCTTGTTTGTAAACCTAATGACATGTAATGCATATAATATGAGTAACTCAAATATAAGCCATAATGTGGATACATGTGACCCTGACCATGCTTCAGATAAGTGAAATCCAACAAGATGATGATGTGGATATATGGAACCTAATATTTGACTTCATGCATGCTAATCAGGTGTGTGTTATGTTAAACGATCATGTTGACCTAAACCCGAAGTTGTAACCGACTAACCCTAGTATATACATTCTTAGTATTAATGATAATATATTAGTAACATGAGGTGCTCTAATCACATGAAATATCTTAATACATACAAAATTAATCTAATGATCTATATGTGACTCAATTCATAGTGATATCATTAAATATGTCACACATACCTCATTTTCTCATTAATATACATATAAGGTCTAAGAGGTGGCTAATTAGCAATCATACATAAACTAATATGAATAAGGGATTAATGTGGGATCGAATGTGGTTAATATAGATAATGGAATAATAATTGTTTTATCTAGGTAAGTGGAAGTGATTAGTGTGCCATCGTTTGAGTTAATGCTGAAATAAATGGACTCAACGAGAAACTGAGTAAAAATATATTTTGTGCAAAATAGTCTGACGTAGTCATGATGGTGATAATTTGTGGACATTAGAACTATAAATTCTAAATATTGAGGACAATGGTAGTATGTGATAATAGTTACTAAGATAATTGAGTTAAATATCAATTATATTATAACTCATATAATACATATCATAAGTTATAACCAAGTCAAACATTGTAATATACATGGTTGAATTAGCTTGAATGTCAAGTTTCAACTTAATTTGACAACATTTGCTATCCCAATTTGGTTGAATAAGACAATCCTCTTAAATATGCATTCTCTATATTCGAACTTTGGTTTGTTGGATTTAACTCATGATTTTTGTCACACATCTTATTTCTTGGTTCACCTATAGTCATCCATGTCACACATCCCTTTTATATCTGGCTTCGTTAACAATCGTCGGATGGGGATCCAATGAAGGATGGATTTCTGGTACCTTGAGTCTAGCTACACCTAGACTTCACCATTTGCAAGATCTCTACTTCCTTCCTTCCATCAATCTCTCTCTCATCCCCTCCTCAATCTTGTCTAATTTCATTTTTGACTTTCCTTGAAACTAGACGTCTAGCTTGAGCCCAAGCTCAACTGGGATTCTTCTCCCCATCAACCTATTGACAAAGGGGTTCTTGTGTTCCCTATTTCTGATATCCTTAGCGAATCCCATTCATCCTAGAACTTTGAAACTATAAATGGACCACTCAAAACCTCCCTCACATCCTCCTTAGTGTTTTACTTCTGTGGGTGATCTTTGTTTGTTCTAAAGACTAGTTTCCCGTTTCCAATGGCCTTGATTCAGATCTTGGAGTTGGCTAAAGAAGTTAGGAAGGTTGAGCCTCATCATGAAGGTGCTGATATGTTCTAGCAACCTTAAGAGAGCCTTTTGTGGATTTATTCTTTTCAACCAAGGTGTGACTTCTTTTCCCCTCTTTTGATCTTCTTCATCACAGGTCTACAATCAAATTATCTTTTTCTTGCTTCTAAGTTTCCACTACTTGTTCTACCTACTATCATCGTCAAGTTGGCTTGACATTTCACTTCTAACTGCCTATGTGCCTCCTATTCATTTTTTTGAATTTCTATGTTCCTCCTTCTGTCCAATAATGGCAGTGCTATTGTTTGGTGAAATATACTCTTCTGGGACCCATGTTTGAGTTCTAAAGGTTCATCGTCATGCCTTGAGAACAACAATGTTGTTTGTAGGCCGAGGGTAATGCAAAACTGTCAATTTGGGTTGTAGGATCAATCTTTGAGGTTTTAGTTCTCACACAAACGAATGAAGAAGATGAATTTTTGTTGTTTTACGACCTTGCCCCAATTCTTATTTTATTTTGTCATGTATTACATGTGCATTTTCATCCTTGTGATCTCTGATATGAATCATGTCTCATGTTTATATAAGTCTATAGTTTTACAAATATGATAGGTCATGCATTAAGATAATGATGCATGGGCTTATTAGTCCTTTGATTTTATCTTTCGATTTAAATATCTATAAATTCATTTAACTTGGTATATTCATATCAAATTATTTATTTATAAGAAAATATAAATAAATACCCCCTTGAATAAAAAATATCCATTCCCTGAATAATACATATCAGAACCTAAATCTAATGATAATAAGAATTTGATATTTTAGGGTTTATAATGTTCACATAAATTAATGATCTACATCCAAACTAATAATATGCATAAATACCTTGACTATAACTAGGGTTTTGTCGAAGACTTATGATACTCAAGTTTGATGTATTTCCCTTCACTTTATGAGTCATATTGGACAGTGATTCTATATTTCCTACCTCTTTGGCTTAATACGCAATATTGCTTTGTGTGTCACTTGGTAATACATATTTGACCCAATCGGGCCCAATTCATAAAATTTTATCTTGTGTATCGTTGAAAGTTCTAATGAAATCTATTTCCTATGACTTTTTTGGTACTTACTCGAGCTGCAACCTTATTTTTTTTTGCACCTTATTATTCCATTAAATAATGGAAACCCTAAATTGATGATTTGCTTGGACTGTAATTATCTTGACTACCTATTAATACAAGTTTTATTTGTTAGACAATCTTTATCTATTTGTATTGGTATATTTTGGGGTTGGTTCCTATTGTACAGATTTTCCCATATACAGGCTTTTGGTGCTCCCATCTAAGTACCATGTGCTCTCATATGATATATATACCATTATACAAAGAATTATGGGTGATCTCCTCTCCTTTTGAGACATGGAATGGGGAAGTGTTCTGTCACTATTGATAATTGTAGTCTATAAGATACTCTATATGTAATTGAATTCATTTTAATTTATTGGACTGCTCTCCATGATTTTTCTCTATAATTGTTAAGCCAATAATTTTATTATTGTACTTGTTATTTATTCATATCTCTGCATCTTATTATACACAGATTTCTTTTGATACCCATTTGGATGTTCTACCTCCATCTTCTTGGGGAACCATGTTCATTTTATTTTTGACATACTTTAATCTGATGTGTTGTCTACTCTCTATTTTAAATGCATATAACTTTTGTTCATAAATTTACACCTTCATTCTCTTATGGGGGTGTTCCCAACCCCTTAAGTGGATAATACCTTGCCATAGGTGACCTCGAGTTGTATCCTTCACAGGAGTAGTCCTTTTTTTTCTTGGAGATAGATTGAAGTAGCTATATTGCCCTCTGTAACATCTTATATATACTACAATTTCCTCTAGTTTTTGTATTCACCCTATGTGGTGATGAAAATGTGATAGAAATGAGAACTGTAATAGTTAGATTGTACTCCCACTGCTATTTGTTTGGTATATGGTAGATTACATATTTAAACTTAAGTTAATCATACTTTGTAAAATATAGTATAAGATTTTGGTTCAGATGGTTTCCAATTATCCCCTTAAGTAAGTGAGTGTCTCCCCTATCAGGTTCCCACTCTTTATAATTTATAGTTAGGATCTCTCACCACATGACACATCCCTAAATATTGGTGGTATAACCTTCATGTTCATCTCATAATACTATGATTACTTGCAAATAATCTATTTTATTTCATCAATATGGACCTTAGGGGAATCCCATGGTATTTATGACACTTAACTACATAATTCATTGATTCACTTTATTACCAAATAATATTTATAGATTATATTTCATTCATTTATCATTTGTGTGAATCCTCTCACAATTAGAAGAAAAACTATTAGACCAAGATTTAATAACAAAAATTTTCATCACAAAAACAATTAATTACTCTTTAGATTACACAATATACACTACCTTGTCATTCTCATAACATGTAAATTTTATCATTGTGCTCAAGCGTCTGACTGGTTTGTTGTAATTTGTCCTGAGAACACTATAAGTCAAGTTCCTATTCCAATTTTATGTGACTTGTTTGGTAAAAGTCTGGAACTTGAGTTCCCTAAATTTTCCTAGATTTCTTATATATATATATTAGTTTTATACTTCCATAACAAATCAATTAGAAAATGAGTTCCGTTCATAGCCATTAGTTGGCTGTAATTTGTCTTCAGAACACTATAAACAAAGTTCCTATTCCAATTTTATGTGACTCATTTGGTGAAAGTCCGGACCCTGAGTTCCTTAATTTTTCCTAGACTTAAATATATATATACATACACACACACACACACAAACACACACACACACACACACACACACACACACACACACACACACACACACACACACATATATATATATATATATATATATATATATATATATATATATATATATATATAGTTTTAGACTTCCGTAGCAAATCAATTATAAAATGAGTTTTGTTCCTAGCCACATCTAGCCCTATTTGTTTGTTCTGCTGACTAAGCAGTGACTTGACAGGTGATTGAAAAAGACTAACAATTGCATGATCTTGAGGTTGTATTCTTCCATTTCCGATTGTAATCTAGAATAACCATAATGCATCACCATCTTTGTTTTATGAACAATGACTCTTACTTTTCTCGAGCAAGGAGACGCCATAGGCGATAGAGAAAATCCATAAATACCTTGATCCCTTCTTTTGGTTATTAGTTTGCTTCTCTAATATAAAATAGAATGGGCACTTGTAGCCAACCAAGAAAAATATCCGCCTTGTTTTCCAAGAGATAGAAGATACGACCATCAACTCCATGTGTGAAAGAATTTTTTATATGATGTATTCTGATGTCGAGACTAGTGAGTTGATTGTGGCTTGTTTGTTATGTTTCTGTACTTTTACTTCCACTCCCTATCATTGACATTCCCTCATTCCAGATCAAATTAAAAGGGCAACCCGTCTTTCTATTTCGTCAGGTCATTAATGTCTTGAAGTTGTTCAATGTAGTGCTGTCATTGATGTCTTGAAGTTGTTCAATGTAGTGCCAAAGGCATATTGTTTCAAGTTTGATGTAATGTATTGAAGCTATCAATGATAATCCCAGATTGTGTTAGTTCTAGTTACTATTCTAAGCCATTGTATGAATTTATATTAAGAATGTTTTATATGTTATATATCCTTCACTTGAACCATTTATAAAATATTACATGAATAGAAATAATTTATGAGACTCAGGTGGGTGCTGGGAACATTGCATACAATATCATGGATACCTTAAAACAAACCAATCAGATGGAATTCATTTAAAAAAAACTCAAGTTTCAAACCAATCACATGGAACTCATTTTCACAGATTTGAATTTTAGTTCTAGAAAAATTGAGTTCCTGGAAAGTTGCAGTTACAACAAACTGGTCAATAAGTAAGTGTAAATATAGTCTTAGGAATTTTCCTGATCATAGTTTCTCATATAATTATATCATACCTATCACATACTTCAAAATTTTCATTATTTATCACATTTCATACTTTATATTAAACATTCATCATAACATTAGGCCCCACAATAATATAAACATATGAATCATCCTTTCTTACTACCATGCCCAAGTTTGGTATGTTATGCAACACATGACCTAGTATATGAATTTTATATATGATAAAATAATATCGTCACATACAAACTCTAAGAATTCCATAAAGGCATCATACCACATATTTATTTCTTCCATTCTGTCACCTAAAATTGCATTTAGTTAAACTACATTACATTGATTTTAAAATTATTTATAATTCTTGACTCATTACCCATTTACTTATTCATCTTTTATCTAATATTTTTTTGAATATCACTAATACATATATATTAATACACAACTCTACTTCCATCATGTTTGTAATAACCCATTAACTTATTCATATCTTATTTATGACTCATTCCGTAACTTACTTAATTTATTAGTAATACCATTACCTTATTTGTGTTTCCTTCAAACTATGATATTGCCATTATATTTGTAACATGTAGTTTGACTCATCTATTCTCATTTCAGTAACATGTAGTCATTACTCACCATGTACAATTAAATGTAACTTTACCATTCCTTCCTTTACCTTCTGCTCCTTAGATCCTAAATAGATCCCATTTAATGGTATTTTTTTTGATTGTTGGGGGAACCACACCCCCCAGGTGCGCGCCCAAATAGTAGGGGTGGTAAACCCTGGGAACCCTCCACCCACACATTGGGATCCCGAACAAGTCACATCATAGGTCAGCTGACGTGGTGGGAAATTCATTTTTGAACAACACCACCAGATGGATTTGAACCCGAGACCCTTCATGAATTTTTAACCTTCCACTTAAAATATAAGTACTTCTTTCAAGCAGAGTGATTTTATGATTTTCTTTGATATAAGCTACAAGGGTTACTTTCATTCAACTCATACTTTTGTGATATATGAGAAAGTAGTTATTTCATATAAGAGTTCCCACTGGGTGTTAGGTCATAATAACACATACTTTCTAAGTTAGTACATCCTAAATAGAAATGATTCTTTATATTTACTTGATCTTATACAGATTTATGAGTTCCTCCTCATGGTCATTATAGAAATAATTTTAAAGTTTCATGTAATTGATTACGCTCTTTGCATTCTTACCATCATCATAAAATGTCATTACATAGTAAAATCACTAGGGTTTACTAGAATTTAGGTAGAGTTATTCTGAACACTTGAAAATCATAAATTCTAATTCCTCAGAACCCATTCATTATTTGCAAGAATACATCATTCCATCAACCCATTTGGTACAATTTCTCAACACTAATTCTAGGTAGGGAGATCTTCATTTAAAACAGTCATATTGAATCTAGTATATAATTATATTTAAGTTCTCACAATATTTGGTAATAGATAATCAATAAATATATTTAGTTCATGCTTATCAAATTAAACCTACAATTATTTCACACATTATTGAGCATCTTATTCTTTTAGACTTATTTAGAAAATTCTAGCATAAAATAATTCAATGAAATCACCATTTAATCTAAATAGATCTTGATTCACATGAATAAAAACTAGTGTTATCAATTGAAGAATGAACTATTAACAAAAGGTATACAATTATTCAACATCTTCCCAATTCATTACCCAATATCCTATAAGTATAAGAAATTTAGCTCATTATTTTGTAATTGGATATGACTAGACTCTAACATGTTCAGATATCCATAACTTATAGTACTCATGTAAAATCCCCATGTCTACAAGTCAAAATCAAAACATTATCTAATTTTATAAGTTATATGAGCGATATTTACATCATAATTTCATAAAGAACATGAAAGCTCCAAATAGAAAACATGATACATTGAAACTATGTTTATAAAACTTAACCTAGTCTCGACTTAAATAAAGGGAATAATATGCATTCCCCATGGTGTCTCTTCTAAGTCCTATGCATGTAATTCCTACCATGGAAATATATATATGTGTGAACCATAAGAGGAAAAGGGACAATAATAAGAGCAAGTGCAAAACCAAGTATTTTAAGTAAGCTAAATGTGATACTAACCAACATTAGTTTTTAACAAGAATATGCAAGAATCGTAACATCTAGCAAGTATCAAGTTTTCAACAAGGTATCAATGGATAGAACATGGCAATGAATATGAAAAAGATTCACTTACAACTTCAAGATAGGAGTTCAAGGTATTAATGGATAGAACACAACAATGTCTTTCTTTTTGAGGAAGCCGTGTGTCCTTTCCATGGAGAATGGCAACAAACCAAATGTGGTTCATGTATAAAAGGGGAAATTATGTCCTTTCTCTACATAGAGTGTAATATCCTCAAATTTTGGTAAAAACTGAACTATAAAATATGATGCATGAATTAATTTGATAATTCCTCAATAATTTTATTGGTGGAATAGTAATGTTAATTGCCTTTTTCGCATAAGTGCTTTTGGCACAAGACAAATAGATAAACAGAATCCATGCATTAATAAATAGAAATGAATTTTGATATTGATAAATGTTTTCCAAAGGAGAATAAAGTTAATAATGTGTTAGATAATTAAAAGAATACTTATCTTTCCATTATTGGAAATACAATGGTAGGGACACAAATAGTGTTACCTTGGTTTGCCTTTTTAGTATAGGATAATTGGAAAGAAGGTCATGATGTGCCTTGCCTCTTCACATATTGCTTGTACGCAAAGGAAGAATTTGGAATAAAAATTCAAAGAAGTCCAATTATATTCAGGAAGGTGTTTGATGATTTTCCATGAGATATCTTTTGTTGGAAAGGTATTGATTGCTTCCTTTACTTATACCAAATCCAAGATATAAAAGAGTGGTGACTCAGGACGGATCTGTACAAGATAATGATGATGGGTTTTATTGAAAAAGAAGAGGAAGGAATATATATTAAGATAGCTTCCTTAAACTTTTGGGAACTTCACCCATCAATCAGCGATTAACCCACATACCCGTGAGGATAGAACTCTGTAGAAAGGGAAAGGGTTTAATGGAGACTTGTGAGGAGAAGTGTATATATGTGGGCAAGAAGTCCCACACATAGCCAACCCTATTCTCTCTCTCAACATCCCACCCACCCTAGAATTGCTTCAGACCCTTTGAACGGTCACACGACACAGAGTGGGTGCGGTGACCATTGTTGGGAGAAGCAAAGATCCAGACGATCATCGTGGCTGGAGGTGGCAGCCGACGCCAAGGTGACTCGCTGAGAGGTATTCTTAGGAGGGTATCAATCCGACGTCGCCACCCTGCACAAGCTTCTGTTTCCTCGTCATGAGCAGTGGTAGAGTGTCCGGACAGGACGAAAGCAGAGTCGTGCTCTACGAGTATGGAGGCAGGTTGGGAAGCAGGAGTCAGATTGGGATGGCAACAACGTCCAACAGCCAGGGCGTCGGCATGAGTCAAGGAAGGCGGAACCGACCTACGAGTAAGTGGACACTGGTCCGCGTCGACGTCCGTGCGGCGTAACCTGCGCACGCAGGGTCGTGAGGGGTGCGTCGCCGGCACTGGTTTGCGTGCGGTAGCCTGAAGCAATGAGAGGTTGGGGAAGACTACCGGCGGTAGAGGAGCTTAGCCAGGCATTTGGGTCACGTGGGCGTAGGCGATGAGGCCTCTAGGCGACGGTGAGGACCTAGGCACCACCTGCAACCCAATCCCATCGGGGGTGTCTCCCTGGCATGCGGAAGCAACGAGAGGGAGAATAGGAGCATGTTTTTGATGAAGGTAGCTGCTGACGCGACTCCACAACAAGGAGTGACCGTGGAAGTTGTCGCCATGGCCATTGGACGGCAGGGCGCAGAGGGCGGCGTCGACAGAGGAGGCCGTTGCACCAGACACGTACTCCAGAAATCAGAACCAAGGAAGGGGATGGGTTAGAGTCTAATGACTCATACACCCTTGCGTGGACACTGAAGAAGTAGGGGCTAGAGTGTCTTTTTGCCAACCTTGCCGGCCCAACTAAAAGAAAATGAAAAACAGGTAAGTGTTGACGTGTCAGCGTTCTATTGGCCCAATAATGATGTTTTTTGCAAATATCATAGTAATTGCTAGGATGATTAGATTTAGACAATCTTTATATGAAAATTGATCAGGAGAATGAGAGGAATCCGAATAAAATAGTTTTATTGTCTAATTAAGCTTCCTGTTCTAAAAGTATAGGCAATACATGTTCTAATGGGTTTAATGAAAAGGAAAACCTAGTTTTGTGTAATATGATGCTTAATTGAAATAGATTCGTTCATGTTTGGCTAGCACTTAATATTTCCAAGTATAATAAGAAATCCATGATAATGATGAATAATGGATGACTCTAGATTAGTAATCTTATTCATGCTATTTAGGGTGATAAAATCAATGTCAACATCTTGCTATGATCTAATGCTGATAATGTAATCTAGATGTCATGAATAGTTTAATATGCTTAGGTTGATGATTAGGGTTTCACCTAATATGAATAATTGAATTGGTAATCTTAGAAACCATAATATGATTGGAGTAAGGTTTGTAACCCTAACTTATAGTCCAAACACAAGATAACCTAAACCCTAGTTTAGGACCGAATCTAGATCTGATTAAAGTAGCGTGAATATGTGGTGACACATATGTAGTATGATTTATTTCAGATACCTTGTTGATTACATGCTTTACTGCTTGGATGTTTGGATGCACTCTTAAAGTACATAAGATGTTCTGCATGGTTTCTGTGATGGCATAAGGTACGTGGTTACGCTTATGATTACATGTATCGAATTCCGATATTTCCGATGTTTCTCGATGAGATTGAATGACAAATAAAATGCTTGCTTGTTTATTTAGTTCTTGCAAACTATAAAGTTCATATGAGTATCATGTAAAGTAAATAACTACATTCTGAACCTTGGGTCAGACTGATCTTAAGGGTAATGCACACGAGCCCCGGAGGGACAGTGATTACACCTGAGGTAGTGGACCGGATAAGGGTTAGAATATGAAAATGAGTTTATATTCAAGATAAAGATGTTTGCTTATATCTGTACTTTTGATTATTGTTTGAACCCACGTACCCGTATAGAAATATACCGATCGCGTATTTGTTTGTCGGCGTTTTAGGTATCAGATATACTTGATTCGTGGACATGAGGGTACAGATAAAGATGTTGAAGACACTATAGTTTAATCATGAAGGTTTAGTCTTAATGGTTTATCTTCACACCTGTAAAAGTTAATTCTGTTTAAAGGTTATGTAACTCCTTAGAGGAGCTTTTCATGTAAACATGTAAATATTTGATCATTAATGGAAATTGTTTACTATTTTGTATTATTTCATGAATCTGATTCTGGAAATTATGATTAACGATCTGTGACTTTAAGGTCTTATAGACACTCAAAAGTGCGGGTCGTTACATTTGGTATCAGAGCCCAGATTCATCAACTAATACATAATAGTTTATAATTTCAAATAATCCTTAGAAATGTTAAGGGGAAAATTAGGTTTCTCATCTCACATTTTCATCTACTTCTCATATCTTCCTTAAAAATCTTTGAAAAGAAAATATTAGTAAGAGAATTAAAATGTGAAAATTTAAAATCGGTAATCAACATGGTGTGGTGGTATGGGACACTACCCATGTGAAACTTAAAATCTGTAATCAACATGGTGTGGTGGTATGGGACACTGCCCATGTGAAACTTGAAATTATGAATAAGAAAAATAAGAGATGGTTTAGGTAAACCAATCTCCCATGCATGTGGGCATGAGGAGCATAAAACTTATGTGATAAGTCTTAAGAGATATAAAAACCCAATAATTGAATATATCAGAAAATGAAAATTTTGAATATAACTTGCTCAAACTCCTCATGTTGTCTCTAGAAGTTTAGTGATGGTGGCCAAGCCCCTGGAGGGGAAGGCCGAGGTAGCACCAAGCCCTGGAGGGAAGGTGACCCAAGTTCATTGAATGGACAAAGACCATGAGGGGGTATTCCAGAGATTGAGTAAACATGGGTTGATGATAAAAGTTATGGCTAATGAAAGAAAAAAAGGATGTCTAAGAAACCTTTAGGGATAGTGAGCCAACCTGGGGTGGGTCAACCCAAAGAGTGGGAAGATGACCTATGAGGGAGGAAAAACCTTAGATCTTGGGATCAGGTTGTGGCTAGAGAGACTAACCCCCTCCTATGAGCCAAGAAGCCACCCTAGGTTAGGACTTTCCCTTAAAAGGTAAGTGAATAAATGTAATTAAGTATTGAGATAACCTTAATCCTCACCTAGAAGAGTGAAGAGTTAAAGATTAAAAAAAATGAAAGCACTTAAATTCTTTGAACCCAAGGATGCCAACTCTGAGTAACACAGCTGGTCAAGCCCAGGAGGGAAGACCAGTAAGGCACCAAGCCCAGGAGGGAATGTGGCCTAAGTGGACGACCAAGCCCAGGAGGGAAGGTCATGAAATGGTCAAGCCCAGAAGGGAAGACCAGGCAGGCACCTAGCCCAGGAGGGAAGGTGGCCTAAGTCCACAATGCAGTTGTTTAGGATCAAGCCCCTGGAGGGGAAGATCACAGAGGTCAAGCCCAGGAGGGAAGACCGACATGGCACCAAGCCCTGGAGGGAAGGTGGCCCGAGCCCAATGATGGGACGACACTGCATTATGTGTACTCAAAAGAGAGATATGAAGGCAATCCGGGTTAAAGAATTAAACAAGATAATAATGTGTGACATCTCAAAAGAAACACTTAGGGAGGGTAGAGTCCTAATGCAATCCTAGGGTCAAGTAGGGTGTATTAGAGGTACATTGGACCGATGGGTTAGGAGTTGATTGTTCCCTGCATGCACAAGACCATGTGGTCGGGAGGTAACAACTAAGTTTATCTAAGGTACATGACTCAGGAGATTAGCTACCTCTATGAGGATCATGTATCCTAATGGGTGAATATGAAAGGCACTCTCTTGATGCATAAGGATGAGATCACTCCAAGAGTACCTATACCCCTAGAGACCTCGAGGATTTGGCTAAGGCTCATAATGATACATGAGATGTAAATATAAAGATGTAATGAAGTCATAATTTGTGCCCTAACTTAAGAGTAAGAAAAGGGACACGAATGTCGTGAAATTAATAACAAGTAAATTTAGAGTCATATAGAGTATGATTCAAATTAATGCATGAAATTGAAAGGTAATATGTGGATGTACCATCTCTGCTCTTGGAATGGAATGAAATTTGTATTTGGACTGCAGCCAAATGCTTATTTCATTTCATTATAAGGGAGGGAGATTGGATAGACACACGTTATGCTTAAAATTTTGATAATGAGGACGAATATCCTACTTTGAATGTGTAATGACGTAGGGTTAGAGGTGTTACCTCACCCTTGTGTGCAAATAATGAATAGGTCGGAAACCTTGGTGAAAAGAGAAATCACCAAGTCATAATGAAATTAAAAGTAAGAATGAAATCATCAAGTGATGATAAGATGTGTATACTAAAGATGTAGATATACATTGAATTGAATTCAAGTACCAATCTTAGCCTTAATGGGTGGAATTTGCATAATAACATATGTAAAGATGTCTAAGTAGGGTGCTAACCCTAAGACTTGAAACTATGATGAGTTACCATTCACCTAGGCTTAGTAGGCCTAAATTTTGAGGACAAAATTCCTTTTAAGGAGGGGTGAATGTAATATCCTCAAATTTTGGTAAAAACTGAACTATAAAATATGATGCATGAATTAATTTGATAATTCCTCAATAATTTTATTGGTGGAATAGTAATGTTAATTGCCTTTTTCGCATAAGTGCATTTGGCACAAGACAAATAGATAGACAAAATCCATGCATTAATAAATAGTAATGACTTTTGATATTGATAAATGTTTTCCAAAGGAGAATAAAGTTAATAATGTGTTAGATAATTAAAAGAATACTTATCTTTCCATTATTGGAAATACAATGGTAGGGACACAAATAGTGTTACCTTGGTTTGCCTTTTTGGTATAGGATAATTGGAAAGAAGGTCATGAAGTGCCTTGCCTCTTCACATATTGCTTGTACGCAAAGGAAGAATTTGGAATAAAAATTAAAAGGAGTCCAATTATATTCGGGAAGGTGTTTGATGATTTTCCATGAGATATCTTTTGTTGGAAAGGTATTGATTGCTTCCTTTCCTTATACCAAATCCAAGATATAAAAGAGTGGTGACTCAGGACGGATCTGTACAAGATAATGACGATGGGTTTTATTGAAAAAGAAGAGGAAGGAATATATATTAAGATAGCTTCCTTAAACGTTTGGGAACTTCACCCATCAATCAGCGATTAACCCACATACCCGTGAGGATAGAACTCTGTAGAAAGGGAAATGGTTTAATGGAGACTTGTGAGGAGAAGTGTATATATGTGGGTAAGAAGTCCCACACATAGCCAACCCTATTCTCTCTCTCAACATCCCACCCACCCTAGAATTGCTTCAGACCCTTTGAACGGTCATGAGACACATAGTGGGTGTGGTGACCATTGTTGGGAGAAGCGAAGATCCAGAAAATCATCGTGGCTGGAGGTGGCAGCCGACGCCAAGGTGACTCACTGAGAGGTATTCTTAGGAGGGTATCAATCTGACGTTGCCACCCTGCACAAACTTCTGTTTCCTCATCATGAGCAGTGGTAGAGTGTCCGGACAGGACGAAAGCAGAGCCGTGCTCTACGAGTATGGAGGCAGGTTGGGAAGCAGGAGTCAGATTGGGATGGCAACAACGTCCAGCAGCCAGGGCGTCGACATGAGTCAAGGAAGGTGGAACCGACCTATGAGTAAGTGGACACTGGTCCGCGTCGACGTCCGTGCGGCGTAACCTTCGCACGCAGGGTCGTGAGGGGTGCGTCGCCGGCACTGGTTTGCGTGCGGTAGCCTGATGCAATGAGAGGTTGGGGAAGACTACCGGTGGTAGAGGAGCTTAGCCAGGCGTTTGGGTCACGTGGGCGTAGGCGATGAGGCCTCTAGGCGGCAGTGAGGACCTAGGCACCACCTGCAACCCAATCCCATCGGGGGTGTCTCCCTGGCATGCAGAAGCAACGAGAGGGAGAATAGGAGCATGTTTTTGATGAAGGTAGCTGCTGACGTGACTCCGCAGCAAGGAGAGACCGTGGAAGTTGTCGCCATGGCCATTGGATGGCAGGGCGCAGAGGGCGGCGTCGACAAAGGAGGCCGTCGCACCAGACACGTACTCCAGAAATCAGAACCAAGGAAGGGGATGGGTTAGAGTCTAATGACTCATACACCCTTGCGTGGACACTGAAGAAGTAGGGGCTAGAGTGTCTTTTTGCCAACCTTGCCGGCCCAACTAAAAGAAAATGAAAAACATGTAAGTGTTGACGTGTCAGCGTTCTATTGGCCCAATAATGATGTTTTTGCAAATATCATAGTAATTGCTAGGATGATCAGATTTAGACAATCTTTATATGAAAATCGATCAGGAGAATGAGAGGAATCCGAATAAAATAGTTTTATTGTCTAATTAAGCTTCCTATTCTAAAAGTATAGGCAATACATGTTCTAATGGGTTTAATGAAAAGGAAAACCTAGTTTTGTGTAATATGATGCTTAATTGAAATAGATTCGTTCATGTTTGGCTAGCACTTAATATTGCCAAGTATAATAAGAAATCCATGATAATGATGAATAATGGATGACTCTAGATTAGTAATCTTATTCATGCTATTTAGGGTGTTAAAATCAATGTCAACATCTTGCTATGATCTAATGCTGATAATGTAATCTAGATGTCATGAATAGTTTAATATGGTTAGGTTGATGATTAGGGTTTCACCTAATATGAATAATTGAATTGGTAATCTTAGAAACCATAATATGATTGGAGTAAGGTTTGTAACCCTAACTTATAGTCCAATCACAAGATAAGCTAAACCCTAGTTTAGGACCGAATCTAGATCTGATTAAAGTAGCATGAATATGTGGTGACACATATGTAGTATGATTTATTTCAGATACCTTGTTGATTACATGCTTTACTGCCTTGATGTTTGGATGCACTCTTAAAGTACATAAGATGTTCTGCATGGTTTCTGCGATGGCATAAGGTACGTGGTTACACTTATGATTACATGTATCGAATTCCAAGATTTTAGATGTTTCTCGATGAGATTGAATGACAAATAAAATGCTTGCTTGTTTATTTAGTTCTTGAAAACTATAAAGTTCATATGAGTATCATGTAAAGTAAATAACTACATTATGAACCCTGGGTCAGACTGATCTTAAGGGTAATGCACACGAGCCCCGGAGGGACAGTGATTACACCTGAGGTAGTGGACCGGATAAGGGTTAGAATATGAAAATGAGTTTATATTCAAGATAAAGATGTTTGCTTATATCTGTACTTGTGATTATTGTTTGAACCCATGTACCCGTATAGAAATATACCGATCGTGTATTTGTTTGTCGGCGTTTTAGGTATCAGATATACTTGATTCGTGGACATGAGGGTACAAATAAAGATGTTGAAGACACTACAGTTTAATCATGAAGGTTTAGTCTTAATGGTTTATCTTCACACCTGTTAAAGTTAATTCTGTTTAAAGGTTATGTAACTCCTTAGAGGAGCTTTTCATGTAAACATGTAAATATTTGATCATTAATGGAAATTGTTTACTATTTTGTATTATTTCATGAATCTGATCCTGGAAATTATGATTAACGATCTGTGACTTTAAGGTGTTTTAGAAACTCAGAAGTGTGGGTCGTTACATAGAGTCATGGAAGTATAGTTCCATTCTATCTACTGGGTGCCAACATGTCCTTTCTAAATTTATACAATGTGCTACTATTATCTAGGAACAACAAATGTTAGCGATCTCCAAAAAGGCTAGTGGTTTTTAATAAATTTCAAAACATAGAATATATCTAACATGCATGAGCTCAAGATGGAACAACTTTCTAGTTACATATATATTTTTTTATGTTGAATCAATGAATTCAAATTGAAGCATTCTAGGTATTGATTTCCAAGAATCAATGAAAAGAGGTATACTTGTTTAAAAAAGTAATTGTCGCAAATGGAGTGTAATGATATGTTGTTCAATTTGAGTTATTTATGAGTATGTTTTCTATCTTGGGGTACTTACTCGTATATCCCACATTATCCTCATTTCTATGATCTACAAGTAGGTTTCATTTGATCAATACCACATATTCATGCATGTACCATCATATAATTTCATCTTATGAATAACTCTAACATTATGAAATTACTAAATACTTTAATTCATTATTAAATACCACATAATTGTTATTAACATATGAATATAGCTCCAAATTAGTATTTCTAGATTTACCACACCAACATATACCCAAGAATGAGCTACCTAGTGCATATGTATGGATCAAGTAGTATATGTGTAGTTTTATACTAAGGTAGGGACTTTTATTAAATCATATACACCACCACACTTATCCTCCATGGATTTAAATACCAATCTAAGGTATGTATGTAGGTGGACTATATATTACTTACATATTCTTACCCCAAAATAAGACACCATATAATATTATAAATTAATACTCATTATTTATGGCCATGAATCCCAACGTAGCTATTGTAGCACATTCTCTCTTTGTAATACCATATAGTTCCATATTATTCCTACTAATATGATA
The DNA here is from genome assembly GCA_963693085.1 of Alisma plantago-aquatica. Classification (NCBI taxonomy): domain Eukaryota; kingdom Viridiplantae; phylum Streptophyta; class Magnoliopsida; order Alismatales; family Alismataceae; genus Alisma; species Alisma plantago-aquatica. Next base: position 1,305,935,618 of record OY856409.1, on the reverse strand, counting down.
TATAGTGACGTTATTATTCCTAACTAAAAGTCATCATACATATATACCCATGTATCTCTTTTTTTGGAAGGAATTAATCCTATTATTTATCTAACTAAATCATGCAGGTAAAAATGCTACAAAGTTACCATTTGGAGAAGTAGGACCAAATGACATAAGATATAAGTTATACAAACAATAAATGACTTCTGAATTTTAATGGAATTTATCCAGTTTGTTAGCCTCATTATTGCATGTTATTCGACATATTTGAATTGTATATTCCATAGTTTATTGAAAAAATATCAAACCCCTGTTTCCAAGATGACATGATAGGAAACATTGTTGTTTCTACTCAAGCTAAAGTAATTTATTCTTGAGAGACAAAATATATAATAAACGACCTCCATCCTTGTTCCCATGACAACTCTATTTCTAATATGATATCACTTGCTTCTACATGAACTACATATGTAGTTGATAGTAATCTTCCAATTCTGTGAGCCAGACAACATAACGATCCTTTGCAACTGTAAAAATTGAACCTTGAATGTGTTTTAGTGATGCATACACATTAACTTTAACAAATTTTTGAGGGAGTGGTGACCATTGGAGACATATTATGTTTAATATAATTATGAGGTTGATCTTACATTTGCCCTGCAATATAAAGTTTACAAGCTTGGATGACTATGTTGTTTTAAATAGAACGAACACTACATATCTTGTTACTGAAGATCAAATCATTTCTAGCCATACATATATGGTGGCACATTATAAATAAGTTGGAGCCATTATATTTAGTTTTATCCATGTGTTGAATGTATATGCGAAGAATGAAGAACCTATAACAATAGAAATTAGCTTCTGACAAACTCTTGTAGCATAAGTACACTCCCTTAGAGCATGCATTGTCATTTCAATGTCACATGAACACACTGCTCAAGATGAGTCATTGGTCAAGTTTCATGAAGTTCTTATAGGGTTAGTCATCAATGCTTCATGAATAACTAACCACATGAAAGTCTTGTATCTAGTTACAAGCTTTTATTGCCATAATTGCTTCCATAGGCTAGTCTTAACTCTTCCTTTACCAATCCATATTATTTCCTAAGATGACTTTGTCTTGAAAACCATTTTTGTGTATGGGTTATATGACCATACATCTATACTATCATGTGCATATGGCTGAGGGATTATTACTCTTTCTAATTACATAGGTGGGAATATATTGATGTCGAAAGTCTTATTCCAACCATCATCAAATGTAACAAATGAGAAAATTTGTAAATATCTTACGTCATAAGATACTGGTTATGTGGACATGGTATGAAGATCATTTTTTCATCTGGAACCCATTAATTGTCCCACATAGAAGTAGTTTCCCACTAAAAATATTTTTCTGCTATGCTTGTGTGTGAGAGGTAGAAGAAATATAACCATTCTCCAAAAAGAGGTGCATCCATAACTTGGTTGAGCCCTATATGATTTGTACTTATACTTTACACCTTTAGATGACATTTGTAGTATCCAAGTATTTGAGGCGTCACGTAAAATGACCTAAAAAGGAATGATTGGATTTCCCATATAACCAAGATGCACATCCTTTTTAGGAAGACCATCACTATGAACTCCAAATTTAAGCATGCTCAACTTGGAGTAGTATTATGATGGGTGTAATATCCTCAATTTTGATTAATATTTAATTATAAAATATGGTGCATGAATTAATTTGATAATTCCCCAATAGTATTATTGGCAGAATAATAATATTAATCACATTGTGGCATGTGTGCTTGTAGCACAAGTGAAATATATAAAAACGGATTTGTACACTGATTAATGATAATGGCTTTTTGTTGCCAAATCCAAGTCATAATAAAAGTCAAGATTTTCATATAAGGAAAAACAAGGAGAATATGTTTAATTGTTTTCCAAACAAAATACCTTGCCTTTCCCCTAATATCACTTAATGCTTGAAAAGAAAGGTATATTTGTAAGATAATAGAAAAAGATACATCTTTTGATGGAAAGATATTAATTGCTTCTTTTCCTTAAATCAAATTTACATCATATGATAGTGATGGTTTCTGATGGATCTATATAGAGAATAACCATGGGTTTTATTAATAAAGGAAAGAAAGGAATATATGTTAATGTATATTCCTAAAAATATATGGGAGCTTGACCCATCGATCCGTGATTAACCTACATATACGTGAGGATAGGAAACCGTGGAAAGGGAAAGGGTTTAATGGAGACGAACCCTAAAGGCATGAAAGCAGTGGATGATCTCCGTGAGAATAGTATATAAATGAGACTAGACCTCTGTGAAGAGGGCATGAAATTGGTTTCTCATAGATACTCTTTTCTCCTTCTTCAACGCCCTTCTCCTCACATGCATGGTGTACAACAGCATCGTATCATTGTGTAGATCAGCGTCCAAGAGGGACGACAATGCTGATCGAGAGAAACTGGTAATAGGCAGTATCCTGAGGCAACGACCTCTCCTTCAATGCAATAGGTGAAGGAAGGATGGCAACATTGTGTACCGCAACATCACCGAGGAAGGATCTGGGAGAGCTGCTCCAGGTTTCTTCAACCCCGACGGCCGATAGTACACTACGCACAACTCCCTCCTCTAGAACTTTCTCTTTCAACTCTCTCGACGGAGGCATCACCTCCGGTCAGGGATACCTAGGTTGTACATGCGACTATTGTATGGTCGTCTGGGACCTTGGGGTAGCAGGGCGGCTGTCGTGGAGCACCACACTGTGGGTGCTTGCGGCTAGTACGGATGACGACTTCATGTCGTGATGATATCAGCGGATGAACATGTATGCAGAGATCACAGTACTCCACAAGACCGCGAAGGAAGGAGGGAGAGGAGGAGGTGACGGCTACGAGATCAAGACGGCGGTGATGGGGGTGATCCCAGTGATCGGCGCCATCGGCCCTCTGAGGCGGGCGTCGAAGTCGTGGCATCGCGTGGAACATGTTCCTCTTCGCGCGAGGAGGAGGAGGACGGGCGAATTGGGAGCACTGGTAGTCTTGGCCGGCAGGTTGGCAATCCCAGCGGTGACCTGGAGAGGGAGAGTGGACTAGGCTGTCGATCACCATGGTATGGATCACGAAGACGCAGAGGAGGTTGATGCCCTCAGCCGCTGGAAGACTGGGTGCCCGAGAGAGCATCGGAGCAAACGACCGCCGCGACGTCGTGTTCCTGCGTCTAAGGGAACACCCTCACGCAGAGACGAGGACACGAGGAAAGGAAGGAGTCGGGTCGGCCCTAGACAGGTTGGCCCAAGACCAGACCGGTTCACAGCTGCACCTGCACCACTTATCCAGCGCGGTGGGTGGGCCAATAAGGAGGCACCACGTGGCTAATGCTAGGATGGTCCAAAAATAGCAAAACTATATATCAAAATGCTCTGAAAAATGAGAGGAATCTAAATAAAATAGTTTGAGAGTCTAATTAAGCTTCCTGTTCTAAAAGTATAGGCAATATATGTTTTAATGTGATTAATATAAAAGAGAGAGCTAGATTCCTTTAAATTGATGATTAATTGAGTAGATTTGGTTACATTAAGATAATACCTGATCTTGTTATGTATAATGAAGAAATCTTTGATAAAGATGAATAATTGATGATTCTAGATTAGTAATCTTATTCATGTTGATTTAGGGCTTTAAAACCAATGTGGACATCTTGCTGTGATCATAATGCTAGTAAAGTGATTTAGATGTCACGAGTAATCTAATATGCTTAAGATGCTAATTAGGGTCTAACCTAACATGCATAACTGAGTTTGTAATCTTAGAAACCATAATACGATCAGATTAGAGTTTGTAATCCTAACTCATAGTGCAAACACGAGATTGCCCTAAACCCCAGTTTAGGAGCGCATCTAGATCTGAGTAATGTAATATGAATACATGGTGACACATATGTAGTATGCTTTGTTTCAGATACTTGTTGATTACATGCTTTGTTTCTTGGATGTTTGGAAACATTCTTAAAGTATATGATGTTCTGCATGGTTTCTGCGATGGCATAAGGTATGTGGTTACGCTTATGAATATACATGTATCGAATTCTGAGATTGCCGATGTTTCTCGATGAGATTGAATGACAAATAAATTGCTTGCTTGTTTATTTAGTTCTTGCAAACTATAAAGTTCCTATGAGTATCATGTAAAGTAAATAATAGTATTCTGAACCCTAGGTTAGAGTGATCTTAAGGGTAATGCACATGAGCCCCGGAGGGACAGTGATTGCACCTGAGGTAGTTGACCAGATATGGGTTAGAATATAAAAACAAGTTTATGTTCTTATATGCAAGATAAAGATGTTGCTTATATGTTACTTGTGATTATTGTTTGAACCCACATACCGATATAACAATATACTGACCATATATTTGTTTGTCGGCGTTTTAGGTATCGGATATACTTGAATCATGGACATGAGGGTACATATATAGATGTTGAAGACACTACAATAATCATGAAGGTTTAGTCTTAATAGTTTATCTTCACATATGTAAAAGTTAACTCTGTTTAAAAGTTATATAACTCCTTAGAGGAACTTTTTATGTAAACATGTAAATATTTGATCATTAATGGAAATTATTTACTATTTTGTATTATTTCATGAATATGATCCTGGAGTATATGATTAACGATATGTGACTTTAAGGTCTTTTAGACACTTAAAAGTGCGGGTTGTTACATTTGGTATCAGAGCACATATTCATCAACTAATACTTAATAGTTTATAATTTCAAATCATCCTTAAAAAGTTAAGAGAATTTTTTTTAGTAAATCTTAAGGCATGTTTTAGGTTTCTTATCTCGCATTTCGTCTACTTCTCATCTATTGCTTAAAATGCTTTAAAAATAAATGATTAATTAGAGAGTAAAATGTGGAAAAGGGTAACCTTTTGTGTAGGTCCCTCTGGAGAGGGTAAACACTAGAAAGATACAAGTATGGGTAAGCCCTTTCTTAGAGGAAGGACTTGGTTTAGGGTATGTAAAACTCTAGTGAGTCAAGGGACAAGGAGACTCTGAGAGGTAGAGTATAGTCCCTAACCCTAACCCTAAAACTTTAATCTTAAATAATGAACATGGTGTGGTGGTATGGGACACCACCTATGTGAAACTTGAAATCAGGAATAAGAAAGACAAATGGATGGGTTTAGGTAACCCAGTCTCCCATGCAAGTGTGAATGAGGAGCATAATGCTTGTGTAAGAGATCTTAAGAAACCCATGAACCCAATAGAGGTATATACATATGAAAATGAAAGTGTATATAGCTTGCTCAAACTCCTCATGTTGTCCCTAAAAGTTTAGTGATGGTGGCTAAGCCCCTAAAGGGAAAGGCTGAGGTAGCACCAAGCCCCTAAAAGGGAAGATGACCCAAGTTCATTGAATGGACATGGATCATGAGGGGGTATTCCAGAGATTGAGAAAAACATGGGTTGATATGCTATAATGATAAAAGTTATGCTTCATGAAAATAAAGAGATATCTATGAAACCTTTCGGGTTAGTGAGACAACCTAGGGTGGGTCAACCCAAGAGTGGGAAGATGACCTAAGAGGGAGGCAAAACCTTAGATCTTGGGATCAAGTTGTGGCTAGAGAGCCTAACCCCCTCCTATGAGCCAAGAAGCCACCCTAGGATAGGATTTTCCCTTAAAAGGTAAGTGAATACATGTATTTAAGTATTGAGATAACCTTAATCCTCACCTAGAGGGGTGAAGAGTTAAAGATATAAAGATAAAACACTTACATTCTTTGAACCCAAGGATGCCATCTCTGCGTAACAACTGGTCAAGCCTAGGATTGGGAAGACCAGTAAGGCACCAAGCCCAGGAGGGAAGGTGGCCTGAGTAGACGACCAAGCCCAGGAGGGAAGGTCATGAAATGGTCAAGCCCCAAAGGGAAGACCAATGAGGCACCAAGCCTAGGAGGGAAGGTGGCCTAAGAGGATGACCAAGATCAGGAGGGAATGTCATGAAATGGTCAAGCCCAGGAGGGAAGACCAAGCAGACACCAAGACTAGGAGGGAAGGTGGCCTAAGTCCACAATGCAGTTGTTTAGGATCAAGCCCCTGGAGGGGAAGATCACAGAGGTCAAGCTCAGGAGGGAAGACCAACATGGCACCAAGCCTTGGAGGGAAGGTGGCCCGAGCCCAATGTTGGGACAACACTGCATCATGTCTACTCGAAAGTGAGAGGTGAAGGCAATCCTGGTTAAAGAATTAAATAAGAAAATAATGTGCTTAAAAGATGTGACATCTCAAAAGAAACCCTTAGAGAGGGTAGAGACCTAATGCAATCCTAGGGTCAAGTAGGGTGTAGTGGAGGTACATAGGACCGATGGGTTGGGAATTGATAAACCCTAAATGCACATGACCAAGTCACTAGTACATTTTTAGCCTCTAACATCGCTTCTGCTAGCATCACTTATATTAGAAAAACCGACCTAATAAACTAAAACCGAAGCAAGAAGTCATTAGAAAAATCTGGGTACCACTTATAGCTATTGGGTCGGTTATGTTAAAGTAATCGACGCTAGAAAAGACCCGCGAAAATAGAAAAACGACCCAACATGCCTCCCATAGAGAAAAATTGGTTTTCTGCCTTCGCGCGCTGAGATATGGGGTCGGTTTAAAAAAAAAACGACCCTAGTAATTGAAACGAAAAAATTCGGGTACCGCTAGGTGACTTCTCCGGTCGGTTTTTTAGATAACCGTCCGCATAGCTGTACAGCTAGGCCGACTTCTCGGGTCAGTTTTACTGGATAACCGTCCGCATAGCTCTGGACTACTCGGGTCGGTTTTTACAATAACCGTCCCTATAGGTGCGGTTGTTCAGGCACCGGATATTTCTCGGGTCGCTTATTTTCTAATAACCGTCCCTATATGGGACATGTTGGGTCGGTTTTCTAGTTAACCGACCGTAGAAGTCAGAACAAAAATCAAAACCCTCAGCCCTCTCTCCCACAGTGTCACAAACCGGCCGCAACTCGCACAGCCCTCTCTCCCACAACACTCTTTTTCTGCCTGACACTTCCGGAGCTCTCACCTCACCGCCCGACACTCGGAGTGTCGTCGCACCTCTCCGTGCTCCACACATCGTGCCGCGCTGCCTCCAACATTTGCCGCCGCCGCCAAGGTGTCACCCCTCTCTCTTAAGATGCCCCCGCTGCCTCCAAGGGTCTCGCCGACGCAACAAGGTCTCACCGACGCAGCAAGGTCTCACCGACGCTCCAAAGCTTTGCCGCTTCCACTTCAAAGTTGCCGCTGCTGCCATCTCAACCGATTCTCCGAGGACGCCCCCGCCGCAGTCAAGTTTTGCCGCCGGCACCTACTCTCTCCGAACGATTTCGCCGCCGCCAAGGCTTTCGGCGCCACCACCTTTCCAAACAGATAGGTAAGTTCATTTTCCATTTCAGACTCTTCTTTTAACCTAATGTTGGAGTACCATGGTCTTTCTACGACCATGCTTGGTGCCACGGCCTGTGCTTTGCACGACCATGCTTGGTGCCACGGCCGTTTTGGCCAAAAATTTTAGTTTTTAAAGGTTACAGTTCACCATGACTGTCTTCTAAATTTGAGTTGTACCAAGGCCGTGCCGTGCTAGGTACAGTTGTACCACGGCCGTGCTAGGTACACTGGTTGTGTTGGTTGTCTTTTGCATTTGAGTTATACCACGGCCGTGCCATGCTATACGGCTGTGCTAGGTACACTGGTCGTGCTGGCTGTCTTTTGCATTTGAGTCTTGATTTACTTGATTTACTGTTATCTATTATGAAAGATCCTGCATGATGTTTAATTTATGCCTTTCTATTTATTTCTGTTAAGAGCACCTAATTGATTATTCAATTCAGTACATATAAATGAATGTTTATCTAGTAAACCAACCAATAATAAAAACATGTATTATTTTATATCTACATCATGCAAGGGTAGACATTGTTTAGTTTTAGATTGACACTTTAGGGTTTATACATGAGACCACCTATGCATAAATATGACAAATACATTTATATATAAACTTAGAAACCCGTTCAAAATTTATTCATTAGGAGTAAATTTTGGATAGTCCCAGATATGGGACTATTTTTGGATATTTAATCTCACTTAGGATGTAGTTGTATAATGTATGTTTAGTTTTGAAGAAATTTTTTAGTAGTATTTCCTCATTTGTTCTCTGGGTACATATGTGAGTGGTTATTTGCCATTTACATTGATGTACTTGGAGAACTAAGGGGAAATGCTGCTGAAATTTTATTGAAAACTAAACATACATTATACAATTACTAGTGAGGTTAAATATTCAAAAATGGAATAGGTGGTACACTTTAGTATAAAAGTAATGAATTTCCTATAAAAAAGCCTTACAACTTATAGTATCAATATTAAATGCTTAGTTTGATAATTAATTTAATGTGATCTAGAAAATGGATCGAAGTTGGATGTCTTTCAAGAACCGTTGCAGTCCAGAGTTTACCAAAGGTGTTGATGAATTTATCAGATTTGATGAGGAACATAGGAAACTACCTACAGATAGGTTCTATTGTCCATGTAGAAATTGTGGTAACAATTTGAAAGTTGATACTGTTGAGGAAATTAAGAATCATGTCATATGCAATGGGATCATACAAGGTTATAATGAATGGTATTGGCATGGAGAGAAATTTAATTATGGATCAGAAAATGTCGATATTAATAGTGGTGACATAGAAGATATAGATAATGATGTTAATGTCAATGATGAACCGATTCAGGATGACCCGATTCAGGATGATATGGTTGATGAGATGCTACGTAGCTGTCAGGACAATGTCATTGATCCACCTTCTTTATTTGCAAACATTGTCCATGATGCTGAAAAACCATTATATAAGGGTTGTACTAAGTTCATGAGGTTGAGTGTTGTGATGCGATTATATACTCTTAAAGCTCAAAATCGGTGGAGCGATAAGAGTTTCACTTCATTATTGTCTTTGTTAAAGGAAATTCTTCCTGAAGGCAACGAGCTTCCAATTTCTACATATCAAGCAAAGAAAATAATGTGCCCAATGGGAATGGAGGCTAAGAAGATTCATGCATGTCCAAATGACTGTGTGTTATTTCAGAAGGACTATAGTGATTTGATAAATTGTCCAAAATGTGGTGCGTCAAGGTACAAGACTACAAATTCAGCTAAGGCTAAAAATGGCTCTCCTGCCAAGGTGATGTGGTATCTACCAATAATACTACGATTTCAACGCTTATTTGCTAATACAGAAGATGCGTAAAATTTTTCTTGGCATGGGGAGTTAAAGGTCAATGATGATGGCATCCTACGACATGCATCTGATTCACCACAATGGAAGAAAATTGATTTATTATACCCTCAATTTGGTAAAGAAACAAGGAACTTAAGACTTGGACTCTGTACAGATGGAATGAATCCATATGGTACATTAAGCAGCCAACATAGCATGTGGCCTGTTATGATTGTTATATACAATCTTCCTCCTTGGTTGTGTATGAAAAATAAGTATGTCATGCTGTTAATATTGATATCAGGGCCCAAGCAACCTGGAAATGATATTGATGTTTACCTTCAACCTCTAATTGATGACCTAACGAAATTATGGGAAGAAGGTGTTATGACATATGATGCTTCACATAAAGAGATCTTTACTTTGCGTGCTATGTTGTTTTGCACGATTAATGACTTCCCGACTTATGGAAATTTGTCTGAATATAGCATAAAAGGATACAAAGCATGTCCTATTTGTGAGGAAAATACTGATTCAATTCGACTGAAACATGGTGGTAAAATCATATATCTTGGTCATCAGAGGTTTCTCCCACCAGTGCATCCTTATCGAAGGCAACACAAAACCTTTAATGGGTCAACTGAGGAATGAAGTGCTCCTAAACCTATACCAGGAAATGTTGTATATGATAGGGTGAAACATATTGTTAATGAATTTGGAAAGAGTTCAAGTAGTCGTACGCTCGCATGTGACAAATCTCTATACAAGAAGAGGTCAATATTCTGGGATCTTCCTTATTGGAGATTTTTGACAATTAGACATTGCATTGATGTTATGCATGTTGAAAAAAATGTTTGTGATAGCATCATCGGTACGTTATTGAACATACCAGGAAAGACTAAAGACGGCATCAACTCTAGAAAAGATTTAGAATTAATGGGTATAAGAAAAGAATTATCAGTTGAGATCAGGGATCGCCGCACATATTTACCACCAGCTTGTTACACTTTGTCCAAGAAGGAGAAAAAGACTTTCTATGAGTGCTTGTATAATATTAAGGTTCCACAAAGATACTCTTCTAATATTCGTAGATTGGTATCAAAGAAGGATATGAAGTTGATAGGTCTCAAATCTCATGATTGTCACACCTTAATGCAACAAATTTTACCTGTGGCTATTCGATCTATATTGCCAAAGCATGTAAGGTTTGCAATCACAAGACTCTGTTTCTTCTTCAATGAAATATGCAACAAAGTGATACATCCTGATACTCTTGATAAATTAAAAAATGATGTAATTGTTACCATGTGTCAGCTTGAAATGTACTTTCCTCCTTCATTTTTTGATATCATGGTTCATCTTGTAGTACATATTACAAAGGAGGTGAAGATGTTGGGTCCAATTTTTTTACATTGTATGTATCCATTTGAACACTACATGAGTGTTTTTAAAGGTGATGTTCGGAATCGTTATCGTCCTGAAGGGAGTATTATTGAGGGTTATGTGGCTAGGGAAGTGATGGACTTTTGCAATGATTTTTTGAATTCCAATGAAACTTATAGCGATCTAAAAAATGATCTTATTACTGAGTCTTATTGTAGCAAAGGAACTCTGGGAGCACGAGTGAAAGGAATTAGTCGTGAGTTGTGGGAGCAAGCACATTTGTATATTTTACACAACATCGATGAAGTTAGTAGCTACATCACAGAACACAATGATCTTATCAAGAAAAATCATCCGCGATCCAGTTCAATGTGGCTTGCAAGAGAGCATAATCAAACATTTATTAGGTGGTTTGAAGAGAAAGTCTTTAAGAAGCTATCTGAATCACCAAATAATGTTGCTGAGAACATAAAATGGCTCACCTTTAAGCCAAAAATGGATGTCATGTCATATGAAGGTTATGACATAAACGGATTTTTATATTACACTAAACGTCAAGATGAAAGTAGTGTAGTCCAAAATAGTGGGGTCACTGTTAAAGCTTGTTCGTTGTATTTTGCTAGTGCCAAAGATAAAAGACCACACGAAGCTGAGATGTCCCATTTCAACATCATTGAGGACATATGGGAAATGGACTATACAAATTTCAGAGTTCCTATCTTTATATGTAATTGGGTTGATAACAACAAAGGCGTTTTAGTTGATGAGTTAGGTTTCACATTGGTGAATTTTGAAAAAATTGGAGAGAAAGATGAACCATTCATCATGGAAGACCAACCAAAACAAGTATTCTATATTGATGACCCAACAAATAAAAATTGGTCTGTCGTTCTTCATGGAAAAAGACAGTTTACTGTGGATCCTATAAATGAAGAAGAATACTACGAAAAGTATGATGATTCCAGCCCATTTTCAGTTGGTTTGCCAAGTGTCAATGTTGAAATTAACACCGATGACTTATATACACGTCAAGACCATGCTGAAGGAATTTTACTTGACTAACAACTCAACCAAAACTAGAAGCATGTATTATCATTCAAGCACACATTTTATTTTATCATGTATACATTTTATTATATATCACCACTTGTTCTTTTATTATCACTTATGTTTTCTTTTATCATGTATATTTGTAGGTTGTTCTAAAATGGCAAGTGAATATGAACATTCTGATCATGAGCATGAGGATGCTAGTGGTGATGTTAAGAAGAGTAGATGTCCCACAGTGATGCGTCGGCTGCAAGAGCTTAGGGAAAAAGGGGAGAAATTGTCGATCCAGTTTGAAAGGGGAGGAGCACCTATTGGGGAACACGCTAGTACTTTTAAGCATTATTTAGGGGCAACCACACGCAGTAAGGTGCCAATAGATATAGAAAACTGGCATGATGTTCCTATTGGCTTGAAAGACCTCCTTTGGATAGATATATCTGTGAGTTGAATTTTGATACTATATTATCTTGTTTTTTGTTTATTGATTCAAGTTTTTTGTTTTGACATATACTTTTTGAAATAAGATTATTGCTTCATTTGTATATAGGGTGTTTTTCATTTAAATGAAAAAGACCACAGGAAAAGAGTGTTGCAGCGTTGTGGTGTACGATGGAGGGCATTTAAGACCTATCTCAAAAGGGATTATATAGATAATCCTAAGAAAAAGAAGAAAGCAACATACATATATATTTTTATAGATCCTGAGGTGTGGGACATATTTTTTGCACAAAGGAATTCAGAAGAGTTTCAGGTATACAATTAATGTTTTTATATATGTATATGTTTGCCAAGTTGTAAATTGCAATACCTCATTTTAAATGATCAGGCTATTCACGAGGCCCAAAAGGAAAGACGGGCCAAAAATGTGCATAACCATCACATGGGATCCCTTAGTTATGCCCAACGTCGAGAACAACTGGAGAAGCAAATCTCTTCTGGAGAAGGGTCTAGCACAACTCAAGTTGAGTGTCCACCCTATTTTAAAATTTGGCTTGATGCTAGAAAAAATAAAGCAAGTGAAATTACCAACCCTGCAACTAAGGAGGTGGCACAAAAGATGGTAAGTTCATCACAATTAAGTAATTAAAGAGTAGGATTTAATAATATATAATTGTTTGTGATTTAATATTTTCATTAAATATGAATAGGATGATCTCTAATTGTTTGTGATTTAATATTTTCATTAAATATGAATAGGATGATCTCTATGAACAAAGAAAACAAGGAAAGTTTATACCAATTGGATGCATGGATGAACTATCAGTTGCTCTTGGTACGAAAGAGCATCCTAGCCGTGTTAGGGGATTAGGAGCTGGCATAGGATTCAAGACTTATTATGGGCCTTCAGAATCTAGAAGAGGTCGTATAATTACACATGACGAGGTTGAAGCATTAGTATCACAGAAAGTGCAATAAATATTGTCTTCATTTCAGCCTATTCAACCTTCTCAACCTTCTCAACCTCTCAAACCGTGCGTCTCTCAGATGATGAGGTACAAGCTCGTACTCCAATTATAGAAGGTCATGGGAGCACTCCCAATGAACCACCACAACAATCTGCAGTAAGTTTGTTCTATATATGTTAATATGATATATATAATATAGTAGGTATCTGGTTTACCGCTTTGTATATAACTTATATAATTTCAACTAGGTTGGTATGAACTGTAAACTTACAGTGGAGGTTCCAGAGTACAATGTTGTGGCAGCGGGTAAGGTATACAACATCGGTGGTACATTGCATTGTCAATCAGTTTCTGATGACATTTGTCGTGTGTCCATCCATCTTGTGTATGACGGAATGGGGGACAAACCACTACCCATACCTTCTTCTGAATATGGTACAATTGATGAAGCAGAGGGTGCTATGGTGGGATGGCCTAGACACTTGGTTATCATTGACAAGGTATATCTACATGTTTTTCATATTTGACTAGCTACATATATGAACTCATTTAATATAAGTATGTATTTAATTAATAGGTTTGTAAACCAAAAAGTAAAAATCCTAGTAGTCGTCCTCCTATGCCCAAGCCTTCTTTCATTCCAGAAGCCACATTCGATGAATTGGGAAATAAAAGTAAATGTTTGGCTCGATACTTAGCCAACCAAAGCCCATGATCACATATGGGGGTCAATTTAACAGAAGATGCAGTTGGGAGGGACTTTGAGAATTTTATTTTTCTTAATGATATTATAGAGTTGTTCCGGTATGCTTGGCTAAATACTTCAATATTAGAAGTATGGATAAGGTAAGAATTAATCAATATAGATTACTCAAATATATACATTTTTAGCTTATTTGTAACATATCAAATTTTTACAAATGTTTTACAACCATTTATATACTGAGATGACAAACTTTGATATAAAGAATGTTGGATTCTTAGTTCCTTCAATCACTAGTCAAGTGCAGACACAAATGGATGATGTGAATGAGTACTTCAGTACTGCATTCAAATATTTTGGTAGTGTGGGAAAGGAAATTATTCTAATTCTTTTTAACGTCCAGTAAGTATTATAATTCAATAGAATTCTAATATTGACTAAATTATAATTATAATTTTTGTTTTCAATATAAATTTACTCAGATCTAGACATTGGGAACTAGTGGTGGTTGTCCCAAAATTGATGAATTTCTATTATCTTGACCCAATGGGAAAAACAACAAGGGGTCACAAACTGAGATTGCCAACTATGGAGTAAGCATAAATTTAGTTTCTATAACATCAATTGTTATGCTTCAACATGATATTTATACTTAGAATTTCTATTTTGACAACTATCGTAATCAAATTGATTGATAGGGGTATAAAGGATTATCGTGAAGGTGGAGGAATAATACCCACAAAATTAAAGACAGTGACTTTGAAAAATGTCAAGGTAACTACTTTGACTGCTTAGTCGTATATGTACAACTCTTACAGTAATGTATTAATGTCAAATTTTATATGTTAACTCTCTTATAGTCTTATTTCTTTATTTGTACAACTCTGTTTGTAGCAGTTTACTAATATTAAGTTATAATTCTTTATTTGTAGTGTCATATACAAAAGAATGACTGGGCTTGTGGATACTACGTAATGAAGTATATGCAAACTATTTTGAAAGAAGCATCACTAGACATTCAGAGTATAGATAAGGTAATTTAATAAAGAATAACATAATAAATTTACAAGTGAGATTTGCATCATTTTATAAAATATATATGAGCATGTGCTTTTTTTTGCAGATCTTTACAACTCATCCTTACACACTTGATGGGTTAAATGAATTCAGAGAAGAATGGTCAGATGCTTTTCTTAATGAAGTCACTATAGCATTGGATTGAAATTCATAACTTCATTTGTGTATGTAGATTTGAAACTCTATCAAAATTTACTTTTTGTAATATGACATTAATATCACTTTTAAACTTGCAATCTATCACTGTTGTTAGTATGTGCTATGTGTATGAATGTTAGTATGTGCTATATGTATCATTTGAATGAATCTATCTTAGACTTGCAAGAATGTTAGTAAGTGTTGTGTATGAAGACTCAACTCAATATATGTGAATAATTGTTGTTATGAAACATAAATTTTAAAAAGGATTGGACATAAAAGTTTGCAAATGGCTTTGGAATGCATTTTTGGCTTGCATCATTGCATTTGCAAGTCTATTTCTATTGCAGGTTTTGAATTGCGTAAAGCAATTCTGTTTTGCAGGTTGCTGTACTGAAGATTTTTTGTTTCTGTAGAATTTTTCTTTAAAAAAAATGTAACTTCTCGGGTCGGTTATTTAAAAAAACCGTCCCTATAGACTTCTTGGGTCGGCTATTAAAAAAACTGACCCAGTAGGTTCTATCCCAAAATTCTACAGCAATTTGAAGACTTCTAGGGTCGCTTATACAGAAAAAGCGACCCAATAGACACTTCTTGGGTCGGTTATACAAAAAACCGACCCAATAGGTTCATGTACAACTATTTGAAGACTTCTAGGGTCGCTTATATAGAAAAACCGACCCAATAGACACTTCTTGGGTCGGTTATTCAGAAAAACCGACCCAATAGGTATTTTTACAGCTATTTGAAGACTTTTAGGGTCGCTTATGGAGAAAAACCGACCCAATAGATACTTGTTGGGTCGGTTATTCAGAAAAACTGACCCAGTAGGTGTTTTTACAGCTGTTTGAAAACTTCTAGGGTTAGTTTTTGTTTCTCTTTTGGGTCGGTTTTTTACCTCTCTTGGGTCGGTTTTGTACTTTTCTTGGGTCGGTTTTTGTTCCCTCTAGGGTCGGTTTTTTTACCTCTCTAGGGTCAGTTTTTCTACCTCTATAGCGTCGCAAATACTGTAGCGACGCCCACCTAAGCATCGCCTAAAAAGTGACACTGCAGGCTTCAAAAAACCGACCCGAGAGACCAATAATGTACTAGTGAGTGGTCGGGAGGTAACCATTAGTTTGCCCTAGGCCCATGTCTCAGGAGGTTGGCCACCTTCTTGACGTTCATGTAGCCCAACAGGGTGAATGTAAAGACACTCCCTTGATGCATAAGGATGAGATCACTCCAAGAGTACCTATACCCCTAGAGACCTAAAGGATTTGGCTAAGACTCATAATGATACATGAGATGTAAATATAAAAGATATAAGGAAGTCATAGAAACTTAAGAGAAGTTGTGCCCTAACTTGAGAGTAAGAAAAGGGACACTTGACTTCATGGAATATAAGAGTGCTATGAAATTAAGAAACAAGTAAGTTTAGAGTCATATAAAGTATGATTCAACTTATTATGTGAAATTGAAAAGTAATGTGTGGATGTACTATCTCCGCTCTTGGAATGGGACGAACTTTATGTTTGGGCTGTAGCCAAATTCTTATTTCATCTCATTATGAGGGAGTGAGATTGGATAGACACACATTATGCCTAAAATTGAGAATAAATGTCTTAAGATAAATGTGTAATGCTTAACCTAGGGTTAGAGGTGTTACCTCACCCTTGTGTGAGAGTGATGAATAATAGGTTGAAAACCTAAGTGAAAATAGAAATCACCAAGTAATAACAAAATCATCAAGAGATGATAAGATGTGCATACTATAGATGTGGATATGCTTGAATTTCAATTCAGGTGCCAATGTTAGTAATAAAATGAAAAATTGATATACTAAAGAAAAGTTGCTAAGCTATCTAAGTGGGGTACTAACCCTAAGTTTTGAAGATAATATGAGTTATAGTTCGCCTAGGCTTAGTAGGCCTAAATTTTGAGGACAAAATTCCTTTTAAGGAGGGGTGAATGTAATATCCTCAGTTTTGGTTAATATTGAATTATAAAATATGGTGCATGAATTAATTTGATAATTCCCCAATAGTATTATTGGTGGAATAATAATGTTAATTGCATTGTGGCATGTGTGCTTGTAGTACAAGTGAAATATATAAAAATGGATTTGTACACTGATTAATGATAATGGCTTTTTGTTGCCAAATCCAATTCATAATAAAAGTCAAGATTTTCATATAAGGAAAAACAAGGAGAATATGTTTAATTGTTTTCCAAACAAAATACCTTGCCTTTCCCCTAATATCACTTAATGCTTGAAAAGAAAGGTATCTTTGTAAGATAATAGAAAAAGATACATCTTTTGATGGAAATATATTAATTGCTTCATTTCCTTAAGTCAAATTTACATCATATGATAGTGGTGGTTTCTGATGGATCTATATAGAGAATAACCATGGGTTTTATTAATAAAGGAAAGAAAGGAATATATGTTAATGTAGTTTCCTAAAATATATGGGAACTTGACCCATCGATCCGTGATTAACCTACATATACGTGAGGATAGGAAACCGTGGAAAGGGAAATGGTTTAATGGAGATGAACCCTAAAGGCATGAAAGCAGTGGATGATCTCCGTGAGAATAGTATATAAATGAGACTAGACCTCCGTGAAGAAGGAATGAAATTGGTTTTTCGGAGATACTCTTTTCTCCTTCTTCAACGCCCTTCTCCTCACATGTATGGTGTACAACAACATCGTATCATTGTGTATATCAGCATCCAAGAGGGACGACAATTCTGATCGAGAGAAACTGGTAATAGGCAGTACCCTGAGGCAACAACCTCTCCTTCAAAGAAATAGGTGAAGGAAGGATGGCAACATTGTGTACCACAACATCACCGAGGAAGGATCTGGGAGACCTGCTCCAGGTTTCTTCAACCCTGATGGCCAATAGTACACTACGCCCGACTCCCTCCTCTAGAACCTTCTCTTTCAACTCTCTTGATGGAGGCTTCACCTCCGATCAGGGATACCTAGGTCATACATGTGACTATTTTATGGTCGTCTGGGGCCTTAGGGTAGCAGGGCGGCTATCGTGGAGCACCACACTGTGGGTGCTTGTGGCAAGTACAAATGATGACTTCATGTCGTGATGATATCAGTGAACGAACATGTATGTGGAGATCACAGTCCACAGAACCGCGAAGGAGGAGGGAGAGGAGGAGGTGACAACTATGAGATCAAGATAGTGGTGATGGGGTGATCCCAGCGATCGATGCCATCGACCCTCTGAGGCGGGCGTCGAAGTCATGGCGTCGCGTGGAACAGGTTCATCGTCGTGCGAGGAGGAGGAGGAAGGGCAAATTGGGAGCGTTGGTAGTCTTGGCCGGTAGGTTGGCAATCCCAGTGGTGACCTGGAGAGGGAGAGTGGACTAGGATGTTGATCACCATGGTATGGATCATGAAGACATAGAGGAGGTCGATGCCCTCAGCCGCTGGAAGACTGGGCGCCCAAGTAAGCATCGGAGCAAACGACCGCCGCGACGTTGTGTTCCTACGTCTAAGGGAACGCCCTCACATAGAGACGAGGACACAAGGAAAGGAAGGAGTCGGGTCGGCCCAAGACCAGACCGGTTCACAGCTGCACCTACACCACTTATCCAGTGTGGTGGGTGGGCCAATAAGGAAGCACCACATGATCTCACATTAAGGTATATGCCCTATTTTTCTTAATTCATAGTAAATGCTAGAATGGTCCAAAAATAGCAAAACTATATATCAAAATGCTCTGAAAAATGAGAGGAATCTAAATAAAATAGTTTGAGAGTCTAATTAAGCTTCATGTTCTAAAAGTATAGGCAAAATATGTTTTAATGTGATTAATGTAAAAGAGAGAGCTAGATTCCTTTAAACTGACGATTAATTGAGTAGATTTGGTTACATTAAGATAATACCTGATCTTGTTATGTATAACAAAGAAATCCTTGATAAAGATGAATAATTGATGATTCTAGATTGGTAATCTTATTCATGTTAATTTAGGGCTTTGAAACCAATGTGGATATCTTGCTGTGATCATAATGCTAGTAAAGTGATTTAGATGTCACGGGTAATCTAATATGCTTAGATGATAATTAGGGTCTAACCTAACATGTATAACTGAGTTTGTAATCTTAGAAACCATAATACGATCAGATTAGAGTTTGTAATCCTAACTCATAGTGCAAACACGAGATTGCCCTAAACCCTAGTTTAGGAGCGCATCTAGATCTGAGTAATGTAATATGAATACATGGTGACACATATGTAGTATGTTTTGTTTCAGATACTTGTTGATTACATGCTTTGTTGCTTGGATGTTTGGAAACATTCTAAAAGTATATGATGTTCTGCATGGTTTCTATGATGGCATAAGGTACATGGTTACACTTATAAATATACATGTATCAAATTCCGAGATTGCCGATGTTTCTCGATGAGATTGAATGACAAATAAATTGCTTGCTTGTTTATTTAGTTCTTGCAAACTATAAAGTTCCTATGAGTATCATATAAAGTAAATAATAGTACTCTGAACCCTAGGTTAGACTGATCTTAAGGGTAATGTACATGTACCCCAGAGGGACAGTGATTGCACTTGAGGTAGTTGACCAGATATGGGTTAGAATATAAAAATAAGTTTATGTTCTTATATGCAAGATAAAGATGTTGCTTATATGTTACTTGTGATTATTGTTTGAACCCACGTACCAATATAGAAATACACTGACCACATATTTGTTTGTCGGCATTTTAGGTATCAGATATACTTGAATCATGGACATGACAGTACAAATAGATATGTTGAAGACACTAAAATAATCATGAAGGTTTAGTCTTAATAGTTTATTTTCACATATGTAAAAGTTAACTCTGTTTAAAAGTTATGTAACTCCTTAGAGGAGCTTTTTATGTAAACATGTAAATATTTGATCATTAATGGAAATTGTTTACTATTTTGTATTATTTCATGAATCTGATCCTAGAGTATATGATTAACAATCTGCAACTTTAAGGCATTTTAGACACTCAAAAGTGCGGGTCGTTACAATGGGTGACTACTCAGGAAGTTGATCTTGTCTTGTGCAAGAGTGAGGAAAAAGTGTATTGTTAAGGCCAGTGGTGGTCTGCGGGTTCAATCTTCATTCATGAAAACTCTACTGGAGCCTTAGGTAGTGGGCCTATGCATTGAAAATGGTATTAGATCCATAACTCCTCCACTACGTGGGGCCCACATGGGCATTTCACTTGCTAGTCTTGAGCCATGCAATATTGGCATGTTAGGAAGGGCTATCCATGGATATGTAACCACCCTTGTAACCATGATCCAGAGTTGGGTGCCCATGGGCCATTCTGAGTCGACATTATATTATGAGATCATATAGTTGCGCCTTGACGAGGACACTAAGTGTTTAAGTGTGGGATATTGTAACACCTTAGGATTTGAGGCCTCAAATAATATGATCTTAAAAGGAATGATTGGAATGCCCATATCACCAAGGTGCACCTCTTTTTCACAGAGTCCATTGCAATGAACTCCAAAGTTAAGCACACTCAACTTGGAGTAGTACTAGGATGGGTGACTAGTTAGGAAGTTGATCCTGGTTTGCATGTGAGTGAGGAAAAAGCACACAATTAAGGTTAATGGCGGTCTATGGGGTCAATATTCATCCCTAAAACTCTATTATATCTTTGGGTAATGGGCCCTGATCTTACAACATCGACGATCTTCCTTAGTAGAGATCCCATGCACACTTCATCAACACCGTCTTGTTCCAATATCTCAAATAAGGAATTTGCAAGCCATCACATTTCTTGTATGAAATTATCTGGTTCAATGCCACTAATGAAAAAGGATTATGATTTTAGTTTCCCCTCAAAATTAATTGTTGAATTTTTCAGTCAATCCTGCCACATATGTGTTGCAAGATGCATGTTACGATTGCATAATTAGGTATTATTTCTAGGACAAATCACGCAAAGAAAATGTAATCTACAAAAGACAAGGACTTGTCTACCCTTCCTTTTATCTTGAACTCAATTCTAGTATGAATCCAAGAATAGGTTGTTTTTGTTATTTGTCCATGAATAATATGTACACCTAGATAACATCCAAGATCTGAGGTTAGTTGTATTCTTGTCCTTGAGAAAACCTCCTAACATATTGCATGGTAACTTTGGAGAAAAATATGCCGTAGTCTTTTCTTCATAGAGTGATGGTCTTGAAGATTTTTTGAATGTGTCAAAACACTCCATTATCAAATTAATGTGTCACAGATAAGAATCTACAAATAAAATCAAATCATCAACAAATCTACATGAGAGACCAATGGTCCTTGTTACACTAGTTTTGTGTCTTTCCATTTTATATTAGTCACTAAGTAATCAATCATCTGACTTCATCTTTCAAGACACATGATGAATAAGTACAGTGACAAGGGTACCTTGTCTTAAGCATCTATTGTATTTCAATCCGCTTAGCCTTTTGCCATTCCATAAGATATTAATTCTACCTCCTGAGATTGAATTCATAATATAATCAGTTATAGAGGGATGTAGTCCTTCTTAAACAATAGTATCTTGAATATATGGTCATGAAATTCAACCATAAAACTTAGCTAGATCTAATTTGATTATCATGTAAGGGGACAAACATGGAATTCTCATATTATGTATCAATTCTTGCATAAGAATTATATTGTGTAAAATTTGTCTGCCTAAAATGAAGATGCTTTGGACATTTGAAATCCAAGAGTTTAGTGTAGTTTTAATGTATTGATTATCAGGTTGGATATCAATTTTGAAAATGTGTTTATAAGGATATAGGGTGAAGATGATTACATGTATTCATATGATCTATCTTTGGAATATGAACAAGCAATGCATTGCATAATTCCTCTTATAAGACATGTCTAACATCATAGAGTGAATCATATTTATAATGGAACCTTCAAAAATTGACCAATCAAGCTTCATATAATATTGTATTTATGCCATCCATGCCACCATCCTTCTCATTACCAATTCTATCTAACAATCACAAAACTTTAGAACCAGCAGGAAACAACTACAATTCATGGAGTTCAACCTTGGATAAAGAATTAAATTGAGATAACATTTTATCCATATCTTGTACAGTACATTACTGACGCTTTGAAGTAGTATTTGAAATGGTTTTAATAACATATTACTTAAGCATGTTGGACTTAATACCCACACACCATCAAAATTTTTAAGATTATATGTATTATATCGAATCTACATGATTTGATAACTGCATGGACACTAAGATGTATTGTCATCATTTTTTATTTAGTTTATATGTGACTTATGTTTGAACTCATTTTCCTCTTAGTCTAGTATGATTTCTCACTTCTTTTGCATTTGAATACACAATTTATCTAACACATGAGAGTATTGAGAAACAAGATAATTTTGGATCTGTTCTATATCCCTTAACATTTGCTTCTTTAAATGTTGGGTTTTCCTAGCATGATGCTGGTGCTATGTAACAAGGTTTGGTATGATGGAGCCCATTGTATTAGTGAAAGAAAGTGTTGAGGATCAATAGTTAGGGATGATTTTATGTCTTAAGTATCAAAATTCCACCAAGATTTTGTTGTGGATACATATTTGTACTTATTGCTGGTTGGGAATGATAATAAATTTAGATTATGATATGAGTTTATCTTTGGTAAGTGTGTAATATTATAGTTACAACATCCATTATTCCACTCTATATTGCCAAAAAATCACCCCAATATTTCATTTAACCGTTCAATCTTATACATCAAGGGGAAACCTAAAACTCCTAGGTCTGATAAGCCTACTTCTACTAAGGTATCTTAAAACATAATAGATTCATTACAATTGAATAAATGGCTTCCTATTTTCTATGTGGGATTTGTCATTGTGTTTAAATTCGCCACCATAGACTATGGACCATTCATATGAGTTCTGATTCAAATCCTGCACTTCTAGTATGGTTTCTTATGTTGAGGTTCATGTGAGCATACACAAAGTCATATAGAAAGAAACATCTACCTTACAATGCATCTATTGCCTATGACTCTCTAGTATGTTTCTCAACATGATGTGATCTATTGAATCCAAGACATGTGATAGTATTAGAAGCTCTAGTTTCAGAAAGTCTCAGTTCTAGAACAACCACAATTTTTGGATGATGTCGGATCCTAAGATATTTTATTAGAACATACAGTGCAATGATTTCCAATGCCACAATTGTTCCAACATAATGTAATAAAGATTAGTTAGGCATGATTATAGAAACAGTTTCTTGATCCTCCATGTAATCATGTCCATGATGATCTTTAGACAGTTTCTTGACATGACTGCAGCTATGATAAGGAGCCCACTTCATTTTCCACTAATATTCCTTATCTCCCCACCTATTTTTCTTATTGGTGACAAGTTATGGGGTGTTATTGAAGTATATGAAAAAAATGAAAGTTCTTGGAATACCTCAAAGTGATCTTGATCATTACTAAGCATTGTTTTTATTGTCATCTGATGATGTGTGTCAAATAACCATGTTACCTTTTGGGTTTACAATTGAGTGAATATCATCATTAATCGCAGTTGTTTCTAGTTGTGTGCGACTGACAACATGTTGATTATCATCTGAAATAATATCCTCAAACACTATATATCTATTCTCTATAAAATTCTTTATATTTGTCTATTTCCTTTTTGTTGTCCCTACCTTTGCATTTACTCTTGACGTGTGCATATGAACAATGCCATATAGTGAATCATTGTTGTCTTCAACTTCCATGTTTTTTTTTCATCTTCATTTCCATGTAGCGCATTTATTTTTGTTCTATTATATTTGATAATTACCTATTTGTGAATCCTTGTCCATTGTCCATGAGTGTGTATGTTATTCCTAGTTTGTTTTGCCGACGTTCCTCCTCTGGTACCCATCTAACTCTGACGTCTCTAGTTATTTTGACACCTCAGATAGTTGTTACAATATGGCTAACTATTGGACAATCTTTCATGGTGTGGCCCATATACCCGCAATCACTGCAGATCTTTGAAACTGATTCATATTCTACTATAAAATATGTGTCATTAATAGTTACTTTGGGATGATCATGAATAGCGGTATCGATCTCCACAACAAGTCCAACAAAAGTTCTCCTGGTACAATATGAAGTGTGATGATTGAGTTTTAGAAATTTCACCAAAGCCTTGGTTATCTTTTCAAACATGATTTGGTTATACTTGTGTAGTGGTAGATCTATAATTTGCACCCAATTCATGATTGTAGCAAACTTATTGGTGAAGGTACATAGTTATTGTTCCACTTCCAAACCATTAAGTATGATCCAAATATGGACCAAGGACTGCATGTTAGAGAAATTAGATAATCATGATTATAAGATAATTAAATTATAAAGTGGTTCATGTTGACTTCATATATAATCTATCCTACAGTTGTTCTTTGAAGCAGTTCTAAACAATATGAAAGAATCAAGTATCCAATCTTCTTAACAACCTACTTGACTATGACAACATATCTCCATGTTTATGGAGAATAAGAAACGAGTGGGATTAGTAGTTCCAAAGATCCTCTTTCATTCTCCACTGAGATGTCATTAGGGTTCAACTCTTCCTGATCACCATCAAGAAGAGAACTACGACTAGAACTGTATGTCCCTCTGGTTGCATATTTGATAGAGATGTTGGTGGCAATTTTAAAAGACTATGATGTTTCAGTCGGTGTTGCACTTGAAGATATATGCATAAAAAACTATTGCTTAGTCATTGGTGAAGAAGATAACACTGGTTGAGATGATCTCATAGAAGAGAGTGCCCCTCCTTGCAATGTACATGGTTTCAAGATCACTTTCTGGTAATATTAGTCAAGAATAATTGTCTACATTTTGTCTGTCATCATGGTTCCGTCCCATGACCCAAATACCATCCCTTCCATGTTTTCCAACATAGTGATGACCTCTGCCATCATGAACAACATTGTGATGGTCACCTGTATCACCCTCTGCACTCCCATCATTCTCCATTGTGTTGTTAATACCCAAATCTCTTATATGTATCTAAACATAATTATACATCTATTATATATGAATAAAAGAATGAAAGAATTTATTACACAATCCAGAATGAAGTAGCATTTTAGGATTTATTTCAATATACAAGGTTATTCAAAATCAAATAAGTTTCTCCTTTATATTTCTCTTTTAGTGTCAATTATAATCAAAATGGTTCGACCAAAATGAAAAATTTCATAAGTATAGATATAAACTATATATTGATGAGTCTTGGAACTCATAACTAGGGCATATTTAATATTTATGGTGTAGTAAATAATATATATGGAAATCTGATAATTTCCTATAAAAATACAATAAAATATATACCATATGATCAAATAATCTATTTTTTTAAATCTCAAATAATTTAAGTGTTCCCTTACCAGATGACTTTTGCAATCAAAAAGTTGCATGAAACCTAGATTATGACATACATAATTGCATATTTACTAAAACACTCACACATCTATACATATACAAATAATATATGTATATATATATATATATAGAGAGAGAGAGAGAGAGAGGGATAGAGAGAGAGAGTCATGCTATAATACACCCAAGTGAACCAAAGACGTGATACAATCAAATCACTTTTTATTTATCTTCTTTATTATCTTATTAACACACTATATCTTAAATTTGAATTACTTTGGACACTTTTAAGTCATGCATCTAGAGATAAGAAAAATGCTGCGTTTAAAATTGATTATGTATGTCAAGTTTGTTGTTGTTGTATGGGTGATTTACAAGCATCCAAATGAAATCAAATTATACATATATCTTATATTTGTTAGAACAATGAATATAAATGGTTTGGAATTCCCAGAAAAGATATTGATATATAAATGATACTTATGTATATGTAGTTATATATATACTGGAGTGTGTTGTAGTCTCTCTCTCTCTCTTTCTCTCTCTCTCTCTCTCTCTCTATATATATATATATATATATATATATATATATGAAAATGATCTAGTGAGAGATAGGTCTTGGTGAGAGCACGAGATGCATTTAAATAACCCTTTCAGAGATTTTATTTTCATAATCCAACCATATGTATTAATATTCTACCTTAGTATTGACCTACCAATACAATTTCATCATCATGAGGCATGAGCAGTGTGCTCAACAACACAATACTTTTCAATGGTCTATAATGAGTTTAGGCTAACCACTAGATTAAAATAGTGTATATTGCACATATAGAAATTTTAAAATACTCAATGTAACTTTTTCTATGTGAAAGTAAATGAGTTGATGCTATTCCCATCTGTATGGTTGGGTTTTAAGAATTAGATGTAACTCTATAGTTATAAAGATGCCTCTCATGCTCTCACTATACCATGTTTTTGACTAGATCTCAACTCTCTCTCTATATGTGTGTATATATATATATGGTTAAATTAAAGGGACTCTATCCAAAAGGGATATAAAATTTACTATATCTAAACCTTCTTATGCACAATTCCAAGCACTTTCAGAACTATCCAACCACATGTATATGAAGTTTACAAGTTATCCAAGTTATGTTCCAAAATCATTAAAATTTTACATATACCATCTTCATCTTAAAGTTCTAGGCACATACAAATGAATTGTAACTTCAAAAATCAATAACTACCATTCAACAATTTTAAATTATATGTAATAAAGTAAAATAAGATCACTATGGAATTTTAGTAGCATCTAATCCCAACCATATGTTTTTCATTAGAATGGTTGGATTATAATAAATGCCATTTTAATTATGCAAATTGGACAACATTATAGGGAATTTCATATACCCTTGGGTATAGCCTCCCAACCTTCCCCCTCTCTATCGACATATATATATATATACATACATATATACACATACATACATACATACATATATATATATATATATAAGTATATAATATACATGTATATATATATGTATATGCATGCATGTATATATAAAAAAAGAGAGAGAGATAACCTTAGGTAAGGTTCATTCTTTTCCCTCCACAGAAGGAAGTATGAAAGTGTCTTTTACCTCTACTTGGGAAGGTAAAAAGGCATGGAAAGATAGATTCATGGGCATGGGTAAAGCGAAGGTCAGTCTTTCTTTGGTTAAAGTGATGGTACTACCTTCCAGGATGTCTCAATAATGGGACCCATCCATAAGAAAAAAGAAGATTGGGGCCGCAACTTTATATATATATATATGTGTATATATATATATATATATATATATATATATATATATATATATATATATATATATATATATATATATATATATATATATATATATATATATATATATATATATATATATATATATATATATATATGGGCGTTCATTCAATACCCGTGCGGGTAGCCTGATTTTTCACTACCCGTACATCCAAAAGTATAACTATATGGTACAAAAAAGTAACTCTAAGATCAAAAGAGTAACTATATTGATAAAAGAGTAACTATATGACTAAAAAAGTAACTGCGCAGAAAATATACAGTCAGTAAATATATGGACGTATTTTTTGATTTTGGTGGGGCAAATGATATTACTTTTAGATGAAATTTTTTGGGGAGCTAGATAAAATTCTCCTCTACAATTGCAAAATTTAAAAAAAGTGACAGGAAGGGTGTGCGGGTACTAAAGATGAGCCCTATATATATATATATATATATATATATATATATATATATATATATATATCTAGAGAGAGAGAACCTTGGGTATATATACACATAGACACAAAGAGAGAGAGAGAACCTTAGGTCCCCCCCTCTATATATTTAAACACACACATATAAACATATATATATATATATATCTATGTATACATATAGATATATATTTATTTATATAAATAAATATATATGTGTGTGTATATATGTATAAACACACACACACACACACACACACATATATATATATATATATATATATGTTTGTATTGAAAATATTGGTAAATATATTCTGAACCCCAAAGTGGGGTACAAAAGACTAGTCACATACAAGTCATGTAACTAACATGAGTACAATTGCAAAAAAAAAATACAATAACTCCCAATTCCTTAAAATGGTTTTAGGAATGTCCCTCAACTATCTTTTTGTACCCCGTACATTACTTGGATCTCATTCTCAATTTTACAGAAGAGACTAAGCTCATCCCTAGGTTTTCCCCTAGTCTTCTCGAGTACCTCTCCAACCATATCATTTGCATACTTAATGTGAGACACCACATGCCAACAATCCTTGTCTTTTTAGGATGAGTAGAGAACTCTAACAAGGATTCTTCAAGATTCAAATAGTTCTTCATATCAAGCTTCAGACAATCTCTACTCCAGAGGTACTTCTAGTACTTACAAGAACTGAATAGGTGACTCATAGAGTCCTCACCAGCATCACACAACAAACAATTGACATCAACCTACTTCCATTTCTTAACCTTCTCCAACATTAGAAGAATGCCCTTTTATGCTCTGTAGGCAGTCAAACTCCATCAGGGTGCATGTAGTGGAATCCACAACAAGCAACCTTTGTGTCTAGGTATTACTTTATCTGTTGATGTCCCACAACTTCTTGGTGGTAGCATTACTCCTCAACTTTGGTCAAAGATCGACCATTCTTCTCCAGGTAATGGAATATCCCCATCTATGTTTAGGTCAGATGTTGAGCTCAAGTTGATATCTATCATTCATCCACTTGGCCCAAGGTGATTAAAGCTTCATCAACCTTTGAATCCTTCTGAAGGTGTAAAAATCTGCCAAGTCCTATAAGTCAACAAGCCAAGCCCACCTTTGTCTAACGGGAAGGACATTTTCCCCCAACTCACAAGGTGGATTGCTGAGTCCCATAAGAAGTATGAGAGCATGGTTTCCATTATGTGAAGTACTAACTTTGGTATTTCCCCTGGACCATCTAGAATATGATAAGTTCCATGGCTATGCTCCTGAGAAGCACCAAACGCCCTGCCATGGCCATCTTAGATCCATGCCATTTGCTTATCATGTCCTTGAGTCTGTCGAGACAGTCATGGAAGTGCTTCCTTCTTAAGTTTCCCCCTACAAGAGGGAAACCTAAGTACTTAGTTGGGAGTTCCCCCTCCTGGATCCCCACATCTTTCACTAGCTCCTCTCTCCTTTTTTAGGACTTAGAGAAGTAGATATGGTACTTTTTGTCTTTTAGTATCATACTAGAGATCATACTCAAATCATTTAGAACCTTCTTTAGATTCATTAACAACTTGCTTCTGCCTTCTGAAAAAACTAATATATCATCTATGAATAGTATATGAGTGAGTACCTTAGTATGTCTTATTGTATATGTCCTAATTAGTTTTCTCTCCACATTGCTTTCAATCAACCTTGTTAGACCTTCTATGACAATAGTAAATAGCAAGGGTGACAGTGGGTCACCTTACCTAAGACCATTGGATCTCATAAGCAAGCCTTCAGATGTGCCATTAGTGAGCAACGAGAAGGATGCTTTTGTCACACATTGCTGAATCAACCTTACCCACTGCTCACAAAAACCTATCCCTCTCAAGAATGACCAGTGATAGGACCAATTAACTATATTGTAGCCTTTGGTAGTGTCCAATTTAAGACAAGCAGAAGGAGTGCTACACTCAACATTGAAATTCAGAGTGAATTTGGAAGCTAACATAGCTCAATATTCAATATTTCTCCCCTTGATGAAAGCACCCTAGTTAGGAGATATGAGCCTGATAATCTAACGATGGTTATCTTTGTTACGATCTTATACAATATAGGACAATAGGAAATGGGACAAAAATCAGCAAGAGTAGAAATAATTTCCTTCTTTAGAATTAGAACAAGGAAAACATGATTGATTTGTTTTACCATGTTACCTCCATTGAAAAAACTTTTAACCACTTCAACAAGATTGTCTTTGATCATCTACCAGTTCCTTCTTAAGAAGAAACCATTATATCCATCGAGTCCTGGATTTTTTTGGGCACCAATACACTAGGTAGCTTTTTCAATCTCCTCTTCATCAGGGATCTTGCACAGCATAACATTGTCCTCACTTGTCACCAGGTTCCTCCAATTAATAGCACTTTTTTGATGACAATTGATCTTTGTTATATAGATTTTGAAAAAAGTTTGTGATTTCCTTCACATTCCTTCTTCATCGTCTATGAATTGGATCTCTAAATCATACATTCAATGATGGTATTAATAGATTCTCACCTCTTCACAATGGAATAATACAACTTTTTATTGTGGTCACCATTCTCAATCTATATAGAATGATTGCATTGCTAGTAGATATTCTCCTCAACCACATCGAGGCTTTTTATGCAATCATGTGTTACTCTTTCAGCTTCAATAAGATCCTGATCCAAGGGGTTTTTCCTCAACGCTCTAGAGATATCATCCAACTCATTCTTTTCTTGCTTCAGTAGATTATGAAGATTCACAAACTTCCTTGAACAAGCTTTCAATGCATTTGTTACATTATTTAGCCATTGGTTGAAGAAATAGATAGGGTTACCATAAACCTCCTCCTTCCACGGCTCAACAATAGCCTCCTTACAACCCATCCAATCTTGCCAAAGATTTAAGTATGTAAACAGTTTATCTTTCACAATAACCTCCCTTAGGTTAATCTGAAGAGCAGGATTATTAGAGAAACATGATGTTAGAAGCTTCATTTTGAAATAATCAAGCCATTCATCATTACTAAAGCCCTATCCAATTTGCATGTGATGCAATTCTTAGCTTTGTTGTTCCAGGTAAAAGATTCTTTACAAATGGCCAGAATTTCAGACAAGTTATCTTTGTCAATGGCCACATCGAATGAGCTTAGAATATCTTTTAGAACTTCTCTACCACACACCTTCTCATCTCTTTTTTTGATTTGGTTGAAATCTCCAATCATGAGCCATGGAGATTTGATACTCAAGGATAAAATTTCTAGTTTCTCCCAAAGTGCTACTCTCTGACTCATCAAGTTGTGGGCATATACCACTATTAAGGTTATATGGAGTCCACCTTTATTAATATAGAAGTGATTTGTTGATCATCAACATTAATTGGATCAAGCTCCCAGGATTTGGGATTCCATCCAATACAAACTCTACCATTATTGTTGTGCTCATGGTTAGAGTACCACTCCCACCATGAAGGAAACATTTTTTCCATAAGTTGCTTACTATGCTTCTTGGTCTTAGTCTCCACCAGAAAAACTATGGATGCTTGAACAAAACAAATAACATGTCTCACCTCCCTCCTATTATGTGGTTTATAGGAACCACACACATTGGATATGAAGAAGGTCATTAATGACCCTTCTTAGATGACCAATTTTTGCATGTCTCAGTCACCCTAGAGTAACCTCCAACATTCTTGGAGCCTTTATCATTATGCTTCTTAGGATTCTGGTTCATGTTCTCCTCCTTCTCCTCCAAGTTCTGGACCACGTCCTCAACCTCCTCCTCTGAATCGAGTATTTCATATCTGTTGTGAGTAGGTATATTACCGATCTTCTCCCTGCCAACAGAATCACACGTATGTTTCTCTGCCTTGTCTTTCTCAGTGCCATTTTTCTTACATTGGACTGGAACCCATACTATATTAGACTTCTCTTTATGAGATTCCTTCCTCTCTTCCTCACGAAGAGGATAATACTCCTCATCATGCCCAAACACCTTGAACTGTGTGCATTTATTTGGTATGTGTTGATATTGGATCTCTATTGTTATAGGGTCTCTCTTAGGAAGATTAGCCTACATCTCATTGGGAGGCTCCTCCTCTGCATGTATTTCAACAAGCACATTTGCTTCCCCCAGAGACTCATGTTGAATAGACCTGAGATCCACCCTAAGGAGCTTCCCCACTCCAAATGCGACAATACATACCACCATTTCTGACCAGTTCCTCCCCATGCTTGGGATCTTAATCCAAATTGGAATTGAACTAAACTGATCCTTTTTCAGATCTTCACCAATGTGAGGCTCCTTAACAACAACAAGTCTATGATCAAACCATCTTGGATCCATGCTAATGCCAATGTTCTTGTCATCACCATTATTGAATATAACTAAGAAGAACTTGTCTGGCTTCAAGTACAAGTCGAACCCCCTTTAGTTTCTAGACACACCTGATCTAGGAGAGAAAGTGATAATAATAAGGTCTCTTTCCCATAACATATACTTGGACAATATGTTCCCATGTCTTCTCCATAGCATCATAAGTATCATCAACGATTGTGACGAATCTCTTGCCTTCCTCAATCACTATAGGATTATAGTTTTGCTTAGTTTGTATTGCTCCATCCCACTCAGGATTTGCATCCATGATTTCTTGCTTGACTCCTGGTTGGGGTTCGTCATCATTGCTAATAGATTTGATGATATCTAGGGAGGAGGGAGAAGCAAGCCTCCCCTCCATGCAGGGCTTAGTCACCCCTTGGATCACCACCGTGATTGCTAGAGCCACCCTAACCCTAGGCATGTACTAATTTCATGTTATAAAAGATTAATAGAGAAATATTTATCCCCCCTCTCCCATTCCTGTGGCAGAGGACGAACACCCAGGAGGGTGGTAAATCAAGGTGACAACTGGGAATCGAACCCAGGTCCCTTTGTTAGGGGACACCGTCTTGACTACTTGAGCCACTCCTTGTCAGCCTAATTTCATGTTATATATATGTATATATCAGAATGTAAATATATTATGACTTCCCTCTAAAACTATATGGGTCAAGAGTTACATATAGTCCAACTCTATATCAAAAACATGACTACAACTCACTCTTATATCTAATGTGTAGCTTCCACTTAACACATTTACAAAATTTTACAAAAATGCTCCTCATTTGTGTCTGTCCCTTTGTGTCTCCTTGCATTCCATTCCTCTCAGACACGGTAGCATAGAGAAGAAAACAAAATCTTTTTTGTTTCATCATTTCCACATCTTGTCAACATTCTTCTCGTATCTTATTCAAGCAACAGTTGCAGTCAAAACTCCTCACATATAAAATTTCATACATTCTTTGTGAAATTGTAGCCTCCCACTAAATGATTATGAGAGTCTTTAGTATCTGTACAGAGTAATCACAACATGGATACATCATAATTTCAACCATGTACTTTGTCAAGTGTTGCGAGTACACTATGAAAATTTTTATATACACACATGTTCCATTTTGGAACATGAGTACCGATCCAAATATGCTCCACATATGTGTCTTTTGCTTCTCTTGAGTGCGTCACCTCCCATAAATTTATCTTTGTGTCTTTAAGTCTCCAGTTCCCCATGGCATGAGGATCAAACAAATATCTAACCTACTATCATACTTCTATCATGATATTGATGGTGTGAGAGTATCCCTCCTTTATCCTTGGTTTGAAGCCTAAGCCTCTTGGATAGCTTTCTCTCATGCATTCTCCCAAGTTAAAGTTCCTTCTTGATAGATAATTATTCTCTGCACTGTCCCCTATTTTGCAATGTCTTTGGATGTCTTTAAATTTAGACCGCCTTCATGTTTTAGAAGATCCATTCTTGCATATCTCATCGGGTAATGTTGCTTGCCCATAATTTTTTTTGCCATCTTCATCTCCATTCTATCTAGGATTGAATCGGGTATCTCCCCTTGCTAAACCCAGAATATAAGAAGCCCCTCTATATCAAACCTTATAAATGTTGTTCTTCCCGCCATAGATGTCTTTAGTGTCGACCATTTATTAATCATTTCCTCTAGTTTATCCATGAATTCATCAAAATCTTTCACCTACAGGGTACCCCCAGCCATAGGGAAGCCAAGATATTTTGTTGAGAACTTTACTTTCTCCACTCCCATTGCCTCCATTAATCTATCTTCCATCTGGTAGCAATTTTTGGAAAGAAAAAGTTGTGTTTTATTTGCATTCATGTACAACCCCATCTTCTCCCCAAACACTTTAAGAAGCCCTAAAGTGTTTTGTTTAGGTTCAAAAAAGACCAACACATCATCTGCAAATATCAAATGGGTCATAGTCTTCATGCCATGGACTGTATAGGGCTTATTCTCCTTCCTTCTTTCCACATACTGCATCTTCTGTGTAAAGTACTCCATAACAATCACAAAAGAAGAGGGGACAGTGGGTCTCCTTGTCACAGACCGTTACCTCCCCTGAACATAGACACAGATGTGCCATTAACCAGAATAGAAAATCTTGTAGTCCTAACGCACTGTTGCATCCATCCGATCCATTTCTCATTGAATCCAATTTGTCTCATAATCCACCACAAGTTCTCCCATCTGACACTGTCATATGCTTTAGAAACATCTAATTTTAAATAAGCTTTCCTGCTTCCTCTCATAACATTATAATCCACCAAAAACTCTCCTACCTAGAGAGCATAATCACTGATGCTTCTCCTGTCACAAACGCCCCTTAATTCATAGTAATAAGATAAGAAAGCACCAAATTCAATCTAGCAGCTATAATCTTTGCAATAATTTTATATTGAACTGAACATCATGCAATAGGTCTAAAATCAACAAGCGAGGATGCCACCTTTTCTTGGGAATGAGTACTAGAAAAGAATTATTAACCTGACACACCATGTTACCTCCCTCCAAGAACCAACTGACGTATGCAACCAGATCCTCCTTGATGACCTCCCATGTCTTCTTATAGAAATAGGCATTAAAGCCATATGACCCTAGTGACGTTTTACTGCCAATACTCCATACTTCCTCTTTGACCTCCTGTTCATTGGTTTTCCTCGTAAGAATGTCATTGTGGGTGTTGGTAAGCTTGAACTTCCACCCCATATCCTCCTCTTCTATATCATTTTCAAACTTTTTGTTATATAAAGAAGTATAGAAGTTGATGGACTTCTCTTCAAGATCCTTCTGCTTGTTAATCACTCTCCCCTCCACATCTATCAACTCAAAGATAACATTGTCTACCTCTCTTCGCTTGACCACAGTGTAATATAGTTTGGTATTCTTGTCCCTATCCTCCATCCATTTCTCTCTACTTCTCTGCCACTTTCTTTAGATCTTCTAACATTCCTTTTAGCTATTCATCTTTCTTTATCAAATCGACATTGAGTGGATCAAATATAAGCTTCTCTATGACCTCTTTACATTCTCTTTTTGTTTCTACAATTAGGTTCATAATATTCACTTCATCTTTGACCCATCTCTTAAGTGCAACTTTGGTGTTTGCCAACTTCTTTATAGAATCAAACATCAAGTTCCTTGACACCTGTCTATCCCATCAATCTTTTATAACATCATTGAAGCCTTTCCATTCTACCCAGTAGCTCAGGAATATGAAAGGTTTCCTTTTTTGTTTCTCTTCTGTGATCTGAACTGAGATAGGAGTATGGTCACTTAATTCAGATCCTCTTTATTTTACCTTCACATTGGGAAAAATTTGCAACCATTCATCATTTACCAGTTCTCTATCTATCTTACTTACAACTCTATCATCTGGACTCATTTCATTATTCCATATGAAGATATCACCTCCAATCATTGGTAGTTCAAATAACCTAATTTTATCCATGGTACTGTTGAAAGCATCTATCTCTACATTTAGAGCTAGTCTTCTTCCCTTTTTCTCGGCCTGCATGCAAATACTATTGTAATCCCCAATCACTAACCATGGTAAAGTAATCATCTTGGAGAGAGACACCAAATATTTCCATAGTTCTAGTCTAGACTTCACATCATTATAGGCATATACAACTATCACCAACATGTGCAAACCCCCATTATTCCTACACTCAATTGTAACTTGTTGATCTGACGTCTGTATCATTGTCACCTGCCATGCATTTGGTTTCCATGCCACACAAACTATAGCCACTTAAAAATCCTCTACATTGCATACATGCTCTCATCCCTACAAAAATAAATATTTAATGCTATTTTTATTCTTCTCCTTTATTTTTGTTTCCACCAATGCAACCTAAGAATGATCGCTAGCAGCAATCCACTCCCTAATCTCCTTCTTTTTGTACCTATAACACCCCCTTTAATATTCCATGACAACATGAACATATTAATGGGTCTTTTGAGCTCTAGTTCACCTGACATGCTTCTTGTTGTTAGCTTTATTCGCCATACCCTCACTTTTCTAGTTTATTGGGTTGGGTTCCTCTTTGTCCGAGTCGCTGGGTGCTTTAAAAGCATTAGATGTGTCAAGAACGGTTCCAACCCCTTGGATTTTTGGAATCCCCACCCTATGGGGCCCTTTTCTCCTAGATGGGGGCGAACTCACCTTCCTGATGCTGATCTTGTGCATTGGACTCCTTTTATGACTTTGGTTCTTTTATACTGCATTCCTGGTCCCCTCCTTTGTTGTTGTCTTCATTTGATTTTCTCTATCTGTTGCTGGTTTCTTCTCACCCTGTAGGGGAACTGCCTCCTCCTTCTCTCCCTCCTTTTCCATCTACTTTCCCATCCGCTGAGACTGGATAGGTTTCCATACTTTCTTTGGTTGCACAAACCCCTGACCATCTTTCTTAGTTTGCTCCTGTGGCTTATACAAACATTGTTTCTCATCATGGTAGAATGTACATCACTTGTCACAACTAATAGGAACATGCTCATACTCCACCCTGACTCCAATTTTCCCTCTCCCCCGTACCTACAACCACGCCACTTCTAGCCTTGGTACATCATAATGTACGTTGATTAGCTCCCTCACATCATCCCCTTCCAGGGAATGATCGTCAATTCTTAGTAACTCTCCCACCCCTTCCGCCACTGTGCCCGATTCTATCCATGTCCACCATCTACCGAAAGATGCTAATCTGATTCACACTGGGACTGTAGATATCAATTCACTCCAGAGTTCATTGCCATGTTTGTAGTCCTTCACAATAACCAATTGGTTATCTATCCATCGTGGTCCCACGTCAAGGATTGTTGCTTTGTCTTCTCCATTCGACAATATGATAAAAAATATTCCATGATCCCTTGAGAGCAGTTCAAAATCACCTTTGGGCCGCCATGTCCTCCTTACCCAAGAAATGAGGTGTGGGTAGTAAGGCCTTTTTCCCATCACATACACCAACACAATATGTTCCCACTTATTTTTCATTCGATCAAATTTGGCTTCATCAAGCTCTACCTAAACCTTCCCCTCAATGATCGTTGGTTTTGGGAAGTCCATCTCGTTTCCTGTAGCTACTGTCGGTGTTTCCAAGACTCGAGTCCACAACTTCTTCATTGCTCTGTTAGGCTTTGTGATAGTATTTTCTTTAATCACATCACCACTCACATTTTCGTTGCTATCACCGCCCGCGCTTGGGTTGGGAAACCCTATACGCACATCCCTCACATCTGTCATGATGCTTCTCTCAGACTCCGAGTACTTCTGATTGTCGGTGGGATTAGGTGGTAGTGGAGGATTAGGATGGTTGGTAGGGATGACATCGGGAGGTGGACACCTCTGGCTGAGCTAGTTAATGACATGGGCTTCACACCCGAAGGGCCACACATACAGTCACAAAACTGATTGCCAGAGCAAAAACCCTATGGGAAGTGAGTTCTATATGTATGAGATTAAGAGAAAAAATTTCTCTCCCATCTCCTACGCTCGTGGCGGAGGCCGAACACCTGGGAGGGTGGTAAATTAACGTGACAATTGAGATTCAAACCCGGATCCCTTTGTTAGGAGACACCGTGCTTGACTACTTGAGTCACTTCTTGGGGGAGGCCGAATGCCCAAGAAGGGGGTACATCAACATGCTATATGTATGTATCGGAATCAGGTAAATATATTCCGACGTTCCCCCCTAAAAAATATTAGGAGGTCAAAGTTACATGTAGGCCCAACGCCATATGCTATACGTATGTATGTATGTATGTATGTATGAGATTAAGAGAGACATTATATCCCCCTCTCCCACGTCCGTGGCGGATGCCGAACGCACAAGAGGGTGATAAATCAAGATGACAATTGGGATTCGAACCCGGGTCCCTTTGTTAGGGGACTCCGTGCTTGACCACTTGAGCCACTCCTTGTCGACTGTATGTATGTATGTATATATGTATGTATGTAGATATTTGTGTGTGTATCCATGTGTATACATACATCTATATAATTAATACATATACATATATACATAGATAGATAGATAGATAGATAGATAGATACATACATACATACATACATACATACATACATACATACATACATAAAGATGTAGTATGGAGCATTGACAATAATAAGTCCCCCGGGGTCAGATAGATTTAATGCTTTTTTTTATAAGAAGACTTGGGATATCATCAAGTATGATATGATTACATATGTTAGCTGGTTTCTGGAAGGAGGAAATATGGTGAGATAGGTGAATCACTCTTTCTTAGTTCTCATCCAAAAAAAGAAAGTTACATCCTCTCTCACTAATTTTAGACCTATTCCATGTTGCTCAGTATAGTATAAAATATTAGCTAAAATCCTGATAGCTAGATTGAAGTTAGTCCTTCCGTATCTTATATCTACAAACCAAGGAGCCGATGTGAAGAAAAGAAGCATTCGTGACTGTGCTTTATTGGCTGAAGAGTTTTTGTTGGACTACAATGTCATGAAAGGGAGTAGGAAAGCTTGCTTATAAGTGGATGTTCCCAATGCCTATGACAACGTGAGGTGGGAGAAATTGTGGTGAATTATGAAACAAATGGGTTTCAATGAACAATGAATCTGTTGGATGAAGAAGTGTGTGCAGCTACTAGTTTCTCTATTATGGTTAATGGCACATCTGCAGGTTTGTTTAGAGGAGGCAACATGCTGCATCAAGGGACCCCCTATCACCTCTCCTCTTTGTGATCGTCATGGAGTACTTCACACAAAAAATGCAACAAGCTGAAATGAAGAAGGAGATCAAGCCATACACAGTTCATGACGTGAAGGTAATGACCCATTTGATTTTTACAGATGATGTGTTAGTTTTTATAGAAGCTAAGCAACACACTCTTGAGAATCTTGAAATTCTGCTTGACAAATTCGGAGAGCAAACAGAGCTGTGTTTGAATTCTAGAAAAACACATATATTCCTATCCAAAAATTACGCTCAGATGGAAGACATAATAGTAAATGCAATGGAGGTAGAAAGAGGAAGCTTCCCTAAAAAATACCTTAGTTTTCCCCTTGCCAGTGGCAATCTGAAGGTCAAGGACTTCGCTGATTGCATTGATAGGATGGAAAAAATGATTAACATATGGCCAACATAGAAAACATCTATGGCAGGATGAGCTACACTAATAAAAGCTGCCATTGAAGGACTTCTTATTTTTTGGGTACAACAAGGGAAGGTTCTTGGTCCTATCCTAGATAGAATGGAAATGCAGATGACTAATTTCTTGTGGGCTAGTGAGCATAATCCTATGAAATACGTAGGAGTGGCGATTCTCAGAGACGAACATGGGCTGAATTTAAAAGCAACCAGAGACATAGCAAAATGAGGAACAATGAGGAAGATAATCATCTATCAGGAATGAACTTCTACATGGGGGAAATGGATGAGAGAGTGACATCCAAAAGGTTTGGACTACAAACTGAAGACAAGGGAGGGGTACTCACGCATTATCAATGTCATGATAGAAACTTGGCAACATGTTAGACATTTGTTTGAAATGCAAGACATGGGAATATGGAGACTCAAAAATCCAAAGATATGTCTGTGGGAGGTGAAACACTCAAGAAATGTTAAGGATAAATATGAGAGCAGCTCTGGACAGGTATGTATGTGCCGAAGTGGAGTATGTGCATTTACAAAATTTAGCATAATGCTCTAGCCACTCTTGATAAGATAAAAGGATGGAATTATGATGTTTCCACATTGTGCTTGCTGTGCAAAGATGCTGAAGAATCTCACAATCATTTGGTGGGAGAATGTAAGTTCACAAAAGATTAATGGGAGGCTCTATGCAAGGAATTCAAGTTACAAATTCAGCTTGTGGATGACCTAAGAAGAATGCTGATAAAGTGTGGAAACAATGATCAGAAAAAGCTTTTATTTGATGCTCTATGCTACCATATATGGGAGGAAAGAAATGCCAAAAAACATCAAGGTGTAGCTGCAAATGCCACGTCTATTACTGTAAAAATATGTAAATGTGCTAGACATAAGATGCATAGTAAGTAGACGAGTGAGTTGTATCTTGTGTTTGTGGATGTATAGCATTGGGCCTACATGTAACTTTTGACCTCCTATATTTTTAGGAGGGAGTCGGAATATATTTACCTAATTCTGATACATACATACATACATACATACATACATACATACAAAATTATTGCAAAGATTCTGGCTACCCGGCTGAAATTGGTCCTCCCCTATCTTATTTCTATAAATCAAGGTGCTTTTGTCACTGGTAGAAGCATCAACAATTGCACTCTATTGGCTAGAGAATTTCTGCTGGATTTCAATGTCATGAGAGGTAGTATGAAAGCCTGTCTAAAACTTGATATTTCCAAAGCCTATGATAGTGTACGATGGGAAAAATTATGGTGGATCATGAAGCAAATGGGGTTTAATGAACAATGGATAAGCTGGATGAAACAGTGTGTTGGGACTACTAGCTACTCTATCTTGGTCAATGGCACATCTGCAGGTCTCTTTCGGGGGAGGGGGGGGGGGTAACAGGCTACGCCAAGGTGATCCTTTATCTCCTCTTATGTTTGTGATTGTCATGGATTACTTTTCTAGGAAAATGCAGCAAGCAGAAGAACAAAAAGAAATCAAGCCTTACACTGTTCACGGTATAAAGGTAATGACACACTTGATTTTTGCGGATGACGTTTTGGTTTTTATTGAAGCCAAACAACATTGCATGGAGAATCTGAGAAGCCTTTTGGGAAGATTCGGGCAGCAAACGGGGTTGTGTGTTAATGCGAATAAGACACATGTTTTCTTGTCAAAAAATTGCCACCAGATGGAGGATAGACTCATACATGCTATGGGAGTTGAGTGAGGTGAATTCCCAACAAAATACTTGGGATTTCCCCTTAAAGGAGGTAATTTGCAGGTCAAGGACTTTAATGAATGTATAGACAAAGTGGAGGAAATGATCAATAGATGGCCCACACAAAAAACTTCCATGGCGGGACACAAAACTTTGATTAAAGCTGCCATTGAGAGACTTCTTATCTTTTGGGTGCAACAAGGTGAAATCCCCATTTTAGTTCTTGACAGAATAGAATTGAAGATGGCTTACATACAACCGACAAGGAGTGGCTCAAGTGGTCAAGAATGATGTCCTCTAACAAAGGGACTTGAGTTCAAATCCCAGTTACCACCTTGATTTACCACCATCCTGGGCATTCAACCTCTACCATGGGCATGGAGGGGGAGGGAGAAATCTTTGTCACTTAATCCCATACATACATACATACATACATACATACATACATACATACATACATACATACATACATACATACATACATACATACATACAAGACAACAAGGAGTGGCTTAAGTGGTCAAGTACGGTGTCCCGTAACAAAGGGACCCATGTTTGAATCCGAGTTGTCGCCTTACTTTACCACCCTCCTGGGCGTTCGTCCTCCACCACATGCATGTGAAAGGGGGGGGAGAAGTCTTTCTCTCTTCATCCCATACATACATACATACATACATATATACATACATACACAAGGACTGGCTCAAGTGGTTAAGCATGGTGTCCCCTAAAAAAGGGTCCCGAGTTTGAATCCTAGTTTCCACCTTGATTTACCACCCTCCTGGGCGTTTGGCCTCTGCCACCAATGTGGGAGAGGGGGAGATAAATTTTTCTCTCTTAATTCCATACATACATACATACATACATACATACATACATACATACATACATACATACATACATACATACATACATACATACATACATACATACATACATACATACATACATACATACATACATACATACATACATACATACATACATACATGCATATATACATACATACAAATAAACAAAAACAATAAAACACCCCGTGCGTCTGTCTGCCCTGGGATCTGGCGATTGGTTTTGTGATCAACTCTCAGGCATGATGCCACCCACATCGACGACTGTCCAGGCTGTGGGCGTCCACCCCCAGCCAACACCCCACACCCCGACCGCTGTCACCACGACTATCAACCAACCCATCCCTCGATATCTCTCTCACTCGCTCAACGATGAGAGTTCTAAGGTCCCGAACCCTAACCCTAGTGCCAATCCTGGGGGGGCGTCAGGTGAGGAAGAAGGAGCAACTACTGTGAAGGCTGTTCTGGGGATCAATAATGGAGGAATGCCAGGTCGACACCAATTGACCCAGGTGCTGAAGTAGCCACCACCGTAGGCTGAGGTGGAGGCATTCCCACCGGAAACGAAGGAGGATGGACATGTACACGTCGAGCTAGAGGCGGATGAATTCAAAAGAATGAAGAACATATGGGAGTTCACAATCATGACCTATGTCTTGGGCAAGAGGCCCTTCTATCCACATCTCCAGGCATGGATGCGACAAACATGGGGGTCCCAAGGGCGCCTTTGAGCTACTCTCAAGGGATAATGGAGTCTTCTTGGTTAGGTTCTCCAACACTGCAAGAAGGCGGTGCTAGACCTTGGTCCTAGATGGTTTGATGGCCAACTGGTGATTACCAAAGACTATAAGCATGTAGACGAGCTACTACGTGACAACTTTGTTACGTTGCTGTCCAACTGGTGATTACCAAAGACTACAAGCATGGAGACGAGCTATGATGTGAAAACTTTGTTATGCTGTTGACCTGGGTCACCTTGCAGTCCTTTGGGAGATCTTGGACCCGACAGACGACTGGCACCATCGTTGCTGGAGTAGGTAGAGTCCTCTTCATTGACAAGCGTTCAATGGAGGGAGACAAAGCTAGAGTCTTGGTAGAGGTGAAGGTAGAAGATGACCTTCCAGATACAATGTGGATAAATGTTCGTGGATAGGAACCCATGCCAGTGAAGGTTTTGTTCGATTACAATCCACCCAAATGCAACATATGTCGAGCTTTTGGTCACCCTGATGGAGTTTGTGATGAGAAGACGGAAACAATAGAGAAGATGGCATAAAGGACTAATGTCTGGAAGAAGAAGCTGGCTTCTACAGATGGGTCAGAATAGGAAAAGATACCTAAAGATGGGGTAGATCAAGCAAAAACCAGTAATGTAGGGGAAACATCTAAGTCCAAGGAGCCAGGTGACACAGACAACTCAGCTTCTGGGGTTGACGAAGCTCCTCCTGTTGATATGACTACTGCTGATGCAGAGGGATCTACTAAGCAAAAAGAAGATGGAGAATTCTCTCCTACATATAAAAGAAAGGGAGCAAGGAAGCCCGGTATACCTAAGATGCATGAAATGGGATCCATTCTTGATACATCCAATGTGTTTGAGGCCCTAAGTGATTCTCATAAAGAAGATATAGAGCTCAATTAGAGAAATAAAGAGAAAGCAAGAAGACAACCAAGGAGCATTCTAGGTGCACTAGAGCCCAAAAGAAGAATTAATATGTCCATGCTACTACGAAATATTAAAGGAGGCTATGACAAAAATAAGAAGAAGGAGATCTGGGAGTGGATTGCTACAAGTGGTCACTCATTGGTTGCATTAGTTGAAACCAAAATAAAGGTGCAGAATAAAAAGAGTATTGGGCACCTCTTTCCGTAGGGATGGGAACATATTTCTAATGTAGAGTGAAATGAGGTGGCAAGGGTCTGTGTCGCTTGGAAGCCAAGTGCATGGCAGGTGTCAAAGATACAAATGTCAGATCAGCAAATCACAATTGATTGTAGAAATAGTAGAGGGCTGCGCATGTGGATGGCAGTTGTGTATGGTCATAATGATGCTAAAGCTAGACTGGATTTATGGAAGGATTTAGTCTCTCTGTCCAAACATGTAACTCTATTGTGGTTAGTTATTGGGGACTTGAATACTATTCGTATGTAGGCTGAAAAAAGAGGGAAAAGACTGGATTTAAATGTGGAGATAGATGCTTTTAACTAGGCTATTGACAAGGCTGATCTCTATGAACTTCTATGGTGGGTGGTGATATTTTCACATGGAACAACCAAAGGAGTCCAGATGACATAATAGCAAGCAAACTGGATAGAGCCTTAGCGAATGAGGAATGGCTGCACATTTTTCCTAATGTGCAGGTGAAAGCAGATGGTTCTGGCTAAGTGATCATGCACCTATTTTGATTTAGATTATAGAAAAGAAGCAAAAAAGAAAACTATTTAGATTCTTAAAATATTGGGCTGAATGGAATGAGTTTGATGATGTCATTAAGGAAGGCTGGAATACACATGTGACATGAAATCTGATGTATGTCTTTGCAAAAAAGCTGGATAATATCAAGATTGCTTTGAAGAAGTGGGCCAAGGCGGAAGTCAACATCCCTAGCTTGATCAAAGAAACAAAATGGGAATGCAAAGAGATCTAGGAAAATCTGGCAGCTGACCGCTTTAATCCTGTTTTAATAGAGAAGGATAGAGATCTGAAGAAGATGCTTGAAGACTTGAAAAAAGCAGAGGAAAAAATTTACTGGCAACAAAGCAGAGAGAGGTGGATGGAAGATGGGGATAGAAATAAAAAACTCTACCACACTGCTATTAAGAGAAGAGAGGT
Organism: Alisma plantago-aquatica; assembly: GCA_963693085.1. Taxonomy (NCBI): domain Eukaryota; kingdom Viridiplantae; phylum Streptophyta; class Magnoliopsida; order Alismatales; family Alismataceae; genus Alisma; species Alisma plantago-aquatica. The sequence goes on along the minus strand of OY856409.1, from coordinate 1,305,890,949 downwards.
GGGAAATATTATTTCTAAATTGATTGATGCTGAAGGGAGAGTGATCAACAAATGTGAAGATCTAAAAGAACAAGCCATAAACTTCTACACGTCTTTATACGACAAAAGGTTCAAGAATGACGTTGAAGAGGAGGCACTGGAGTGGAGGTTCAAGCTTACCAGCACACATAATAACATTCTCATAAGAAGCACTAATGAATAGGAGTTCAAAGATGTAGTATGGAGCATTGGTAGCAATATGTCCCCCATGTTAGATTGATTTAATGCTTTCTTTTATAAAATGACTTGTGATATCATCAAGGATGATCTGATTGCATATGTTAACTGGTTTATGAAAGGAGGGAATATGGTGAGATAGGCGAATCACTCTTTCTTGGTTCTCATCCCAAAATAGAAAGTTACATCCTCTCTCACTGGTTTCAAACCTATTGTATGTTGCTCAGTATAATATAAAATAAAAGCTAAAATCCTGGCAGCCAGATTGAAGTTAGTCCTTTAGTATCTTATATCTACAAACCACGGAGCCTTGAAGGGAAGAAGCATTAGTGACTACACTTTATTGGATGGAGAGTTTTTGCTAGACTATAACATCATGGGAGGGAGTAGGAAAGCCTACTTAAAATTGGATATTTCCAAAGCCTATGACAGCGTGAGGTGGGAAATTGTGGTGGATTATGAAACAGATGGGTTTCAATGAATAACAAATCTGTTGGATGAAGCAGTGTGTGGGAACTACTAGTTTCTCTATTTTGGTTAATGGCACATGTGCAAGTATGTTTAGAGGAGGAAACATGTTGTGTTAAGGGGACCCCTTATCACTTCTCCTCTTTGTGATTGTCATGGAGTACTTCACACAAAAAATGCAACAAGCTGAAATGAAGAAGGAGATCAAGCCATACACAGTTCATGGCGTGAAGGTAATGACCCATTTGATTTTTGCGGATGATGTGTTAGTTTTTATAGAAACTAAGCAGCACTCTCTTGAGAATCTTAAAATTCTATTTGACAAATTCATATAGTAAACATGGCTGTGTGTGAATGCTAGCAAAACACATATATTCCTTTCCAAAAATTGCACTTAGATGGAAAACTGACTGGTAAATGCAATGGGGGTAGAAAGAGGAAGCTTCCCTACAAAATACCTTGGTTTTCCCCTTACCGGGGGCAATCTTAAGGTCAAGGACTTTGCTGATTGCATTGATAGGATGGAGGAAATGATCAACAGATGGACAACATAGGAAACATCTATGGTGGGACAGGCTACACTAATAAAAGATGCCATTGAAGGACTTCTTATTTTTTGAGTACAACAAGGGGAGGTTCCTAGTCCTGTCCTAAATAGAATGGAAATGAAGATGGCTAATTTCTTGTGGGATAGTGAGCATCATCCTATGAAATACACAAGAGTGGTGCTTCCCAAAAACAAAGGTGGGCTGAATTTAAAAGCAACCAGAGACATAGCAAAATGGGAAATAATGAGGAGGATAATCATCTATCAGGAAAGAACTTCTACATGTGGGAAATGGATGAGAGTGAGATATCCAAAAGGTTTGGACTACAAACTGAAGACAATGGAGGGATACTCACGCAATATCAATGGCATGATAGAAACTTGACAACATATTAGATATTTGTTTGAGATGCAAGACATGGGAATATGGAGACTCAAAAATCCAAAGATGTGTCTATGGGATGTGACACACTCAAGAAATGTTAAGGATAAATATGGAGAGCATCTCTGGACAGGTATGCATGTGCCGAAGTGGAGTATGTGTGTTTACAAAATTCAGCATAATGCTCTAGCCACTCTGGATAAGATAAAAAGATGGAATTATGATGTTTCCACGTTGTTCTTGCTGTGCAAAGACGCTAAAGAATCTCACAATAATTTGGTGGGATAATGTAAGTTCACAAAAGATTTTTGGGAGGCGCTATGCAAGGAGTTCAAGTTACAAATTTAGCTTGTGGATGATGCAAGAAGAATGCTAATAAAATGTGGAAATGATCATAGGAAAAAGTTTATATTTCTTGTTCTATACTACCATATATGGGAGGAAAGAAATGCCAGAAAACATCAAGGTGTAGCTGCAAATGCCACATCCATTGCTGTGAAAATATGTAAATGTGTTAGACGTAAGATGCATAGTAAGTAGACGAGTGAGTTGTATCTTGTGTTTGTGGATGTATGGTATTGGGCCTACATGTAACTTTTGACCTCCTATATTTTTAGGAGGGAGTCAGAATATATTTACCTGATTCCGATACAAATAAACAAAAACAACCGTACCTCATTTAGGTTTTGCTCTGGCGATCATGGAAGCGGTCGACAGGCAATGACCACGGGCAAGACACCCACGTTGGAGACCACCCTGGGGTCCAGTTTCCCCAAGACAACATTCCACAAATCACCCAACCTAGCTCCAAGCCGCCACCACAACATAAACCTAAACTAGGGAACCAAATTGCCCAAGACAATAGAACAACCGCGATCACAAAGGAAGTAAGAAAGGAGACGTCGGCGCATCAGGGGTCGACAAAAGGACAGGGAGAAGGAGGATCGAAGAGGAAACCATGAAATCATGTGATCAAACAACTGACCATTCATAAGGGGATGGAAATCAATTTCTCTAAACTGAGAGTGGAAGACGGAGAGGTTCATGTGGAATTGGACGTTGACGAGTTTGATCGGATGGAAAACATGTGGGAACAAACGGTCATGATATACTCATTGGGGAAGTGGCCTTACTACCCACATATACAAGCATGGGTGAGGAAGACCTAGAGACCCAATGGGTCCTTCGAACTGCTGCCAAGAGAGAATGGAATGTTCCTCATTTGATTCATGAACGCTGATGATAAGAGGGAAGAATTGGAGATGGGACCTAGATGGTTTGATCACCAGTTGATCATTGCCAAGGACTATAACTTTGGTGATGAGATGAAGAGGGAGGTCTTTGAAACTATAACGACATGGGTTACACTAAAGAATTTTAGAAGATCCTAGACTAGGAGAGCGCCCGACAGAATAGCAGTATGTGCAGGAAAAGTTCTGCACATCGACATCCACTCGTTGGAAGTAGAGGAGGCATGAGTTCTTGTGGAGCTTGAGGCTAAGGGAAGGATGTCGATAGTGGTGTGGTTGGATGTCAAAGGCAGAAGCTCCATCCCTGTTACTGTCATCTATGATCACATCCTGACTAAATGCAAGATCTACAAGGCCTTTGGCCATGGAGATAGTTAATGTGAGAACGAAAAGCCTACTTAGGCAGACAAGAGGAAAGCTATGTGGAGGGAGAAGCAAGGAGCAAGAGGTGAGGGTGGCCCTCAACCTACTACAATGGAGAACTAGGGAACTTGGAAAAGACACAATGGGAGGCCATATCGCCAATGCAGGATGTGAACATATCAAACAACATGATGTAGAGATGCAGGCATGCCTGAAATCTACAGCAGCAGAAGTCCAGGAGGACAGTAGGAACATTGAGGAGACACCAGCTAAGCGGACACCTAAAAGAGAGGAGGGGGAGTTCATCTCATCCAAGAAAAAGAAGAGTCACATAATGGTCATGATCCCAATGAATCAAGGAGTGGGCTCCATTGTTGTACCAATAATAGCTTTGAAGCTATAAGTGAATCAGATAAAGAGAGTGAAGAAATACCAAATAAAAAGGTGAAGGAAGTAGGAGGGAAGAGCAACAAATAGGAGCCTTTAAGGGGTATAAATCCCAAAAGACTCGTTAATATGTCCATAATCATATGAAATATTAAGGGAGGGGGTGTGATATGTATAATAAGAAGGAGATCCAAGATTGGATCGCTGCTAGTGGGCACTCTCTGGTTGCATTGGTGGAAAAAAAATAAAGGTGCAAAATAAAAAAACATTAGTTACTTATTTCTGAAGGGAAGTGACTAGGTATCTAATATAGAGTGTGCAGAGGTTGCTAGATTCTGTGTGGCTTGGAAACTAAGTACATGATATGTATCAGTGATACAAATATCAGATCAACATGTTATAATTGATTGTAGGAATAATGGAGTATTACACATGTGGATGACAGTTGTATATAGGCATAATGATGGCAAGGTCAGGTTGGATTTATGGAGGGATTTGGTTTCCCTATCCAAACTGGTAACTTTACCTTGGTTGGTGATTCATGACTTTAATACTATTTGTATGCAGGATGAGAAAAAGGGGAAAAGGTTAACACTTAATACAGAGATAGATGCTTTGAATCAAACAATTGATAAAACTAGAATATTCAAGCTACCAATTGTGGGAGGTGATGTCTTCACATGGAATAATGAAAGAGGGACTAAAAATAGGATAACAAGCAAACTGGACAGAGCGTTTGTGAATGATGAATGGCTGCAAATTTTTCCTGATGTGCAGGTGAAGGCAGAAGGATTTGAGAGAAGTGACCATGCCCCTATCTTGGTGCGAATTATAGAAAAGAAACAAAAGAGGAAGCCTTTCAGATTCTTAAATTACTAGGCTGATTGGAAAGGATTTGATGATGTCATAAAAGAAGGCCAGAGCACATAGGTGATAGGGAATCCGATGTATGTCTTTGCTAAAAAGCTGACATGTACCAAAATTTCTCTTAAAGAATGGGTCAAGGCTAAAGTAAATATTCCATATCTGATTAAAGAAACAAAAGTTGAATGTAAGGAGGTCATGGAAAAAGTAGTGATTGACCCTGTTAACCTAGAGTTGATAGAGAGAGATACAAAGCTAAAAGAGATGCTTGAGGACCTTAAAAAAGTAGAGGAAAAATTCTACTGACAAAGGAGCAGGGAGAAGTGGATGGAGGATGGAGACAGAAACACTAAACCTTACCACACTGGTGTGAAAAGAAGGGAGGTTGATAATATTATTTCTGAGCTGATAGATGCTGAAGGGAGAGTGGTCAACAAGCAGGAGATCTAGAAGAGTAAGCCATAAAATTATATACGTCATTATACAACAAAAGATTTGAGAATGACATAGAGGAGGAGGAGCTAGAGTGGAGGTTCAGACTCACAAGCACACATAATAATATCCTTACAAGGAAAACCAATGAACAAGAAGTCAAAGATGCTATATGGAGCATTGGCAACAACAAGTCTCCAGGGTCAGATGGTTTCAATATTTTTTTCTTCAAGAAGACATGAGATATCATCAAGGAGAATCTGGTTGCATATGTCAGCTAGTTTCTAGAAGGTGGCAACATGATGAGACGGGTTAATCATTCTTTCATGGTACTTATTCCTAAGAATAAGGTTACTTCATTTGCTAATTTTAAACCTATTGCATGCTGCTCGGTACAATATAAGATCATAGCTAAGATTTTGGCTGCTAGATTGAAGATGATACCTCCCTATCTTATATCTAGAAACCAAGGTGTCTTTGTGACAAGGAGGAGTATTAGTGATTGCGCTCTGCTAGCTGGTGAACTTTTGTTGGATTATAATGTCATGAGAGGGAGCAGAAAAGCTTGTTTGAAATTGGATGTCTCCAAAGCCTATGATAGTGTTAGATGGGAGAAACTGTGGTAGATTATGGAACATGTGGGATTCAATGAGCAGTGTATTTACTAGATAAAATAGTGTGTTGGCACTACAAGCTTCTCTATACTGGTTAATGACACTTCTATAGATTTGTTTAGAGGAGGAAATGGTATGCACCAAGGAGACCCAATGTCACATCTCCTCTTTGTGATTGTTATAATGTACTTTACACAGAAGATGAAGCAAGCTGGGATAAAAAAGGAGGTCAAGCCCTATATAGTCTATGACTTAAAGGTGATGATCACTTGAGTTTTGCAGATGATGTGTTAGTCTTTGTTGAAGCCAAAAAAATTCACTGGAAAATCTTAAAAATGTGTTGGGAAAATTTGGTGAGCAGACAGGGTTGTGTGTGAATGCAAATAAAAAACACATTTTCCTATCCAAGAACTACTATCAAATAGAAGATAGGTTAGTGGAAGCATTGGGCATGGAAATGGGAGTTTCCCAACAAAATATCTTGGTTTCCCACTAGTCGGAGGCAATATGCAGGTCAAGGACTTTGCTGAATGCATTGACAGGGTGGAGGAAATGATTAACAGATGGCCGAGACAGAAGAAATGCATGGCGGGACAAACAACACTGATAAAGACTGCTATTGATGGACTTCTTATGTTTTGGATACAATAAGGAGAGATTCCTGATTCAGTCCTGGACAAAATTGATATGAAGATTGCAAATTTCCTATGGGTAAGTGGGCATCATCCCATGAGATATGCAAGAGTAGCGCTCCCAAAATATGAAGGAGGATTGAGTTTAAAAGCACCTAAAGGCATAGCAAAATGGGGGACTATGAGGAGAATAATCATATATCAAGAAGGCACCTTGACATGGGGAAAGTGAATGAGGGAGAGATATCCTAAAGGACTGGACTTCAAGCCGAAGACAAGGGAATGATATTCACACACTATTAATGTGATGACTGAGGTATGGCAGCACGTTAGACACTTGTTCGAGGCCCATGATATAGGGAGCTAGAGGCTTAGAGATCAAAAGATATACTTATAGGAGATAACTCACTCAAATGATGCAAATGACACAATTGGGGAGAAAATTTGGACTAGTTTGTACATGTTGAAATGGAATATGTGTGTATACAAAATTCTACACAGTGTTCTTGCTACTTTTGACAGAATAAAGGGATGGAACTATGATGTACCCACAGTATGCTTGCTATGAAAAGATGAGGAAGAATCCATAAATCATCTTGTGGGTGAATGTAAATTCACAAGAGAGGTTTGGGATACGCTATGCAAAGATTTCATAATACAAATCCAGCTAGTGGATGACCCAAGAAGAATGCTGACAAAGTGCGGGAGGGATGATGGAAAGAAGCTTCTGTTTACTACCTTATGCTACCACATTTGAGAGGAACATAATGCAAGAAAGCACCAAGGTGTTGCTACAAATGCTAATAATATTGCTGTAAAATTATGTAAATGTGTGAAATGCAAGTTCCACATTAGCTAGATGTGTGAGTTGTAGCTCTAAATTTAGGTTGTATAGCACTGGGCCTACATGTAACTATTGACCTCCTATTAGTTAAGGAGGAAGTTAGAATTTATTTACCTGATTTCTATACATACATACATACATACATACATACATACATACATACATACATACATACATACATATATACAAGACTGACGACAAGGAGTGGCTCAAGTGGCAAGCACGGTGTCCCCTAACAAAGGGACCTAGGTTCAAATCCCAGTTGCCGCCTTGATTTACCATCCTCCTGGGCGTTCGGTATCTGCCACGAGTGTGGGAGAGGGGGGGGAGAAATCTTTCTCTCTTAATCCCATACATTCATACAAGAGAGATATCCTACAGGGCTAGATTATAAACCAAAGATAAGGGAGGGCTACTCACATACTATCAACGTCATGATGGGATTATGGCAGCATATTAGATAGTTCTTTGAGCCTCATGCTCAAGGGACATGGAGGCTTAAAGAGATAAAGATGAATCTATGGGAAATAACACAAACAATGACAAAAAAAGACAGATGTGTAGAACATATATGGATGGATAGTTTTGTTTTGAAATGGAGCATGTGCATCTACAAAATTCTACATAGTACATTGACCACCCTATACAAGATACATGGATGGAACTATGATGTCTTAGTGCAGTGTTTTCTGTGTAAGAAGGAGGATGAGTCCCATGATCATCTGGTGGGAGGATGTAGTTTCACAAATGAGGTTTGGAGGATTATATGAGAAGAGTTTCAGCTGCAATTCATGCTGGAAACAGACCCGAGGATAATGGTAACAATCTGCAAAAGAGAGGATACAAAGAATAATTTATTTGTTACTCTCTGCTATCATATTTGGGAGGAACGAAATGCCAGAAGACACCACGACATAGCTGCAAATGAAAGGAGCATTGTTGTAAAAATGTGTAAATGTGATAAATGTAAGTTACACATTAGATATCATGTGAGTTTTTGCTCCTTTTTATTTCTGAGTGTATGGCATTGGGCCTACATGTAACTCTTGACCTTCTATTATTTGGTAGGAGGAATTTAGAATATATTTACCTGATTCCAATATATACATACATACATACTTTGTTGAAGCCAAACAACATTCTCTAGAGAATCTTAAAAGTATGATAGGGAAGTTCTGAGAGCAGACATGGCTTTGTGTGAATCCAAACAAGACACATAGTTTTATATCAAAAAACTACTACCAGATAGAAGATAGGTCGGTAGATGCAATGGGCATGGAAAGAGGAAACTTTCCAACAAAATACATCAGTTTTCCTTTAGTTGGAGGCAACCTACAAGTCAAAGACTTTACTGAATGCATGGACATAATGGAGGAAATGATTAACATATGGCCATATAGAAGGTCTTCTCATTTTCTAGGTGCAACAAGGAGAGATCCCCGGGTCTATTCTGGACAGAATGGAGATGAACATGGAAAATTTCCTGTGGGCAAGTGAGCATCATCCTATGAGATATGCAAGAGTGGCACTGCCAAAAGATGATGGAGGGTTGAACTTAAAAGCTCCAAAGGACATAGATAAGTGGGGGACGATGTAGAGAATAAGCATTTATCGGTAAGGCTCATCAACTTGGGGGAAATATTTGAGGGAGAGATATCTAAGGGGACTGAACTTCAAGCCAAAGACAAGGGAAGGATACTCACACACTATTAATGTCATGACAGAAGCATGGAAACATGTTAGACACATGTTCGTGGCCCATGATATGGGGAGATGGAGTCTTAGAGATCCAAATACTTGCTTATGTGAGGTGACATGCTCAAGGGAGGTAAAAGACATGCATGGGGAGCAGATCTGGACTGGTGTGCATGTGCTGAAATGGGGCATGTGCATATACAAAAAATCTCAATAGTGTTCTTACTACTCTTGATAGAATAAAGGGGTGGAACTATGATGTATCTACTTTGTGCTTGCTATGCAAATGTGCTGAAGAATTCCACAACCACTTTGTGGGTGAATGCATATTCACAAAGGAGGTGTGGGATACGTTGTGCAAGGATTTTAAAGTACAACTCCAGCTAAAGGGTGATCCAAGATGGATGCTGACAAAGTGTGAGAATGATGATAGGAAGAAGTTACTATTTACTACTCTACGCTACCATATTTGGGAGGAACGAAATGCTAGAAGACATTGAGATGTTGCTGCAAATTCAATGAGTGTTGGTGTTAAAATTTGTAAATGTGTTAAACATAAATTGTACATTAGTTAAATGTGTGAGTTGTTACTCTGTGTTGTGGTATATGGCGTTGGGCCTACATGTAACTTTTGACCTCCTATATTTTTAGGAGGAAGTCAGAATATAATTACCTGATTCCGATACATACATACATACATACATACATACATACATACATACATACATACATACATACATACATACATACATACATACATACATACACTAAAGAGAATTATCTTGTACCATACAGGTGGCTCTACATGGGGGAGATGGATGAGAGATAGATACCCACAAGGACTGGATTTCCAGCCCCGTACCAGAGAAGGCATTTCACGCACCATTCATATGATGAGGAGTCTATGGCCATAGGTCAAGCACCTTTTTTATCTGAATCATGCTGGAGAATGGCACATGCTAAATCCAAAAGAAGATTTGTGGGAGATCACAAGGACACGGGCTGAAAAAGACGGGATTATGGATCGGATATGGGATGGTAAGAAAATTCCCAAATGTTCCACATGTGTTTTCAAAATTTTACATGGAGATTTGGCGACTCTAGACAAAGTACATGAGTGGAATAGTAATATTTCTGTCACCTGTTACTTATGAAAAGAAAAGGAGGAAACCCATAGTCATCTTTTTGGTAGCTGCAGCTTCACGAAGATCTTATGGGAGAAAATATGCAAGGAGTTCCTACTACGAATAGAGCTGAATGAAGACATAAAAAATATGGTCAAACACTGCACCAATGAGGAGAAGAAGCTTCTTCTGCTTGCTGCCATGTGCTTCCATGTCTGGAATGAAAGGAATGCTCGCAAGCATGGGGGTTTAGATAGTAGTGTGAGTACTATTAGTACAAAAAATTGTAAAAATGTAAAAAAGAGATTACGTCTTAGCTAGATGTGTGAGTTGCTCACGTACACGTTGTATAGTGAGCATAGGGATATATGTAACTCTTGACCCTCCTACATTTGTAGGGGGGAAGTCAGAATATATTTACCTAATTCTGATACATACATACATACATACATACATACATACATACATACATACATACATACATACATACATACATACATACATACATACATACATACATACATACATACATACATCTGCTTTCCTTGCTAATTTCAGACCTATTGCACGCTGCTCGGTACAATATAAAATCATTGCAAAGATCCTAGCTACTAGATTGAAGACAATACTTACCTATCTTATTTTTACAAACCAGGGGGTGTTTGTAAAAGGAAGGAGCATTAGTGATTGTGCTTTGCTGGAAGGTGAGTTCTTATAAGACTACAATGTTATGAGAGGGAGTAGGATGACATGCTTAAAGCTTGATGTGTCTAAAGCTTATGATAGCGTGAGATGGGATAGATTATGGTGGATCATGAAGAAGATGGGGTTCAACGAATAGTGGATTGACTGGATTAAATAGTGTGTGGGGACCACTAGCTTCTCTATACTGGTTAATGCCACTTCTATAGGTATGTTCAAAGGAGGCAATGGATTGCGTCAGGGGGACCCACTCTTTCCTTTGCTCTTTGTGATAGTCATGGAGTACTTTACCCGAAAGATGCAAGAAGTAGAAAGAAGTAAGGTGATTAGACCTTATAAAGTGCATGGAACTAAAGTGTTGACACACTTGATCTTTGCAGATGACGTCCTTCTCTTTGTTGAAGCCAAGAAAAATACTCTAGCGAATTTGGTGGACCTACTTAGGAGGTTTGGGGAATAGATGGGGCTGCGTGTTAATGCTCACAAGACTCATCTTTTTCTATCCAAGAATTGCTACCTAATAGAATATCGACTGAAGGAAGCCATGGGAGTTGATTTGGGGGTGTTTCCTACTAAATGTATGAGATTTTCTTTGGCGGGAGGCAACCTACATCTCAAAGACTTTGCTAATTGCATGGACGGATTGGAGGAAATGACCAACATATGGCCATTATAGAAAACATCAATGGCCGAAAGAGCCTCTCTTTTGAAGGCAATGGTTGAGACACTTCTGATCATCTGGGTAAAACAAGGAGAGATTCATAAGGTAGTGTTGGATAGAATGGAAGTGAAGATGACAAACTTTCTTTGGGCTAGTACACACCATCCAATGAAATATGCATGTTTGGCACTCCCAAAAGATGAAGACGGGCTGGACTTAAAAGCACCAAGAGACATAGAAAAGTGGGGAACAATGAGAAGAATTATTATATATCAAGAGGGTACGTTGACTTGGGGAAAATGGATGAGATAAATATATCCTAGAGGACTATACTTCATACCGAAGATAAGAGAAGGATATTCACACACCATCAATGTTATGACAGAAATGTGGAAACAAGTTAGACATTTTTTTGGTCCAGAGGTGGGAAGATGGAAACTCAAAGATACAAAGATCAATCTATGGGAAGTAACACGATCCAGAGCAGAAAAGGATAGACACATGGAGAAGGTATGGGCTGGTATTTAGGTTCCAAAGTGGAACATGTGCGTCTATAAAATTCTGCACAACGCTTTGGCTACGCTAGATAAAATACATGAATGCTATCAAGATGTTGCTACTGTTTGTCTACTTTGTAAAGAGGAGGACGAATCTCATATGCACTTGTTTGGTAACTGTACATTTACAAGGGAGGTATGGGGGATTATATGTGGAAAATTCAGCTTGAACATGCAGTTGAAGGAAGAACCATGAAGAATGTTGTCTAGCTATGGGAAAAGTGATAAAAAGAGGATCTTGTTTGATGCTCTATGCTACCACATATGGGAGGAAAAGAATGCACAAAGACACAGAGGATCATCCACAAATCCAACTACAATTGCTGTAAAAATTTGTAAATGTGTTAAACGCAAGTTGCACATTAGGTAGGAGTGTGAGTTTTTACTCTTTTTTGATATATGATGATGGGATATATGTAACTCTTGACCCTCAATAATTTTAGAGGGAAGTTGGAATATTTTTACCTGATTCTGATACATACATACATACATACATACATACATACATACATACATACATACATACATACATACATACATACATATATACATACGTACGTACATACGTACATACATACATACATACATACGCCGGCAAGGAGTGTCTCAAGTGGTCAAGCATGGTGTCCCTAACTAATAGACCCGAGTTTGAATCCCAGTTGCCGCCTTGGTTTACCACCCTCCCGGGCATTTGGCCTCTGCCACGTGTGTGGTAGAGGGGGAGAGAATGCCTCTCTTTATCCCATACATACATACATACATACATACATACATACATACATACATACATACATACATACATACATACATACATACATACATACATACATACATACATACATACATATGTACGACCGACAAGGAGTGGCTCAAGTGGTCAAGCACGGTGTCCCCTCATGAAGGGACCCATATTCGAATCCCAGCTGTCGCCTTGGTTTACCACCCTCCCGGACATTCAGCCTCCGTCACGGGCATGGGAGAGGGGGAGAGAATGCCTCTCTTCATCCCATACATACATATGTAGGTACATACATACATACATACATACATACATACATACATACATACATACATACATACATACATACATACACCCTCTACATACACAACAACTGTCTCCTAGATCAGTTCTCTGAGTGATCTCATGATCTCTAGGCACTCTAGGGCATGGCACCCACGCTATCAACCACTGTAGCTGACTACATCCACACACACACCCCAACATCCCATCCCTCAACCACACCCCACACCAACCCATCAGCTAACAAAGCTACAGAAATGGCAGGGGCTCCAAACCCTAGCACAAATGCATCGAGTGGAGGAGAGATGATCCTGCCCAACTAAGTATTAGAGAAGGAATGCTCCAGTTCGGGGCGGCAAGGAGTCATTTGGAATCAAATTCTTAAGCAACTAGCAAATAGGAAGGAAAATGAACTGGAGTTCTCAAGACCTAGGGTCTCAGGAGGAGATATCCATGTCAAACTGGATGAGGAGGATTTCGAAAGGGTGAAGAATGTGTGGGAATTCATCATCATGGTGTACACCTTGGGAAATTGTCCATTCTACCCTCACCTGTTGGCCCAGGTGAAGTGGATGTGGAAGCCTAGGGGGCGTTTGAGATGTTATCCTGAGATCACGACATCTTCCTCCCGCGGTTCTCCACGGTGGCAGACAAGGAAGCAACATTAGCCATGGGTCCTCGGTGGTTCGAATACTAATTGGTGATCGCCAAACACTACAAAAACGATGATGAGATACACAACAACACCTTCCTTATGATCCCAACATGGAGAATGTTGAAATATTTTGGGCGGACGTGGACCAGGAAAGCAGCCAACACCATTGCGGCGGGATCGGGGACAATGCTACATATTGATGAGTGATACTTGGAGGGTGATGAATTGAGAGTTTTGGTGGAGTTGGAGGTCGGCGGACCCAAGTCAAAGGTAGTCTGACTCAACGTGAAGGGGAGAGACCCAATCTCAGTGACAATCAAATAAGATCGTGTCCCTATTTCTTGAAGAAATGGTTGCACTTTTGGTCATGGCACACAACACTGCAGGAAGGAAGAAGTAATAAAGGTGGATGAGGTTGCTACCACAAAGAAGATCTAGAAGAATATAGATGAAGGGGATGGTGCTATGGAGAAGTCATCAACTAAGATAGTGAATTAGCAGACTCCAAGTCTACAACCAGTAGATGTTTAGAAGACTCTAAGTCAAGCAGGTTCCTTAGTTGAAGGTAGAGGAACACCAACTGAAGGTAAATGGACTCTTAGAGACACTGGACACGAAGAAGGATAATTAATTTCCTCAACAAGGAGGAAAGGGCCCAAGATAATAGGTATACCAAAGAATGTGGATGTGAGTACCATCCTAGACATCGCAAATAGTTTTGAAGCTCTCCCTAACTCAAATAAGGAGGGGGGAGACATTGTGGAATAAAAGGAATAGGAGGTGAGAAGGAAGGACAATAAGAAAGAGCTGTTTAGGCTAACCAGGTCAAAGAAAAACCTTTGACATGTCCATTCTTCTATGGAATATCAAGGGTGGGTGCGACATGAATAAGAAGAAGGAGATCTGAGAGTGGATCATTGCTAGTAGGCATTCTTTGGTTGCATTGGCGAAAACAAAAATAAAGGTGTAAAATAAAAACAACATTAGATACTTATTTTTGTAGGGATGGGAGCAGGTATCTAGTATAGAGTGTGCTGAGGTAGCTAGAGTCTGTGTGGCATGGAAGCTGAGTGCATGGAAGGTGTCAGTGATACACATGTTAGACTAGTAAGTTACACTTGATTGCAGTAATAATGGAGGCTTACAGATGTGGGTGACAACTGTATATGGTCATAATGATGCCAAGGCCATACTAGACTTTTGGAAGGATTTGGTTTCTCTATCCAAATAGGTAACTCTACCATAGTTAGTGATTGGGGACTTAAATACTATTCGTCTATAGGTTGAGAAGAAGGGAAGAAGGTTAGCATTGAATGCAGACATAGATGCTTTCAACCAAGCTATTGATAAAGCTGGTCTATTTGAACTACTAATGGTGGGTGGTGATATCTTCACTTGGAACAATGAGAGGAGGGTAGAAAATAGGATAGGAAGCAAACTGGATAGAGCTTTAGTGAATAATGAATGGCTACAAATATTTTCTAATGTGCAGTTGAATGCAGGTGGATCCGAGGTAAGTGACCATGCGCCTATCTCAGTTCAAATAAAAAAATAGAACTAAAAGAGGAAACCTTCTAGATTATTAAATTATCAGGCTGAATGGAAAGGTTCTGATGATGTCATAAGAGAAGGTTGGAGCACAGGTGACACACAATTTGATGTATGTCTTTGCAAAAAAGCTGGCAAGTACCAAGACTGCACTTAAGAAATGGGTCAAGGTTGAAATGAACATTCCAAATGTGATTAAGGAAACAAAAGGACAATGTAAGGAGGTCAGGGAAAAATTGGTGGTTGACCCTCTTAATCTTGAACTGATAGAAAAGGACAGAGAGTTGAAATGGATGCTTGAGGATCTAAAGAAAGTGGAGGAAAGATTCTATTAGAAAAGGAGCAAGGAGAAATGGATGGATGACGAGGATAGAACCACTAAACTCTACCACACTACTATTAAAAGAAGGGAGGCTAATAATATTATTTCTGAGCTGATTGATGCTGAAGGGAGAGTGGTCAACAAATAGGAGGATCTAGAAGAGCAGGCCATAAACTTCTATACATCATTATACAACAAGAATTTTAAAATTGACATAGAGGAGGAGGAGTTGGAGTGGAGGTTCAGACTTATAAGCACACATAATATTATTCTCACAAGAAGAACCAATGAATAAGAGATCAAGGAAGCGGTATGGAGCATTGACAACAACAAGTCTCTAGGGTCAGATGGTTTTCAATGTTTTTTTATACAAGAAGACATGTGATATCATCAAGGAGGATTTGGTTGCATATGTTAGCTGGTTCCTAGAAGGAGGAAACATGGTGATACAGGTTAATCATTATTTTTTGGTACTCATTCCTACAAAGAAGGTTACTTCCTCTCTGGCTTATTTCAGACCTATTACATGTTACTCAGTATAATATAAAATCATTGCTAAGATTTTTGCTGCTAGATTGAAGATGGTACTTACATATCTCATTTCTACAAATCAAGGAGACTTTGTGATAGGGAGAAGTATTAGTCACTGCATTGTTGGTGGGGGAATTTCTATTGGACTACAATGTCATGAGAGGAAGTAGAAAAACTTGCGTAAAGTTGGATGTCCCCAAATCCTATGACAACATTAGATGGGAGAAACTGTGGTGGATTGTGAAACAAATGGGGTCCAATGAATAATGGATCTACTGGATGAAGTAGCGTGTTGGCACGACAAGCTTTTTTTATTCTGTTAATGGTACATATGGAAGTATGTTTAGAGGAGGTAATGGTTTATGCCAAGAAGACCCCCTTTCACATCTACTCTTTGGGATTGTTATGGAGTACTTTACATAAAAGATGCAACAAGATGAAATAAAAAAGGAGATTAAGCCCTACAGAGTCCATGACACAAAGGTGATGAACTATTTGATTTTTGAAGATGATGTATTAGTTTTTGATGAAGCTAAGCAACATTCTCTGGAAAATCTTAAAATCTATTAGGGAAGTTCAGAGAGCAGACGAGGCTTTGTGTGAATGCAAGAAAAACACATATTTTCTTATCCAAGAACTGCTACCAGCTATAAGACATGTTAGTAGATGCAATGGGCATGGAGACAAGGAACTTCCCAACAAAATACCTTGGGTTTCCCTTAATTGGAGGTAACGTATAGGTCAAAGACTTTGCTGAATGCATGAACATGGTGGAGGATATGGTTAACAGATGGCTGACATAGAAGACATCCTTGGAGGGATGTGCAACACTGATAAAGGCTGCTATTGAAGGACTTCTTATTTTCTAGGTACAACAAGAGAAGATTCCTGGTTTAGTCCTAGACAGAATGGATATGAAGATGGTAAATCTTCTGTGGGAAAGTGAGCATCATCCTATGAGATATGCAAGAGTGGCTGTCCCAAAAGATGAAAGAGTGTTGAACTTAAAAGCACCTAAAGACATAGCAAAGTGGGGGACAATACTGATAATAATCATTTATCAAGAAGGTACCTCAACTTGGGGGAAATGGATGAGGAGAGATATCTAAGAGGACTGGACTTCAAGCCGAAGACAAGGAAATGATACTCATGCTCTGTTAATGTCATGACAGGTTTATGTCAGCATGTCAGATACCTATTCGTGCCCAGAACATGGGGAGGTGGAGACTTAGAGATCCAACATACATGCTTATGGGAGGTGGCACACTCAAGGGATGCAGATGACATTCATGTGGTGCAGATTTGGACTGGTGTATATGTACTGAAATGGAGTATGTGTGTATATAAAATTCTACATAGTGTTCTTGCTACTCTTGATAGGATAAAGGGGTGGAACTATGATGTTTCTACTTTGTGCTTTCTATGTAAGGATGCTGAAGAATCCCATAATCACCTTGTGGGTGAATGCAAATTCACACAAGAGATTTGGGATACGTTGTGAAAGAATTTCAAAGTACAACTCCAGCTAGTGGGTGATCCAACAAGGATGTTGACAAAATGTAGGAATGTTGATAGGAAGAAGCTGCTATTTGCTTCTCTATGCTACCATATCTGGGAGGAAAAGAATGCCAGGAGCCACCAAGGTGATTATGCAAATTCTATGAGTGTTGTTATAAAAATTTGTAAATGTGTTAAACGTAAGTTGCACATTAGCTAGATGAGTGAGTTATTGCTCTGATTTTGTTTTGTATCGCATTGGGCCTACATGTAACTCTTGACCTCAAAAAAGTTTAGGAGGAAGTAAAATATATTTATCTAATTCCGATACATACACACATACATATGAGACAAGGAGTGCCCCAAATGGTCAAACATGGTGTCCCCTAACGAAGGGACCCATGTTCAAATCCTAGTTGCCGCCTTGATTTATCATCCTTCCGGGCATCCAACCTCCACTACAGGTATGAGAGAGGGGAAGAGAATGCCTCTCTTTATCCCATACATACATACATACATACATACATACATACATACATACATACATACATACATACATACATACATACATACATACATACATACATACATACATACATACATACATACATACATACATACATACATACATACATACATACATACATACATACATACAACTGACAAGGAGTGGCTCAAGTGGTCAAGCATGGTGTCCCATAACAAAGGGACCCGGGTTCGAATCCCAATTTCTACCTTGATTTACCACCCTCTCAAGCGTTTGGCCTCCGCCACGGGCGTGGGAGAGGGGGGGATAAATCTTTCTCTCTTAATCCCATACATATATACACACATATATAAATACATAAAAAAATACATAAGTACTGCTGAAAAGGAGTGGTTCAAGTGGTCAAGCACGATGTCCCCTAAAAAAGGGATATGGGTTCAAATCCCAGCTTCTGTCTTAATTTACCACCCTCTTAGATGTTCACCCTCTATCATGGATGTGGGAGAGGGGGAGAGAATGCCTCTCTTAATCCCAAATTACATATATACCACAATAGGTTGTTGTGAGGAACATTCATATCCTCCTAGAAGCCATACATGGGATTCCATCTACAAACACATACTCAGAGCCACGACAAAATATAAAGAAAGAGAATTACAAGAGAGAATGCTAGATCAATCATCTTCAAACTCCCAAAACCAAAGAACATTGGGAAGCTGAAAATCCAAAGTTCGTTACCAAAGGCCAAAATGGAAAAACTGAGGCTAAAAGGCTAAAGATATACATGCCTAAAGCACTACAAAGCTAAAAATGACTAGAAAATGTTGCAAAAATACCTGCATCTAATGCTCAACCACCGATTGTATTGTTGCTCATACACCGCCATGGACCTATGATAGAACAAATGATTCTGTGGCAAAGCTTGGTGGAAAAACACATTATTCTGCTTCACTTCCTCTTCATTCTAGTACCAAAACTACTAGAATGAACATATTTGTTTAATCATGAAATCGAGGAGAATACTTGAAATCCACTCATTTCCTATTTTTAAACATTTTTTTGGGGAAAAATGTAAATAGGCCCCTTAAATTTTAGGTGAATTTGCAAACATTTAATAAATTATGAAAAATCACAAACAACTCAGAGAAAATGTAAGTACATACTGGTAAATTAGTAAAAAATGTAGATCACAAATATGCCATTAAAAATCTAGACAAATCATTGCTATAAGGAAGATTAAAATCTTTCACTACCACTGATACTTGATCCTAGACCAGGGCCCACGCTCTCTTGTTTCAAATATTTTGGTCTGGATCTAACTTCAAGAAAGTATATCCAATCCAAATTTGACTCATATGAAACACAACTTTATCACAAGTATGCATTTTTCATTCTTTCATTGGGCCCTTCATCATGAACTTAAAGTGTACAGGTAGGCCCAGATCACAACATAAAATTGAACCACATACCTTATTCTCAAATCCCTATCCCAAACATTCAAGTCGCATTACAAAACCCTACATCCCCTGCGTACCTTCAATTGGATCCTGGATCATATGTTAAACTCTACCCCCATAATTGAAAAAGAGGCAATGCTTTCTATAATGATCGTAGCCCTGCATGAAGTAGGCCATGTTCCTTAGCGAGGAAGTATCATAGTCAAAGGCAAAGTCATATGTGAAGCCCTGCCTTAAGCTTGCATCTTGTCCTTCCACTCTTTTTATTTGGAGTCCTAATTTTTATAGATGTCTCATATTCACATCTAGTAGGCATCTTGCACTTAGATTCCAAGTTCTCTCTTTAATAGGTATTTTTTCACTTCCAAATCCCCAATCTAGAATAGGTAACATATTTATAATTTCACAATTTTTAGGTTTGTGATCCTACCCTAAATTTGGTTCAATCCACCAGTTCTCACAACTAAACTAACTCATCAAGATATCTAATCACATAGAGTGAGATGATAATACTTCAATATTGTTTATAATCAACCAATTTTCATGATCTTTCATGATTACCGACTCATAATTTAATAGAATACATCCTAAGGAATGACAACCCTTTCCAACACCTCTTTAAATTCCACATTTTCTCACAGACATGAATTAGTGAGACAATCAACATGTAACAAATAAGAACTAGAATGATGGCACAAGATACTTTCAAAGTCCTAACTAATCTTGCAACTCTTTGAATGGCTCATCAAGACTCTAGGAGGCATATGATTAGTAAGGTGAAGGCACACACCTATCATCTAATCATATCACTAGATGATCATTTGTATCCAATCTTACACTCTCTATGAATGGTTATCATGCCTATCCCTCTCTTAAAGAAAGAAAGGAGACAACCTATACTTTTCACCCTCCTTTAGGTTCACCAGTACATCCTTACGACTCTCATTTTTTGGCCTTTGTGAAAAAAGGGGGTCATACTTGACTCAAGCCTGTAATTCTCACTCATATCTCAAAGATTGTTTTAAGAGGATCAAGCCATTGACACCCATTTTTGATCATTTATTCAAAGATCAAAATCAGATTTTTTGTGTGGATAACAATGGAGCTTATTTTATTTTTTCATGTTTCCACCTATTTAATGCATAATTTTCCCATTTACCATAGTTCATAGGTTTTTATGGACAAGGTATTTTTGTGGAATTCAGTACAATTTTCACTTTAATTCAAACTTTTTATAATTCTATTACCAATTATCTTGAATAAAATATTCATTGCAAATTCTACAAATATTTAATTACCATTATTATCACAAAAATTCATATCATATTATATTAACCTCAAGTTTATCTTTTAATCTCGGTGCATTCTTTTATTGAGTTTTATTCTACACATGACTCGATCCCGCAATCCAAAATATTTTTGTCTAATATATCTCCAAAAGATATCCAAAAAATTTCAAAACTTAGAGAAATAATTTTTATTTGTTTTTCTTGCATGGGGACACTGGGTAGATCACAACCACCCTCTAGGTGTCATTTGGTGGAACTAAATGTTTCCCCAGTAGATGTAAGTGCTCTATCGTATGTTCCATAATCTTCTATTTGAGCCCCTAACCTATCCTATAAATATCCCCATATATGCCATATTGTTTTTCCCTTTTTGACTATCCTAAGACAAAGTGCCAACTATCTCCCCTTCACTCTTAGTAGCTTGAGTGATTAGATGACCCTTTGTGTAGCACAACTATCTTTCTAACATTGTTTGGTTGCATAATGGTAACCGTTTGATACTCTTATTTGGATATGTTTAACTACTCATAAATCTACTCATTTTTGTTCTATTATCCCATTCTTATCTAAAGTGCTAAAGTCATAAAAGTTCAAACTCTACATTCATATTAATTGAATTATCCAATTATATACTCATGTGATTTTGTTTTCTATCTCGTGTTACTTGATTAATCAAATGTATTGATTCTTACTCATGACTAATAACCTTTTATCGACTCTTCTCTCTTTTCTCACCCTTCGTTCCCAACCACTAAGGATGGGTTTCCTCCATGGGAGTCCTAAGGCAATTAAGACCTCCATCACCTAAAATATTAGAATATTCAACAAAATAATGGAAGATCCATAGCCATCATCAACCCTAAAGATCACAAACCAAAAACACCTTTGTATCACTTTATTTCCATTGATTAAACTTGAAACCAATAGTTTAACTCAAGAATATTTTTTTTGATACCAATTATCAGGCCATATGGGAGTGCTTACACCTTCCCCATTCGTAATAAGATCGTCAATTAAGTCTTTGGCTACATTTAGTGAGTTTTCCTTATCTTCCATAGGGTGGAGTCATGATTTTCCTCGCATTCTTCCACTATTTAACATGCATGCCACCATTTTTCCTTATTTTACAAATGAAACATGGTGGAAACTTCAAGCTTAATCCTATATATTATTTTATTATGTATTATGTGTCTGTTAAATTAGCTTCATTGTAAGATTTTTCTGATAGGATAATCAAAATCCATACCATATAGTATGTCAAGTAAGAGGTAAAACATATCTTGAATTCAGTTATCCTAATCCACACTCCAGAAGTCAACCACTCCTTAGTCAACCCCTATTTTGAGAAGATAACATCATATCATTAGACATCTCATCATTAATAACCCCAAATATCTTCATATTTAGGGTTAAACTTAGGTCATTAGGATATTCTCATCATTACTACTTCTCTTGTCATCTTACTCATTAAGTTTTTGACATTGAAATTGGATTATGATTCATTCTATGAACTTCTGATTCAATTCCATTCATCACTATATGCATTAATCTTAATATTATATGCATTAATTGTGTTATGGAATATATCACATTGCAAGTAATCCTTGTCAAACAACTTGAATTTTATGTATCATTATGAACTCAAAGCTACAAGTTGGATTATGTTTATTGATAATAATATATTTAATGAATTTTGTTACTTATTTATCATAAGATTATTTATTACGATCCTACTTGGGGTCATTAGTTCTAGTTATACATATCGGGAAAACCACATGATTAATGTCCAAGCATCACTATATTAGACCTAGAATGGATTCCGTATAAGTTGTATGAGTTATCAAAATGTTTCCATAACTTTTCCCCATCATTTAAAATTTCTTAACTTGAAAATATCAATTTATTTTTTACATTATATCAATGTATGCTAGATGTGAGAAAACATTGATATTATGATCCATCATGTTTTATAAGTTTTTCTTGAAGATTCTAGATATTTTATTTGCATTTTTGCACAACCAGGCTAGTTATTGTCAATTTAGCAAGATAAAAGTATTTTGTGATTTTTATAGAAGGATTTACTAATTAATATTACTTGGGTTGGCTGGTTATATGGAAGACATGTCATTGGGCTCGATGTTATTTACTCAATGAACTCAGCCTGACATCTCCCTTTCACAAATGTCTGCCTAACACATTCATTGTCCATACATATTCCTGCAAGTGATACCCCTCAATTCTAACTTTGTCATGAAAAGGAATTCTAGTGAGGAATCAACAACTTAAATTCTCCTAGCTTTTTGCAAATTATTCTAATAGCCTTGAAACCTCCATCTAGTTTGCTATTTCTACTCATAATGGCTCAATCTTTGCTTTGCTACTATGACATAGCAACTTCATGAAAAATGGGCCTCTATGGTTGCCCTCTTCTTCCTTTTTTAGTATTACAATCTCCTTAGAGACACATTGATTGGGTTTGGGCTATCTTATTGCAGTACGAAAAGTGACAATACCATTCTTAATCTCTATCTATACCTCCTCCATGGTGGATATCGACCACCAGAAAAAGCACAATGGGGTGTCTTGGAAGAGTTCATGATCAACTCCTATGAACTCCTCGGTCATGTTCCTCCTCTATTTCTCCCAATTCCCCCTATATTCCTTTCCTTCTCATTCACTAACCAACATAAGTGTTGGAAAACCTGTAGAGACTAGGAGACATATTTTTTTCATTTCTCCATGACAAAATTTGGCTAAGTATTCTAGGGAAAGTATATAGTGTTGAGAAAAATCTTACTCATCGAAGTTCATATTCTTACCCATGCCTCCTGAGCAAGGCATGGCTAACCACCATGGCTCCCTCACCCCACTACCATAATTTAATATGAGGTATGTCATTATGGGATGACTACCAAATATTGTGCCCATATGTCTAGATCATGCCTCTACATAGTTGATGGTGGCTTGTAACATACCAAAACCTAGAACTTAATCTTACAAATGAAAAGTTGCTCCTGCTAATCAGCCTAGGGCCTTGAGCATCGTGACTCCAGGCCCTCTCCCTATTGGTCGAGCTACTTTGTCCCTCTCCGTTTGCCTCATTCATTCCAGGATTCAGAGGTTAGAAATCTTAGTCTTTGGGGTTTAGCCAAACAAGGATAAGTGTATGCTCTTTAGTGAACTTAAATATGTTAATGCATGAATAAATCACCCTAACATGTAGAATATAAATTAATATTACTCAATACCTTCAAATTAATCATAAAATCAATGATAGGTACACAAAATATGCCACATGAGGTAGTAATGTGCATAAAAAGACAAGGTCTCCATAATTGAGAATAATGATATATAATTCCACAAAATATGAAATAAATAAACTTATGTGAGATAATGATAGAGTAGATTCATTCTAGATCATTCCTTTGCCTTATGGATCAAGGGAGAGAAAAAGGAATGAATAATAATGCTTAAAATATGTTAATTAATGTGATATTAAATTATTTAATATGAGAAATAATAGAAATAGTGGATAATGGGTTAAAATTTATAAAAGGAAAACTTTTTTAATAAGAATAACATCATTATCATTTTCTTTGGATATGCTTTGGCTTGGAGGCCAAGTTTCACCAATTTAGGATAATAATAACAATATCTATTTTATTTAGAAAAGAAAAGGGTGATTCTCCTTAAAAATATTAAATAAAATATTAAATGACTTCAAAAGTGGGAAAAATATTAGATTCGTAATCTACACATTAAAAGTATGCCTTTAGGTGAAATTTCATTCAAATTGGAGAAAGTTTGATTAAAAGATGAAATCAGGAGAGAGAAAGTGTGTAGAACCTTTGAAATATTAATTAATTGTACAAACAACTCCAACATGTAAAATTGAAGACAAATTCGTATCCAACACATCAAATAAGACTTGTGAGTGAAGTTTCATCAAATTTGGATAATCTTATAACCATTAATGAAGGAGGAAAGAGAAAATAGTAATTGATCTATTTAATACATCAAAAGTTCTCAAAATGAAAATCTAATTTCATATTCGGATTCCTCATATCAAAATTAGGCTACATGCCAAATTTGTATTAAATTTGGGATTCATTTACACCCACAAAAGAGGAGAGAGAAAAAGAGAAATAAATCCAATGCATCACTTTATTTGATTTTGAATTGGATAAGGTTTTCGATTTTGATCACGCACGCGATCCACAACCGTTAGATGGAGAATCATACGACTGAGGGTTATCTTCAACCTCAGGCCAAAAAGGAAATAGGCCACCATTTTTGGCCAGATTTAAAAATGAGATTTCTCCCTCGTCTCTCGATCTTTTTGTGACATTTTTCTTCCTATAGTTTCTATTTGCAATTTGACACAAACCAAGCCCTATTTTGTGGCATTTCATTGTGAATTCAAAAAACACCCAAAGTTGGGTTAAGGACTCTCCCACGGCCACATCACTTTTGTCATATACCCTAAGTTCACATATATATAGGGGTACCCATGTCTTCGTCTCTCACCGCAAAGTCTCTACTTCTTCTCAATATCGTTGCACATCACCTTTGTTGCCGTCGGTGATCAAGATAAAGGCTTGGGTTTGCGGCAAGCAGAGCTTCTTCTTCACACCATCTCAGCTCAAATTGCTTGCGTCTTCAGGTCTGCGACACTTTCCTCTCACTTCCTACGTTCTTACTTTTTCGCATCGTGGATGTTTGTGACTTTGCCCAATCTAGCTCACACCAAGCAGTTGTCTTGTACACTGTAATGACAGATGAGTCAAAGGGGATGAATCCCCTATGGAAATTGTCCTCTTTACCCTCCGCTTCACTTTGTTCATTCATTTTTTCCTTAGGGGTAAATCAGTCTTTTCACCATTTTACTTTCTTTTTTCCCGAGCAAGTGTCTTGCTGAGTTGTGCGTGGGGTCGGCCGATTTGGCAAGCCTTGATTGGGACAACTCAAACCATACATCCCACTCCCTCTCTCTCTCTGTTTCTCACAAATAAACATGACATGGCTTTTTCTCTTTTTCCTATTGGCCGTTTTTTCAACAATTAATAACTAATTAGTTAGTGATAAAAAAATACAAATAAATAGTAATTAGGTTCAGAAAAATATGGGATTTCTAATGGTATTGGTTTTGTTGCCTAAATCTAATTTATAAAGAGGTGATTTTAATGGATTAATCCAAATAAGTAATAACTTGTAAAATTCATAACTAAATATATATAATTTAGAAAAAAAAAACAATAACATATGTTTTGGACTTAGAAAAATAAAACCTAAAATATGGCATGGTTTTGATAACCTAATTCACTAATAATAAAAAACAATTTTTAGGGTTTTGCATAATCAATATAATTCTAATCCTAATTTCACATACATGATAATAAGTGCTTTGGAAATCAAGATTTGGATCTAGGAGTGGTCTTGTACTGTTAGAATCTGTGGTGCGGTATGTTGCATCCTTGATTATTCTTTTGAGAAATTAACCTATATTTCTTCATTCTCTTAGTCCTATGGACATTGGCCTATACACAATGTCTTTTTCTTTGAAATTATGCTTCATGTGAAGTACCCTGCTTTTTACTGATTTTATGATCATGGATATTCTTTTGGACTCTTTTCTTATGCTTTGTTCATAATGGAACTCAATATGATGTTATGTGCCCACTTTGAGGTGGATGCTTATGATGATCACTTTTTTGGTGATTAATTTGTAGAATCCAACTATACTTTTTACTTGCCTCTCGATGAAGCATGTTGTGTGACTCAGTAGCCCTAGAGTAATATTATTGCATTGGTTTTTGGGTTATGTGCCCTTATTTATTTTTGGGATGGAGGTTATGTGCCACATACCTGGGTTTCAAATTCATGAGGTTTGGCCCACATTTTTATATATATTGGGAGTTTGGTTATGTGCCAATCTCTATCAGGTTTCAAGTTTATCAGGCTTGGCCATCTTTGTTATTTATGTTGTTCTAGTGCTATGTTTATATCACCTACATGTAGGTTGTAATGGGTTTTGTGCCCTAAAAGATTTTGTGTGCTTTTGTGCCACCATTTTTATTATTGTTTTTACGGCAAGTATTTATTTTATCACATGATAATGATTCTTTCCTTTTATGCCTATTTGGGTAGTTCTTACCACTTTTCATGGGAAGCCTTATATATTTGATGTACCTCTTTCCTAATATAGATTGCTCAATTCCTTTTTAGCATGCACATACCATCATTTTGCTGATATCCTCTTTTATTTTCCTCTTGTAGGGTATGCTTCCAACCCCAAGTGTTGGACTAGGAGAAGGAAATCACGGAGGACCCATACCACAAAAAGTGTAGATAACTTAATGGGAGACTTTGCTTGAAGTTGTTAGGTGATCCTCAGCTAGTCCTATATGTAGTTAGTTTTTCCTTTATGTCAACCTGTGTGATGAAATATTAGTATGATAAGAAGCTTTGTAATGGTTAGATACATCTTTTATTCTGGTGCTACTTTGTGTTATGATACAATATGTTAAATAAATTTGGTTTCATCCCTTTCAAGAAAAAGTTTTTGTTGGTGTGTTGTTTGGGATGTCACCTTTTTATTTTTAGTAGGGAGTGGATCCCTATGGGATCCTACTCCTTATAACATGGTATCAGAGCCTTTAGCTGTCAGTAATCTTACTATTTCAAAGTTGGCTCCCTTAGAATGTTTAACTTTTTCCATAGGTTGCTTAAACCTAGTATCCTTGCCTTGTGCAGGAAAAAACCCTAATGGTGGGAGATAACTCAACTGCTGACAACCAGTATGGTTACAAGACACCCCATAATCCTAGGTTTGGGATGCCAAGGATGAATCCACCCCTTACCACACTAGTGAATTAAGTTACTCCTATGACTAGAAGTGAACCATCAGTAGGTCAGGAGACCCCCGTTTCTGCTAGTACGTGCGTAGTCATCTCTCCAGAGTAAGAGTTGGCCATGTTTCGACAACTTTTTTTTCTACTACCATGGCGGAGAAGATGAAAGACCCGTCTGTGCTTGAAAAGCTTAAGGAGTTTTCCATCATGGAATTCATAAAGATGCAACCACCCTACTTCAAGGGTGAAGGTGAAATAGAGATGGACGACAAAGTTGATGATTGGGTACTAGCTTTAGAGAGGACCTTTGATGGTATGGCTTGTCCTCCCCACCAGAAGGTTAGATTTGCTTCATTTGTTTTGGATGGACCTGGTCAAGTTTGGTGGGACGGGATAGGAAGGACACATGATGTCTATACCATGACCTGGGAGTAGTCTTGGTGCTTTTTTGTGGGAAGTATATCTCCACTGTTGCCCTAAAGAAGAAAGAAGCAAAGTTCTGCATCTTGAAGCAAGGTTCCTTATCCATTTCTGCATTTGTACAAAAGTTTCTACTGTTGGAATGTTATGCAGTTGGTTTGAGTGAGGAATGTAGGGCTGACCTATTCCTTCAAGGACTCAACTACAACATGGGTCATGGTCTTATCCCACAACTCCCCTTGACCTTTCAGCAGATGGTTGATAAAGCTTTGGCTGTGGAATCCTACCCAAGGTTTCAACCTAGGGAGTTTGACAAGAAAAGAAAACCCTCAGGAGATGAGCAGAGAAGAGACAAGTGTGCTAAGTGCAACAGTTACCATCCTCCAGGAAAGTTCTCTCAAGATAAGAATCAAGCAAAGTATCAGCATGACTTTTAGGTTGTGTGCCATCATTGTAATGAACCTGTACATATTTTCCCTAGGTGCCCTCAACTTCATAATGGACTTATACCGGCTCAACAACAACAACTTCAAGTGCCTCATCAGAATAATGGTAACAAAAATGGTAAAAGACATGTGGAAAGGTGAGTTAGAAGAGTTTTTTCTTTGGATGGTCAAGAAGTCTATGATGATGATCAAGTTGAAGGTAACCCTTAGTCTCATAGTTAGACTTTTAAGTTATGTTTCCTTTTGCATGGTAACTTTTGGATATATCTAAAGAAGTTGCCTTTGTACCTATAGTTTTGTTTGCCTTATTAGGATGAAACTATTTAAGGGGTGGTAGATAGTTGTTAGTTGTAGAGATCTGGATTTTGAGGATGAAATCTCTTTAAGGGGTGGTACCTTGTAACATACCGAAACCTAGAACTTAATCTTATTCCAGGATTAAGAGGTTAGGAACCTTAGTCTTTGGGTTTAGCTAACAAGGATAAGGATATGCTCTTTAGTGACCTCAAATATGTTAATGCATGAATAAATCTCCCTAACATGTAGAATACAAATTTATATTACCCAATACCCACAAATTAATCTTAAAATCAATGATAGGTACACAAAATATGTCACATGAGGTAGTAATGTGCATAAAAAGACAAGATGTCCATAATTGAGAATAATGATATATAATTCCACAAAATACGAAAGAAATAAACTTATGTGAGACAATGATAGGGTAGATTCGTTCTAGATCATTCCTTTGCCTTATGGAGCAAGGAAGAGAAAAAGGAATGAATAATAATGCTTAAAACATGTTAATGTGATATTGAATTATTTAATAGGAGAAATAATAGAAATAATGCATAATGGGTTAAAATTTATAAAAGAAAACTTATTACATAAGATTAACCTCATATTCATTTTCTTTGGATATACTTTGGCTTAGAGGCCAAGTTTTACCAATTTAGGATAATAATAGTATCTATTTTTTTAGAAAAGAAAAGGATGTTTCTCCTTAAAAATATTAGATAAAATATTAAACAACTCCAAAAGTGGAAAATAAATCTTAGATTCGTTATCTCACATTAAAATATGCCTTTGGGTGAAATTTCACTCAATTTGGAGAAAGTTTGATTAAAATATGAAATCAGGAGAGAGAAAGTGTGTAGAACCTTCAAATATTAAATAATTGTTCAATCAACTCCAACATGTAAAATTGAAGGAAAATTCATACACAACACATCAAATATGACTTGTGGGTGAATTTTCATCAAATTTGCATAATCTTATAACCATTAATTAAGGAGGAAAGAGAAAATTGTAATTGATTTACTTAACACATCAAATGTTCTCAAAAGGAAAATCTAATTTCATATTCAGATTTCTAATATCAAAATTAGGCTATGTGCTAAATTTTATTAAATTTGGGATTCATTTGCACCCTCAAAAGAGGAGAGAGAAAAAGAGAAATAAATCTAATGCATCACTTTATTTGATTTCGAGTTGGATAAGGTTTTTTTATTTTGATCACACATGCGATCCACAACCGTTGGATGGCAGACCAGACGACCAAAGGTATCTTCTACCTTGGGCCAAAAAGGAAACAAGCCACCATTTTTGGCTGGATTTAAAAATGGGATTTCTCCCTCATCTCTCGATCTTTTTGCGAGATTTTTCTTCCTACAATTTCTATTTGTGATTCCGCAAAAACTAATCCCTATATTGTGTCATTTTGTTGTGAATTCAGAAAACACCCAAAGTTGGGCTAAGGACTCTCCCACGACCACATTGCTTTTGCCATATACCCTAAGTTCACACACACACACAGATATATATATATATTAATATATATATATATATATATATATATATATATATATATATATATATATATATATATATATATATATATATATATATATATATATATATATATATATATATATATATATATATATATATATATATAGGGGTACCCATGTCTTCGTCTCTCACCGCCAAGTCTCTCATTCTTCTCAATATCGTTGCACATCACCTTTTTTGTCGTCAGTGATCAAGATAAAGGCTTGGGTTTGCAGAAAGCAGAGCTTCTTCTTCACACCATCTCAGCTCAAATTGCTTGCTCCTTCAGGTCTGCGACACTTTCCTCTCACTTCCTACATTCTTACTTTCTCGCATTGTGGATGTTTGCGACTCTTGCCAATCTAGCTCACACCAAGCAGTTGTCATGTACATTGCAATGGCGGATGAGTTGAAGGGGATGGATCCCCTGTGGAAATTGTCGTATTTGTTCTCTTCTTCGCTTTGTTCATTCGTTCGTTTTTCCCTTAGGGGTAAATTGGTCTTTTTGCTATTTTACTTTCTTTTTTCCCGAGCAAGTGTCTTGCTGAGTTGTGCGTGGGGCCAACTAAGTTGGCAAGCCCTGATTGGGCCAACTCAGACCGCATGGCCCACACCCTCTCTCTCTCTATGTTTCTCACAAATAAACATGACATGGCTTTTTCTCTTTTTCCTATTGACTGGTTTTTCAAAAATTGATAACTAATAATTTATTGATAAAAAAATACAAATAAATAGTCATTGGATTTAGAAAATTAAGGGCTTTCTATTGATATTAGTTTTGTCGCCTGAATCTAATTTATGAAGAGGTGACTTTAATAGATTAATCTAATTAAGTAATAACTTGTAAAATTCATGACTAAATATATATATAAGTTAGAAAAATATAATAAAATATGTTTTGGACTTAGAAAAATATAAATTATATATGGCATGGTTTTGATAACCCGATTCACTAATAATAACACGACGATTTTTAGGGTATTACATAATCAATATAATTCTAACCCTGATTTCACATACATGATAATAGGTGCTTTAGAAAACTAGATTTGGATCTAGGAGTGGTCTTATACTATTATAATCTATGGTTAGGTATGTTTGCATCCTCGATTATTCTTTTAAGCAATTAACCTATATTTCTTCATTCTCTTGGTCCTATGGACATTAGCCTATACACAATGTCTTTTTCTTTGAAATTATGCTTCATGTGAAGTATCCCATTGTTTACTGATTTTGTGATCATGGATATTATTTTGGACTCTTTTCTTATGCTTTGTTCATAATGGAACTCAATATGATGTTATGTGCCCACTTTGAGGTGGATGTTTATCATGATCACTTTTGTGGTGATTAATTTGTAAAATCTGACTATACTTTTTACTTGCCTCTCGATTAAGTATGTTGTGTGACTCAACAACCCTAGAGTAATATAACTGCATTGGTTTTTGGGTTTTGTGCCCTTATTTATTTTTGGGATTGAGGTTATGTGCCCCATACTTGGGTTTCAAATTTATGAAATTTGGCCCACATTTTTATATATATTGGGAGTTTGGTTATGTGCTAATCTCTATCAGGTTTCAAGTTTATGAGGCTCGACCACCTTTTTTATTTATGTTGTTCTAGTGCTATGTTTGGTTATGTGCCAATCTCTATTAGGTTTCAAGTTTATGAGGCTTGGACACCTTTGTTATTTATGTTGTTCTAGTGCTATGTTTATCTCACACATGCAGGTTGTAATGGGTTTTGTGCCCTAAAAGATTTTGTGTGCTTTTGTGGAACCACTTATATTATTGTTTTTATGGCAAGTATTTCTTTTATCATATGATAGCAATTCTTTCCTTTTATGCCCATTTGGGTAGTTCTTACCTCTTTTCATGGGAAGCCTTCTATACTTGATGTACCTCTTTCCTAATATAGATTGCTCAATTCCTTTTTAGCATGCACATACCGGCTTTTTACTGATATCCTCTTTTCTTTTCCTTTTGTGGGGTATGCTTCCAACCCCAGGTGTTGGACTAGGAGAAGGAAATCAAGGACGACCAGGACCACAACAAGTGTAGCTGACTTCATGGGAGACTTTGCTTTAAGTTGTTAGGTGATCCTCAGCTAGTCCTATATGTAGTTAGTTTTTTCTTTATTTCACCCTGCATGGTGAAATATTAGTATGATAAGAAGCTTTGTAATGGTGAGATACATCTTTTATTCCACTGCTTCTTTGTGTTATGATACAATCATGTTAAATAAATTTGGTTTCATCCCTTTCAAGAAAAAGTTTTTGTTGGTGTGTTGTTTGGGATGCTGCCATTTTATTTTTAGTAGGGGTGGATCCCTATGGGATCCCACTCTTTACATGTCTCCTCAAGCTTATGGGGCATGTGACTTTCATCTATCAATGCTTATTCAATGGATATAAACCTTGATCCTATTGATTTTTGAACTATTAATCATTCAGTCAATTTCACACCAAGACAACTTAGTCTAGCAACATTGAAACTTTTTGAAATTCTAAGCATATTTTTCTCATCATTAAATGTTTTTCACATTCAATTTGATATGAAAAGGTCATTGTTTGACCAGTGCACCACTTAATACAAAAACACACATAATAACATATTTAGAACATAAAATTAATGTCAAACAAATTTTGAACTTTGGAAAAACAATTTATATACCCTGGTATGATTATGACAAGTCTCAAGTACCATCATTATTTCAATATAATATATGATATCCTCCAATTTCAACATTATTTTCACTAGAATAAAAAAGTAAGCAATGTGACATCACCACCACATACATTGTGACAACCAACCTCAAGATTGACGCATAAGCACACCCACAAGTCAAGTAAGTCATACAAGAAACCTCAAAGATGCAAAAGTTGAATTTAATATCAGCTAATTTTAACAAACAAAAAGGTAAATAAATATATAAATGAAAATATCAACAACATCACACAATCGACTACATAAAAGTCCCATATATTCATTTCCAACATGTATTGTACATAGTTTATATTATGTGACCAAGGCCACTACATATATACAAAAAAGATCTTCACGTGCAAATATTAGAACACCAACATCAAATACATGATATTCAATCTAAGAACTTAGTTGTAGATGCATAATCAATAATAACGCCTTTCTGCTAAATATGTGGCAACCAATTGGTAAAAGTACTATAGTGCGATCGAGAGGTCACAAGTTCGAACCATGATGGGATGAATAAGTCACTATTTTTTTTGTTAAATATAACACCTTTAATAGACCAGAGTGTACATGGAAGACACTAGAAACAAAAATATTGACTTCCACCTTCTTCTCATTACTGAGCTGGAGATGATGACCCCGTGTTGCTAAACCCAAGGTAGATTTTGAGAGCCTAAAAAGGGTATAGAACCACAATATTTAGACTAATATCTTAATGAGAAATAAATCATATATATGGCATTGTAAACATGCAAGTTCTACTATATATGATGAATTAAGTAATTCTATGCTAAAAACTACCTCTACAAATAATACCAAAATAATAGAGGTAGTATAAGGTAAAAGTGGTTCGTCTTTCCATGCATGTGTGATCTTTTGAATTTGCAAAACCCCAAACAAGGTTCACTCACAATACTAAAATATGCTCCTGTAAGCGCACTCGGTCATGTCATAGCATAGGTGAGAGGCAAGCAAAGGGGGTCGATCCACAGGGAGAGGGGGGCACTAGAGCTAAGTTAAGGTAGCTATGTTCCTAAAGTGGAGTGTAGGGTTTTATGTTTTAAAAGTGGTTTTGGTTGATTACACTAAGATTGCAAGCAATTAACAACAAGAAGGAAATTAGAATACCAAAAACCCTAAATAATCCTAAACAAGTTAAGTCTAAGGAGCAAGGCAACACAATTAAAAAAATTGTAGCAAGAGGAATTACAACTAAGCTATACTAGACTAGCAATGCAAATCAAAAACTAAGAGATAAGTTAAGCACGAAAGCAAGAAAGGGCCTAGGTTATCACTAACTAATAAGACTAACACAAACAATCTCAAAATAGAACTAACTACTCAAGAAAGACCTAGCTATCAAGAACTAAGAAATTAGCTAAGAAGCAACAAACGTAATTAACTAAACTAGCGTTAAAAATCTAATGGAATGAGATGGGTTTCAAGCAATGATATGGATAGGTGGCCCATTTGGGAATGAAACTATGATAATAGTTGGGGGGTTAACATAGCATCTAAGTCTTATATCTTCAATATATATTTACAAACCAAATAACAAGGCAAGTGCTACTTGAATCTACCCTATGCTACTAGTTGGGGAACTAGGGCTAGTGTAATTATAATGGGAATTGGAAAGTCTAGGTTTCTAGGGTAAGTAATATTAGGGAAATTGAGAGCCAAGGGTAGGAATGGGGGTAGAGATGAGGGTGTTTCACCTCAGGTTACTCACCATCTAGACTTTAGAAAACTCTAGGCAATTGCACTAATTACTATTACTCTAGCTACTTAGATCTCACACCTACTTGTAGGAGAAGGGAGTTGTATGTAGGAACAAAGGGTCCTAGCTAGGGATCCACTAATGGGACCTGTGAGCAATTCCTAAGATAGCCACATACAATCCATTTTACTAAGAGGCAAGCAAGGTAGTCCATGTAACATTCACCAATCAAACAAGCCATACATAAAATGAGTACTATAATAGATTGTATCCTTTTCATATAGAATAATGAAATCCCAAACGTTTACGACTTGAAAGACTCACCCTTTTATTCAAAACAAAAAATTATTTCAAGAGCCATGGAGCACATGCAAATTCCTACATAGGACTCATTCTAGACAAAAACATCAAAAGCATGTTACATTATCTAAGATTTAATCATTCTCATCACAACAGATAGAGATTCAATTGAAACATTCTATTGAGCAAGAATATTCAAGTTCAGGCAAAATTTGGCCAAAATGGTGTCAATTTGCATTATATCACATCCAAACCTACTTTTAGGGAAAAGAAAACATAAAGTAGGAAATCCTAGATAAAGTGCAAAAAAAAATACCAAAAATCTACATGAGATGCAATGCGTGAGATGGAATGGCAAAAAGGGCATTTTATTTGAAAAATTACACAAAAATGCACGGAAAAGAACTACATGTATGCATGAATGTAAGCAAACACACAAGGTCATGATAGACAAGTATGAAAGTTAGTCAAATTTTTTGATCATCTTATAAAAATTTAGCACAAGGTACATAGATAAAAATGCGGTGAAAGAAGGGCTTACCGCCCTAGCACCCAAATTTTAAATCATGCTATCCTCAACATGAAATAGAAGTTTAGAATAGTAGGGTAAAGGGTATGGAGCTGTAGTAGGAAACCCCAAGAGATGTAGTGATCAATGTAGCACTAGGTGAGTAGGGAAGGAACACCACAATCGTGTTGAGCAAGACAACTGTTCTGGCTTTCCAGCCACAAAGCCGTGATGTGTAGCATGACCATTCTGGACTCCTTGTAGCTCTTCTACTTATTTGCAATGTTCTCTTCAACTTTGATCTTCTCCTTGGCTAGACCCTTAATGTGTTACCTTTTCTTCCTTGTACATGTACTAACATGATTCACAAACAAAAAAACTATCAAGTATAGTGTGTGTGTGTTTCTTGGGAAAATAAAAGTGTAATCAAGAAGAAAAATGTTTTTGAGAGAAAGAGTCTCAAACCAACGTGGGTTGCCTCCCACTAGCGCTAAGTTTAGAACCTTCAACTAGGCTTGTTGTTCCTCAGTCAATCAATCATTGTACAAAAGCAAAATGTTTTCCTCCTCATCATACACAATCCTCTCAAATGCCTTCATTGTTTGATCTTCCTCCCAAGGGTTATGTGAGTTTCTCAAGTGTCTTTCTTCATTTTTCTCTCCTCTGGGGTCGTCATCAGAGGGCTCAAAGTCAGAATCCTCATCAACAAAACTTTTTATCTAATTTAAGATGACCTCCTTAGGCATCTTCCCTCTTATGTTTTTATTGAAGGTGAAAACACCCTTATGGAACCTCACATAAGTTGGGCTTTGCTTGATGATGTCAAGCTATGAGGTGTTTGCCTTAGTTAATTTTAAGACCTTCAGAATTTTCATGCCATAGTTTTGCCTTCCCTTAAGGAATGGGTCTTCATAGGCATCAAAAAGAGGGGTTTTCATCCTATTGGACACTTGCAAACCTAAAAATATCACATTGGGATGTTTTGGATCAGCAATTGGGTAACTTGGTGGTGTCATCTCAAAGGAAGGTGGGACACAAGATATTATCTTCTCAAAATATGGCTGGACTGTAGGATTTTTAGTGCACTTAGCATCTCACAAGGACTTTGTGGTAAGGGTTCTCCATCACGATCTTTGTCTAATTGATTCCCTCCCTTGTTGAGCTCCTCTACAACCTTGTCACACCTAAAGATTGAAATCGTATCCACTTGCTCATGGGGAGGAGGGGGAGCAAGTGATGGTTGTGGTGGTGTTGGTGGTATGGTGTATTGGGATTTTGATGGATGTATGGTGGTTGTTGTGGAGGTTTTTGTGGAGGTGGTTGGTATGGGGGTGGTTCTTGTGGTAGGTATTGTGGTGTTGGTTGTGAGGTGTGTTGGAAGTTGTATGAAGGTTGACGAGGTGGTGGAATAGAAGGGGTAGGGGAGCTTGATATTGTTTCAAGGTATATACTTTCCCTTGTGGTGGAGTATATAAGTCTTGAGGATCACCCGTAGAACCATTTACATTGTTTGGGTTGGGCATGGTTTCAGAGTGGGGTCTTCCCTCCTCACAATGGGCAAGTGAAAGGGAAATCTCATCCAGCCTTTGCTCAATCCAATTAATGGTTTGTCCATGAAAGGACAACTCTCTCTTCACTTCATAAAGGCTTCTTAACCTATCAAGAACTTCTTCTTCAAACATGGATCTATCTCTTGACTCTTGGTCTCCTTGATGCTCCCATGAAAGGTTTGGATGATTTCTCCATTATGAAGTCTATGATCTTGACATGGAGCCTTGGTTGTTTTGGATGCCATAGGATTTTAGAACCATGTCTTCACAAAGAGACACCACGGAGTTGGCAGAGTGATTACAAGAACCTCCCACATGAATCTTCATGAGATCTACCATGCCTTCCAACGTCTTCATCATGTAGGGTGGTTGAGGGATTGAAGGGGATCCTACATCTTGGTCTACCATATTGACTCCAAAGGGTTTCTTGTCACATGCACAAGGCACAACCAAACAAAAGAGGACGCGTTCGAAAAACCAAGATGCAAAAGTACAAAAAGAATAAAGAATAGAAATTCTGAGGGTAGTAGGAAAATCAAAGCTACTCTAACTAGCTAGGCCGAGCGCCTCTATCCCCGACAAAGATGCCAGAAATCTTGGTGCATTTTTCCATGCACATGTGATCTTTTGAATTTATAATACCCCAAATAAGGTTCACTCACAATTCTAAGATATGTTCCCACAAGCACACGGGGTCATGTCGTATCATCGGTGAGAGGTAAGCAAAGGGGGTCGATCCATAGGGAGAGAGGGGGCACTAGAGATAAGTTAAGGTAGCTACGTTCCTAAAGCACAATGTAGGATTTTAGGGTTTAAAAGTGGTTTTGGTTGATTACGCTAATATTGAAAGAAATTAATGACAAGAAGGAAACTATATTAACAAAAAATGCTAAATTATCCTCAATAAGTAAAGTCTAAGGGGCAAGGCAACACAATTAACAAAATAGGAGCAAGAGGAATTACAACTAAGATACACTAGACTAGCAATGCAAATTAACAACTTAGATATAAGTTAAGCACTAAATCAAGAAAGGGCCTAGGTTATCACTAACTAACAAGACTGACACAAACAAGCTTAAAAGAGAACTAACTACTCAAGCAAGACCTAACGATCAAGAACTAAGCAATTAGCTAAGAAGAAACAAAGGAAATTAACTAAACTAGTATTAAAAAGCTAAGAGAATGAGATGGGTTTGAAGAAATGATATGGATAAGTGGGCCATTTAGGAATGAAACTTTGATAATAGTTTGGGGGTTAACATAGCATGCAAGTCTTATATCTTCAATCTAGATTGCCAAACCAAATAACAAGGCAAGTGATATTTGAATCTACCCTATGCTACTAGTTGGGAAATAGGGCTAGTGTAATTCTAATAGGACATGGAATGTCTAGGTTTCTATGGTAAGTGGTATCAGGGAAATTGATAGACAAGGGTAGGAATGGGGGTAGAGATGAGAGTGTTTCACCTCATGTTACTCACCATCTAGCCTTTAGAAAACTCTAGGTAATTGTACTAATCACTCTTACACTAGCTACTTAGATCTTACACATACTTGTAGGAGAAGGGAGTTATATGTAGGAACAAAGGGTGATAGCTAGAGATCCACTAATTAGACCTAGGAGCAATTCCTAAGATAGCCATACACAATCCATTCCCCCTAGAAGCTAGGTGTCTTCAAGCATCATACAACAAACAATCCATGTTTAAAAGCACAAATCACAAGTAAGATAATGGGAATTGAGATAGAATCAAGAGACAATCATCATAAAATGGAAATATATTCATTACAAGTTACTTCCCCAAAACATGGTATCAAAGTAACATTTTAGCCCCCAAACAACCCACCACTAGGAGTTTAGCTACACATGATTAGACAAAAGAGCAAAGAAAAGAGAAGAAAGAGGTAGAAATCCATGGATCTAGTGGTAGATCTTCCTCCTCTACCTCCTAGTGGTTGTATAACATCCTCCCTCCTCCAAGATGGATGAAGAGCATGGAAATGTAGGGGATTATGGTGGAAAACCTAGAAAACTAGGGTTCTATGGTGGAAATGTAGTGGAAATGGAAGATGGGAGGTAGGTGAATGGCTTAAATGTAAGGAAATGGATAAGGAATCTCTAGAGAATCTATAGGGGTGCTAACCTCATGTTATATCCACCCCTAGGTATATATAGGTGGTCGGGAAGCACTAGGTTAAGTGGGGGAAATATAGGAATTTTAGTGCAGAAAGATGTAGGGTTTGGGTGGTAGAACGGCCGATCTGGGCAAAACGACCCTTCTGGGAGTGAGTGGGAAATGTCATGGT
This sequence comes from Alisma plantago-aquatica, assembly GCA_963693085.1. NCBI lineage: Eukaryota > Viridiplantae > Streptophyta > Magnoliopsida > Alismatales > Alismataceae > Alisma > Alisma plantago-aquatica. Next base: position 1,305,851,764 of record OY856409.1, on the reverse strand, counting down.
GGATGAGAACGTTGTGGTGGAAGAATGGAATGAACATGGGAATTTTGGGCATCTGAGTCTGCTAGTACGATCGTTCTGCGGGCCAGCACATGCCTGCTGGGATTTTGGGTCATTTTTTGAAGGTTCTTTTGATTGGGGCATGCCCCAAAATTGGCCATTCCACGGTAGCACGACCATTTTGGGGTTCTTCCCCTGCATTTTGGTCTTGAACTTTGTCATCCATGGAGGTTATTGCTCCAATACATTCTTTGATCACTTGAGGTAGGTTGAGAGTGGTTTTGGCCTCATTTTGGGCTCCTCCAAGCCTATCCCTAGATTCAACCTTCCTCTCTCCCTTCAATCAAGCAATGATCAAAGTACCTACAAAACATGAAAACACCATTTATAAGTGCATTTGACACAAAATCACACATTAGGGGGGATTAACTTGAATTAGAGCATGTTTATATATGATAATAGTGCAAAAAGACACAAGACGAAGGCCTAAAATAGGGCTGCATCAAAGGGGAGGTCATATGTATTTGAAAAATTAGAGCAACAAGGAAACAACATGAAAAAAATAAGAAATGTCCATAGGTAAAGATATCCTACTTGATTTCATATTTTAATATAAACCCATAGCGATTGGGTTGTACTATCCAAACTACTTTGTAGTGACTTGAAATCCCCTGACTTACCATAGAGGTGATGAGGATTATTCATTCCCCATAAAATTATGTCACGAATCCATCAGTGCACATATAGAAATTAGAGTCTCATCAACATGTGATCTTTATAACAACATTTGACCCATCCTGGGTACTCATGTCATGACACCTACCATGCACATAATTGTTATTGTCTTTTAATCATCACAAAACATATTTTCTCAGTCACATTGGTAGAATTTACATCCATAACATGAGATACAACCTCTATCACACTCATATGAATGAGTGATTTTGGCCACTGAGGGGATCATACCTCAAATATATTCTCAAGAATCCATGTTTATTCAATAATATACAACTCTAGGTACTATCACAGATCTATTTGTTACAAGAATCCTCACCTCTAATGTCTAGACACTAAAAGGTGAGAGGATTCGAGCGTCCGTACCTAGAATGGATAAAAAACATATGAATGAATAAAACCAAAATAAACAACATAGAATAACCAAGGTATGAATCAACATGGAGTGATAAAATAATCTAAACCAACACTTGACATTAGGATCATAAGCCTTCTAGATTTCAAGCCTTGTTATTGTTTCACTTTCATGTCTTTTGATGATCCCAACAAAGTAAAGTTCAATAGATAACATTATACAATGGAAGAAACAATCATAGTATTTCTCATAGTGTACCTGATACCTAAAATCATAAGATGGGTACACATCAACAAACTATATTGAGTACGCTATAAAAGACATAAAAAATCACAAGTTTAAGAGAACAAATTTGATTATCCATATTCATCACGTTACTCAAGATCAAATTTATAAATAGTAAATAAATTAATTAGTATAGATGCCACTTGTATCAAAGCCCTTCATCATGATTTGAGAGTCTAAAAGCATAGTCATTTAAAATCATTATCATGATGCATATTAAATAGGGGAAAAGGTTGGCTTTATTATGTTTGAGGTTTCATCAACTATAGGGCAACATTAACGTTATAAATAGGGACCTCATCAACCATGTTCTGTACAACATGAATTATACTTATTTGTTCATATAAATATCATTATCATTTACCTCAAACAAAGGATTCAGATAGGCTAGATTTTTGGTAAAATTGAGTTTGCATGATATTTGAGGTCATACAAGAGTCCTTAACTTCGAGACTAATTTTGTTAATCATAATAGAATTTCCAAATTTAGAATAAGGTCATGGAATCATTTTCATATTAATCAACTTTTACCAATTCGTTCAAAACTTGTTTTCCTCATACATAGACTACCCAAAATTGAGACATCATGTGAGCATTTTGTCAATAGAGTAGGCTCACATTTGATATCTATCTAATCATCACTTAATTAGGTTTCATGGGTAGCCCTTAAATGAGATATGAGATGCTAGAAAAATATATAAACTTTATAGAGAAGGATCCATAATATAATATTGGATTCACTTTTTCCAGGTAGGTATACAAAGGAGACCTCAGTCACCGCGTAGTAACTGGCCTAGAATCTCAACTTCACCATTATAGACTTAGGTTTTCCCTAGGTTCATATGAGTGATTGGGTTAGTCAACACGCATATAGGATATGTGATTTGCTCTAATACAATTTGTCCAAATCCACACCTGTAATGGGTAGATAGACAACAGTAAGAGGACCCAAACTTTCTTCCCTAGAATGGATCAAATACAATATGCATGAATAAAACCACAATCAACAACATAGAATAACCAAGGTATGATTCAACATGACATAACAAAATAAACTCAACTAGTACCTGGCATTAAGATCATAATCCTTCTAGATTTCAAGCCATGTGGGTGTTTCATTTGTATGTCATTTCATGATCCCAACAAAGTAATACACAACATATATCATAATAGAGCATAAGAAATGATTATAGTAGTGTACTTGATACTTAAATCACAATATGTGTTCAAATTAGCACTATTGTGTTGAGAACACTATAAAAGATGTAAAATCACATGTTTAAGAGAACATATATGCTTGGAAAGATTTAATATAACAACAAGAAAGAAAAAAACAACATGAAAGACTTTCTTGTTAACATGTAAGCATGTTTTCAGTTTATTTCCATTATACCAACAATATTATGGTCATTGACTAGTTTCACAAATGAAGGGTCATTAAATCCAATGCTACTAAAGAAACCTATTTCAATGTGAAGGAGTACTAGACTAAATGTTAGGATTTAACCCTATTATCAACATGATCCAACCTTTCTTGTCGACTCAAGTAGGACACCCAACCCTATATCAATGTAATAATATGTATTTTCTCTATTTAAATTAATATACATCTACTCTGATAAGAATCTCTATCATATTCAACAGACTCCCTTATTCTCAATTGATGACTTTGTGTCATTCAATGCTCAATTGATGAATTGGATTTTATTAAATGTCACATTGTGCTTATTTAAGTAAAGTCAAGTAATAATTAGACTTCTAAATGTGAATTTCTAATATTGAGCGCCCTCAACATTATTATTCTAGATACAAACTTATTATATAAGAATTATAGTAAATTTGTAACACAACATGAATATCCGAGTTATCATTTGAGATATATGATTTTTAGTTGATTCGTTTCTGGACTATTAGTGAGAGGAGGGAGATAAATACCAAATTTATAAAATACATCTGTTCATTAATTATCGATAGGATCCTAGTAGGCCCTTTAACTGGGTGTGGTCCCTTTCCCTTAGGCTTGGACTGATTGACCCACCCTCCCGTGCCTTGGTCGGCTGGGCTTGGGATGTTTGAGGCTCGACCCATCCCCTAGTCTGCCTAGTTGCACTCTAGCATTGCATGTGCACCCTCCCATGGATACCATAGTAGGAAGGGAGTTTGACGACATGGTGTGAAAATAGAAAGAGGGAGGGAGTCATTCCATTAGGGAAGTCTCCATAAAAGGTCCTCTTGACCTCACAAATCCATGGACGGCGTCATAATTTGATGAGGTGGGTTGAGACCAAAAGTCCCAAACCAACCATGGTGGCGGCACCACCATGGTCTTTTGATGAGTTAGAGGAAGAAGTATAAGTTGTGGAGGAAGATACTATGTAAGAAAAAAGCATGATAATGATTACAAATGAATGGGGAGGAAGAAAGAGGAAAAATAAAAGTGAAAGGAAGCATTTTATAGGTGCAATATGAAGTGCAGAGGGGGTGAAAAGCTTCTCTGACCACCTACTGCCGTGGCCGTTGGATCTTGGCGGGATCCATGGCCATTGCTGAGGTTTGCACACACGTATGGTCTTTCGATATTTATTAGTTTCCCCAAACTAGGTTCACTCACAATCACTAAAATATGCTCCCGCAAGCGCACGGGGTCATGTTATAGTATAGGTGAGGGGCAATCAAAGGGGGTCAAACCATAGGGATAGAGGGGGCACTAGAGCTTATTAGCATTGGCTATGTTCCTAAAGTGGAGATTAGGGCTGAAGGGTTTAAAAGGGGTTTTGTTTTGATTACACCAAACAAACAAGCAAGAAAAGACAAAATGAAAGCTAGATTACCAGAAACTAGATTATCCTATGCAAGTTAGGTCTAAGCGTCTAGATTAAGCAATCAACTAAACAAGAGCAAGATTATCTACACTACTCTAGCAACAATTAGCAACTAAGAACTAAGCTAAACACTAGAGAAAGCAAGATTCTAGGTTAACCCTAAGTAATAAGACTAAGCAATTGACTAAAGGAAATGATGGCAATTAAGCTAAACTAGCATTAACAAGCAAGAAGATTAAGGTGTGTTTCAAGCAATGGATTGGCTAGGTGGGCCATTTGTGAATGCACTTTGATACTAGTTGGGAGAAGGTCAACATGGCATGCAATTATTACAATTCAATCTAGATTACCAAACTAAACAACAAGACATGTGCTATTAGAATGTACCCTATACTACTAGTTGGAGAACTAGGGTTAGGTGAAATTCTCGTAGGAATTGTCAAGTCTAGGTTTCTAGGGTAAGTGTTATTAGGGCAATTGAGAGACAAGGGTAGGAATGGGAGTAGAGATGAGGGTTTTTCACCTCATGTTACTAGCCATCTAGCCTTTAGGAAGCTCTAGGCATGTACACTAATCAAACTTACACTAGCTACTTAGATATCACACTTACTTGTAGAAGAAGGGAGATGTATGTAGGAACAAAGGGGGTTAGCTAGGGATCCACTAATTGGACCTAGGAGCCATTCCTAAGATTGCTACATGCATTCCAATTTCTCGTAGAAGCTAAGTGTCATCAAACATCTCAAAGCTAGCAATCCATGTTTAAAGCACAAATCACATGCAATAAAATAGGAAATAATATAGAAGCAAGTGATAATCATCATAGATACAAGTTATTTTCCCCCGAACATGGTATCAAAGTCAGATTTTAACCCCAAACAACCCACCACTAGGGGCTTAGCTAGACATAATCAAAGAAAAGGAAAAAAAATGAGAAGGGGATAGGACTCCATGTAGCTCGAAGTAGATCCTCCTTCGTCACCTCCTAGCTACTGTAGGGCGACCTACTTCCTCCAAGGTGGTTGATGGGCATGGGAATAAAGGGGGTTATGGTAGAAAACCTAGAAAAATAGGTTTCTGTGGTGGAAATGGTGGATGGAGAGCATAAGTGCAAAGGGAATGCAATGAATGCTCAATAGAGGGTGAGTAGGACTAATGGCAGATGGGGGAGTCTAACCCTTATGCTGTGGCTACCATCTATCTATATATAGGTGGTGGGGAAGCACTAGGGTAAGAAGGGGCAAAGTTGAAAAAATAGTGGTGAAAATGGGTAGGGTTAGTGAAAAACACTAGAGGGGGGGTGAATAGAGTTTTTAAATTATTTTAACAATTATTTAACTCAAACAACCACAATTGAAAATGGAAGAAGGAGACAAGTGTTTAGAGTGGTTCCAATCTTAGCAAATACTAAGATTGTCAGTCCACTACCCGATTGCTTACCCAACCGGGATTTTGAAAGTATCAATTTTATTACCTTCACAAGGATTTACACAAAATACAATACTTTCTTACACCCCTTGAACAACCTTCACTTGAAGTAGATGCACCAACCCGAGGTAGCCTTCTTGAAGTAACTCCAAGCTCCCCCTTGAAGTAGCCTTCCTCTTTAGAAGTAACCTCCCGTTGCACCAGCCTTCTTGAAGTAGTTCAAGGTCCCCTTCTTCACCAAGAAGATCTTCCAACCTCTCCAATCCTCAGCCTCCAACCTAGGAGTAGCAAGGAGAGTACAAACAATAATAGTGAACAAGAAAGGAAAATGGAAATTACAACTTATCCTTTGAAGCACAAGGCTTGATTTGCCTAGATCAAGCGTGTAGATCTCCTAACCAATGTGTATGGAATTGTGATTGCTGTGGATTAGGAGATGATAGCCTATAGGACACGAAATTTGAGCTAGGAGAGGAATTAGCCAGTTGCCAATATGCTTAATTGCTCACAAATAGATTGCTCAATATAAATGTATGCTCAAAGATTGCTCAAGTGTGGAATCAAGTAAGTTTAGGTGTCCTAAGGCATGTCCTATTTATAGGAATGTCCTACAAGTGCTTAAGGACGTTCCAGACACTTTCTAGGGGTTTCTAATTACTTAACTAGCCGTTAGGTATAAGTTAGTTGCTTTAACAATGACTAATTAATTAATTCTGCAGTTGCTGTCAGAGTCCATCTCGATCGAGAAATGGTCGACCGAGACACCTACTCGGTCGAAGTTTTGTCGACCGACAGGCTCTCTGGATCAAGTGTTTTGCAACGTTTATCTCCAACTGCCAACTACCTTGTCAGCTGTGTCTAACGGATACTTGGGTCTTTCTCGGTCGAGAAGTTTGTCGACCGAGAGTGTCTCGGTCGAGGATTTTGTCGACCGAGATGGACCCTGTTTCAATGTTTCAAATGAAGACATTAAGTGTGTGTATGAGTGTGCATATGTGACACTATTGAAGGAGATGACCTATCTAAATGTGGTGTTTAGCTAGGGAAGATCTAACGCTTGATTTACATGAAGTCTAAGTACTTGTACATTATATATTTGTACAAGTTTACAATTGATTACATTTCATGACATTTACAACCATTCAAGCATATAGATTCCCTAGTGCTTTGTCATTCACCTTATTCCTGCAACACTCAAGTAGCACGTTAGTTCAACAAGAATGAAATGTTTGTCATTATCAAAACAAAGGGATTTACATATGTCCATTTAGCCAACAGTTAGGTGGTCACCACGGCCGTGTTGAGGTGGTACAACCATGGTGGAGGTTGCATGGGACAGTTGTGGGGGTATGGAACAACTGACGTGGGAAGTGGAGTAGAAATGATAAGTATGCATGGTGGCCATGGCTGTGGCAGGGTACCATGATCGTGATGGGTACAGGGTACCACGACCATGTTGGAGGAGTAGGCCACATGTGAGGCAGCTTGGAGGTTGTCGTGTCTTTAGTTCACCATGGGTGTGGGGTGTGCCACGAGCAAGGTGGTCTTCAAGGGCCATGGACATGGTTATGACCACGACCGTGGTCATTCACGTGTAAAATGGACCCATTCCCTGTTGATTTGGGGATCTTTGTGCATAAATAGCCACGGGTGAGGTGATGGCCACATGCTAGGTGAAGTGTGCTGGCCACGACCATTCTGGGGGCCATGGCCATGGGGTCCTCAGTGACCATGGCCGTTTTGAGCTCCACGGTTGTGGTCATTCATGTGTAAATTGAGCACATTCCTGTTGATTTTGGAGCTCTTTGTACATAAATTACCACGACCGTGGTGGATGTCCCATGGCCGTTTTGGGGCTTTCTGGTGCTAATATTTACTTCATCTTCTTCATCTGACCTCCTTTTGCTTTGAATTGCTCTTGTACATCCAAGGACATCTCGGGGAAGAGATAGATCCACTCTTGGGGTGTAAGACCCCATAGACGTCCTTCATCTCTCTCTCATGCATCAATGCATGCATAAGTGCGCGGTAGCCATTCTTGCTATTTCCTCACCATTTCTGAGCTGACCCTCCATCCAACCGGGTTGTGAAAAAAAGGACTCTTCTATCAGGAATGAAGAAAATGTGTCCAGGCCAGAGGAATCTCTCGTACACACAGAAGGAGACATAAGTGCATTTATCATAAAAGATTACATTGAGGGGGGATAACTTGAATTATAAACCGTTTAGATGTGATTATCATGCAAAAAGGCACAAGATGAAGCCCTAAAATAGGGCTGCATCACCTATCCAATTCAAGGGTTATGATAGGCCAAGGGGAAATAAAGGAGATTGCTGAAAATAATATACATCTCTAAGTAAATTCTAACCAACACAAGATTGCTACCAAATTACCCATCTTGCCATCCCTCAATTTCAAAACATTGGGATAGTTATATGGTCAAAATACAACTATATAAATTAGAGTTTCTCTAACTAATTAATTCAATTAGTAATCTTTCATAGATCAAGAGTAGAATTTAGACCTTCCTACTAAGGATTACACAATTATGTAAGTTGAAGAAAAAACCTTAGTTCACGTACAACATGCATAAACATAGCCAAATATTCACCTTTTTAACCACACCAAGGCCACATCGCCATGAGGGTTTAGAAGTCACTTTTGTTTCTTGAATATCTGATTATAGAAAAAGGAATCACATTTCAACCACACAAACTCCACATCACCATGAGGGATCAAAAGCCACTTCTATTTTGTCTTAAAATCCATTTGTTTGAGTCCAATATTTTTTTAATAAAATTACTACATATGCCATTTTAGGGAAAGATAAATGTAGAAATAAAAAAATTCAATATCATGAAAACAAGAAGGTTCATCATTATGATCCCAGTGTTTCCCAAGTTATAGTTAAAAAACTAAAAAATATACGTACTTATGTCATTTAACATGTAGTTTGTGTGATCTAATGGTTTCATGTAGGAATTACATTTCAAAGATACTAAACAAAGGCTAAATAACTCACCTCAGATGAATATCACATTGTATCGATAAGCATGAAAGCCTATCATCCAAGCTTCTCCAAGAACTGGCCACTCTTGCTAGTTCTAGTTCTAACTAGGCCAAAGAAGGGGAAGAGGGAGATCTTTAGGCTGAGAGTAAGGTTTCCACCATGGATCACTAAGATCTGCGACCAACATGGTAGGGAGGATATGAAACAACAATAAAAATGAAAAATAGAGATATGATTCATGGATTCAAGCTAAACAAGGGTTACATGATGATGCTAAGATATGCTCTTTTAAAAGTAAGATAGATCATCAACATGTACGAGGTTTTTCACTAAGATTCCCTCCTTTTACTCCAAAAACATTCTACATATCTAAAACATTCCAACCCCAGGATCAAAGTGATCACAAAATTATAGGTTATGTGAAAAGAAAACTTGTATTTTAGCAAGTATTGGCCGAAGTGGCTCAAAAACTAGTTGAAGCACCCCCATTAGCCTTTATAGGCACACATTGGGGTTCCCCAAGTGTAAAAAACTAACTGACGACATGAAGCTATCCCTTTGTATTGGCCTTCAAATGCAAAGCAACCACATCAGTTAGGTCTTGACACACATCAAAAGATCTCCCAGTCAAATGCATCCTGAAGAAGGCACATCAAATGTGTGGGACCACTAAAGTGGCCTACCCAAGGCTCACTTGGAGATAAAAATGGATCCACTTGAATTTTCAATGCAACCAATCGACATATATATATGTATATAAATATATATATATATATATATTTATATATATATATATATATATATATATATATTATATATATATATATATATATATATATATATATATATATAGGCTGGTCATTCAATACCCAGTGGGTAGCCTGTATTTTCACTACCCTTCAGCTAAAAAAGTAACTATACAGTTAGAAAAGTAACCCTCTGGACAAAAAAGTAACTATGATGATAAAAAAAGTAACTATAAGACTAAAAAGGTAAATATAGGAAGAATAGACAACATATATATGTGTAATTGTATATTTAAATCTGCTGTTACAAATGTAACCATCTATGCATGAAAAGTAACAGTTTGTAAGGTAAAGTAACCCTCTACATGTGCAAAGTAAGAAACTCAAAAAAGTAACCAAAATAGGGGGCGGGTAGCTACCCGCGCAGGTATTAAAGATGGGCCCATATATATATATATATATATATATATATATATATATATATATATATATATATATATATAACACTAGTATATTAAGTAGGCTAAGTTGACTACATATATCTGGGTAACTATTATATATAGGTTTAGTACCATATATATACACTAGTATATTAAGTAGGCTAAGTTGACTAGATATATATAGGTAACTATTATAGATAGGTTTAGTGCTCGAACCATTACATAGACATCTAATCTCCAACCTAAAATATTAGTATTTAGAACAATTTCTTGTATAGGCACACCACTATATAATAAGTATATATTTATATGTACCATAGTTGTGACCAAATACATATTTCATAAGTATATGTATAACATAATATTCCTATCATCTCAGTTATTGTTCAACTCATCATTACTATGTGTAGACCTATCAAATCGAGTCAAAGTTTGTGGGCACTCACGGGTTCACCGATTTAAGTTGGGTTTGGGTGATGAAATTTGCCACTGCTGAAAATCACCCAATCCCATACCCACTCATTCATTTAGCAAGTTTTGAGGGTGACCCATGGGAACCTACGAGAGAACCAGTTAATATACTAGTATACATATAATATACATACACCTATTGATATATGTTTCTAATTTAGCACAAGTTAAAGTTCTACATTTAATTGAAGCAACTTGGTTCTCTTTATTTTGTGTTTGAAATAGAATACACACATTAGTATATTAAGTAGGCTAAGTTAACTAGATATATCTAGGTAACTATTATATCTACATGTAATACTCAAATGATTCCATATCTATTTAATCTCCAACCTAAAATATCAATATTTATAACAATTCTTCCTATAGGAACACTCCTATATAATGAGTATACATTTATATGTACTATAATTCTGGACAAATACATATTTTATAAGTACTATGCATATCGTAATATACCTATCATCTTAGTTTTTGTTTAACTCATCATTACTATGTGTAGACCTATCAAACTGGGTCAAAATTCATGGGCACTCACAAGTTCACCCGTTTAAGTTGGGTTTGGGTGATGAAATTTGCCGCCGCTGAAATTCACCCAAACTCATACCCACACATTAATTTAGCAGGTTTCAAGGGTGACCCATGAGAACTAGCGAGAGAACTAGTTACCTTAAATTAATATATTAAAAAACATACAATATACATACACCTATTGATATATGTTTCTAATTTAGCACAAGTTAAACTTCTACATTTAATTGAAACAACTTTGTTCTCCTTATTTTGTGTTTGAAATAGATAAATATAAATATTTATATATCAGATATTTATACTATGATATGAAAATAATAATATCTTTCTTTTAGTGATATTTTATATAGGGAAACTAAATTACTAATTTTTTTCCACTTTACATCAAAATAAAATATCAAATTTCAATCTTTTGTTTGCAATGTCATATAAACATAAGTCAACAACTAATCCATTATTTTGACCTCAAACATAGTAGTTTGTGGGTTTCTTTGCACTATAGTTGACATAAAACATAATTATGAGCTATTTTAACCAAGGTTAAATAAGCAACTAGCAACTTATTTTTTATTGGAGACACTTTATATGGGCACCTACAGGTCAAACCACAACCCGTTGGGGTCGGGTTTGAGTATGTTTTTGTTCCACCCATTTAAAATTGAGTCTTTAACCCACACCCATAATGACCCAACCTAGACCCCACCCACCTACCAATTTGACAAGTCTAACCATATGTCCTATTATTTATATGTTGAACAACAAGAAAACACTAACTATGTTATGATGTAGGGAGTGTCATAAATTTGTCGTCAGTTTTCCCCTATTATTATGTGAAAGTTAATGAAAAAGCTCAAAATATGTGAATTTGATCAAATTATTGACCTCAATAGACAAAGTTGAATTTAAATTCTCAGAATAAATGAGTTTGAGTTAAGGAGAGAGAGAGTATAGATGTCATTTGCATTTCTATTCTATCTCTAGGAATGGAGACCCCAAATGGAATGGTGTCTTCATTCATAGACTACCACATGGCACAACCACCACACTAGTTGTTTTATTTTTTTATCTTTTAAATATGTTGATACCATGTGTTTAATTAATATATACTATTTAGATTTAATTAATCTATATTGTTCAAATTTTAGTTAATGTGTTGTTTGGAATTTACTGTTTATTGGATCCAAATATAAAATAACACATTCATTTTAATATTACAATATATATGTAGCAACTAATATATTATACTTTCATATTTTTGTATTCATTTCTTAGTGAGAGGCTAAAGATATATGTATAAGATTATACCATTCAGGTTTATTTATGAAATCAATATAGTAGTATTTGATATTAGTTTTTAAACAAATATGATACAAAATATTACTAGAATGTTTAGAACATTATGTTACACATAAGTCATATTATAATATTAATCCAATAATGTTCATGTATATATTAATAAGGTATATTACATTATATAAAGTATAATAATGCAATGCATGTGATACAATTTTTGGTTTCTTATATATTCAAAAATCATATATACTAAATGGTTGTTGTTAACCTATTTTGTGTTTTCCTTGTTTTCTTTTTTCACTTGTCTTATTAATATCCCGATCTTAGTCTATTTCCTTTCCCTTGTCTTACTTATTTTCTAGTCCTAATCTATATCTTGTTTTGTGTCTATTGCTTCATGGATCTCTCATCTTATACAAGAGGATGTACTTTGTGTAATTGGAAGATAGAGGATTTATTTAATTACATGATATCGTAAACTCCCTTTGACCCCCAACCCCATCACCCTTATGTACATCACCCACCTTCACATGCGCACAAAGCTATCACCTCACTTTTTGCTTCCCATTCATCCTCTACATCCCCAAACACTCCTACTTTGTCCATGTCATCTTGCCAGTCGTGAACACACCAGTCATCGACCACAATCTCACCAATACCTATTGTACTGCCAAATTCCCCCCTACTATAGTTTGACACCATGATGACAATTACACCTACTACCTACTACAGTCAACCCACCACAATACCACTCACGTACAGACTAGCAACTATTTCTGAGTGAATCTTCCAACCTACCAATGCCTGCCGTACACCTTCCAACTTCCATACTTCTACCATTGAACTCAATAACCTAACCAACAAACATTGTTTCTAGCCCTTGTTCCCCCTACCCTTAATGCCTAACCCATCCACTTCTATAACACACCCCCTTAAACTGTCACCCATAACCTCCCTCCCCTCTTATCTCCCCTACTCTCTCCCTGATCATCAGCCCACCCCACTACCACATCACCATCCTCTCCAATTCACACACTATCCATTTTATAATTCCCCCTCCCATCTCTTACTCTTTTGTATTGGGTATTGACCCCCCTACTGTTTACTGCATCACATGTTGCCATAATGCTATAATGATGTCATGTGTGGTGTATGTTGCTACTATTGCCCATGTTTTGGATTGAGGTGCCACCTCTGCAATTGCTCATCAATTTAGGCTTCCTGCTACTTCTTCTACTACACACGAATATCTCTATTTATCCTCATGGCATCAAATGATCCTTTTTGCATGATGTTTTCCAAGAGTATCAAGTTTTATGGATCCAACTATCATACATGGTCTGCATCCTTTGAGTTATGTGTCAAGGCTCAATGGTGTTACTCACACCTCATCTTTATTGCTCCACCTTCCCTATCGACATTGTAGATGTAAATCCAAGCAAGCATATAGTCTACAGATTTAAGGTAAATCCAGCGTAATGACTTAGATGGTCAATAATGTGGAAACAAAATCCAGTCATTCTCTTCTTCATCCCCAGACAACCAAAACTACTTGGGATCAACTTTCACAAATATATTTTCACCAATAGAATCCCAATAAGGTGTTTGAAATATGAAAAATATGGCTAATAAGGAATAATCTGATGATGGCTCTATCAAGGACTACTACCATCAACATTGTGCACTCTAGGATGAATTTGAGGTTTCTTTGTTGATATTAAAGAAGTTTAGCATAAGCTTAACGAATTCCACATGACCCTATTTCTGGCTGGTCAATCACCCTCTTTCTCTAAGGTTGTTGATTAGAGCTTATCTAATGATCCCTTACCTACTTTTTATGATGTTATGAAGTGTTTCCAGTGCCTTTCCTTTGTATCTTCTCCACCATCTAACCACTCTAAAGTTGTTGCATTGCTTATTTTCTAGAAATTCTGACCATGGTCGTGGTCGTGGTTGTGGACACAAATGCTTTTATGGAGGTCCTAGATGTGGATCGCCTACCTCTAGCACTAGTCATGGACAATCCACTTTAGGTCATAGATATTTTAACTCTTGTGTTCATACTAACCATACTAAGACCATTATTGGGCTAAATATGGAGAATCGACATGGGCCAATCAAGTTACTACATCAAATTTTGGTCTTTCTTCATAAGCTGTGTACAGATCTACTCAGTCGTCTATTAACGAGATATACTCTGAGTTTGAAAAGATTATTCAACCTTTCCTTCCTCATATGCCTATTGGACATATAAAAGGAGGTTTTTTCCTTGCTTCTAAAAGGAGGTTTTATTTTCCTTGCTTCCTCTATGTCATATCATAAAAATAAATGGGTTATTGATTCTGGTTCCTCCTCTTGTATATCTAGAAATGATGCATTATTTTTTTATCTCACCAAAACTACTATTGTTCTCCTAGTCTTCTTATCATATGGTTCTCAAACTCCTACAATTGGAATTTGGAGTATATGTACAACTAACAATTTACTACAACGATACACACTCTATGTTATGAAATCTCCATTGAATATTCTTTCTGTTAGTAGGGCTCTTAAGAGCCTTCAATGCTCTATAATATTTGTGTGAAGATGAGGATTGGGTGATGAGGGACTTGATAGAATTTATTATCTCTATACAAAAAAGCCTACGACTACTACTCTCCTCTTCCATGACTGGTCTACAATGGAACTATCAACTTGACCACCCATCCATTGCAAAAGTGAAATGTTTACTTTGTAATAATTTGATACTACATATTATTATGGAACTTGACAGGTTGACAAACAAAGTTGTGCAATTTATTCAAATAAAAATACAAATTGTTTTAAATGTTTATTTGATTTGGTATATGTTGATATTTTGGGGTCCCAATTTTGTACCAAATATTTTTAGATCTCGCTCTTTTATAACATTCATAGATGACTTTTCTAGAGCTACATGGTTATTTTTGGTCAAGGATTGGGCTCATATTTTGGATACTATTACTGCCTTAATTCTGAAACTAAAACCCAGTTTGCTCGGTTCATTAAACCTATAAGACACTCGAGGTCACAAAAATTTTTATTAGTCAATTCTTGTAGAAAGGAAGGCACCATTCATTAGATATATTTCTCCTATCCCCGCAACAAAATGGTGTCACAGAAAAAAAAGAACCATCATATTTTGGAAGAAGCACAAACTATTCTTCTTTAATACAATGTTCCTAAGTTGTTTTGACCTGAGGCTGTCTCTAGTGTGTGGCTACTAAATCAACATAATGCCCTCATTCATGTTAAAGAACCAAGTACCTTACACCATTTTGTATCCAATTGTACAACTCTTCTATGTTCCTCCCAGGATTTTGGCAATACTTGTTTTCTTAAAATCTTCACCTAAATTGATAGAACTTAACATGTTGTCTACTAAATGCATCTTATTGGGGTACTCAAGGACACTAGTATAAAAATGGCTTATAACGTCACATTTACATGCGTCGGTTGTATCCAAGAAACTGACGCCTAAACCCTACAATGTTGGTTAAATACACAAACCGACATCTATCTGTGAAGAGCGGCCAGACATAGGTATCACTTTTTATTTAGCGTCAGTTCCTCAATAAGCAAGTGACGCCTAAAATCGACCGCCAAATCCGAATTTTTTAGTGAAAAAAATTACCTCTAAAATTTAATATATGGCTTCGGTTGTTAACCAATCAACCGATGACTAAAGGTTTTTCGTTAGACAAAAATTTGGCCCACTTTTATCGTTGGTTATCTTGCAATAACCGACACCGATGTGTTTTCACGCATTGTCCCCATGAAAATTTTCACCCCCCATTGGCGTCGATTTTTCTATGATAACCAACGAGTATGGTCATAATTCGAGAACAATTTTTTTGTCAGCATATTTAGATAGACATCAGTTTTTCTAGTTGGAACCGATGACTATCATTGAACATAGGTGTCAGTTTTTGTGTGGTGACCGACGCCTTCTATTTTAAGCGTCGGTTGTTTTTAATAACCGACATCGATTGTTAACTTAATAGCGCCTGTATGAAAGACTCTTCCCCTTTCTCTATTTCATTCTCGATTTCAAGAGTTAGGGATCTAGTGATTCCTCTCCGCCGCAATGCTCCTTCTGCCACTGCACTACTCGCCTGCCACTGTCGCTCCTACCGCCACTGTCGCTCCTCTTCTTCCTGCTGTCGGTGCTACTGTGGTTGATCACGGGCCAATCAAAGGTAATGGAACCACCCTTGATGTTTGTTTCCCATTCTTAGATCGCCAGGTGTTGGCTCCGATTCACTGGATGACGAGGGTCCCCTGTTTTCTATGTGTGTGCTATTGCAACTAGGAGTACCGTACAGTTTGGTCTCCATCTCTGTTTATTGTATCCAATGTCGATTTCTGTAGGGGTTCTTGTATGACCCGATCCTAGTATTGGTGTCATTTCTACTAGATTTGTCCCTTAATACATTGTTAAGAGTGGATTTGATGTCTACCTGCATGGGAGTTGTGATCTTGAATCAAGATATTTTTCTAGAGTATTTAAGACATGACTTTGTGCCTAATATTGGTTCCTCTAAGGGAGTGTTTATTTAAATTGAATATTGTATATGGAACAAAATATGATTGTCTAGTATTTTTTCAATGATCATTTCCATTATGGGTCTATCCAATACAACTTATTTTCAACAAATACATATATTGAGAATCCTAATCACCCTTCTTTCTTAATGATGAACTCTAAAGCACTCATGTGACATGCTTGGAATATAAATGATGAACTTTGCCCTAGATTTCCAATCATGCTTCTAAAGATATCAATAATCACCCTAACTTGAAGAACAGTAACTTTGTGGTCATACATGACACTCTTATCAGCCCCTCATCTCCCTTATTGATAGTTTGTCTATATGAGTTTATATGCGTGATTATGACCCCCTTATGGTGAGGCAAGGTCATACCTTAAGTCAATTGGGGAACCGTGGTCTTCTATTATATCAAACCCCTTTTATACTTGAAATCAGTAGTAATGTGATGGTTTGTAACATAATGGCCATGCCCAAAGCTAAAATGTGGGTCTTCTATTTCTAAAATAATTATGTGAATTCCTAAATCAGTAACATATATTACTCTTTGTGCACCCAAATACCTTGTGAATCATGTATGCACCCTAAGGTGATTAAATGCCTAAATCTGGTCTTGAAATATGACCTAGTTTGTATGTTGATATATGAAGATCTAGTTAAAACTTCAAGATTGACCCCTAATGAATACATTATAATAGAATTGAATCGTGCATTTGTGTTGTTGCAGGTGCTGTTGATTTGCATATATTTCTTCTTCAACCTTCAAGTGAGGTATATATTCTCACTCTCGCAATGTGCCATTAGGCTTCATTTTGATTCAAATCTTTAATATATGGAATCATGGTTTATTTACTGTTTAGTATTTACTGACAAGCATGATTAAATGATGTTACATAAAACTTAGGATATGAATGATGAAACTAGGATTGTAGGTATAAGAATGACAACATACATGTATTTGTTGGCCTAGAAACCCGTCCAAGATTTACTCATTAGGAGTAAATCTTGGATAGTCCCCAGTTTGGGTCTGTTCTTGAACACTTAATCTCACTTAGGATGTAAGTGTATATTGTGTATTGGGTTTTCAAGAAAATTTCGGTAGAATTTCCTTGTTTGTTCTCTAAGTACATATGTACTTGGAGAACAACGGGGAAATGCTGCTGAAATTTTCTTGAAAACCCAACAAATTATACACTTACTAGTGAGATTATGTGTTCAAGAATGGGATAGGTGGTACACATTTATTATATATAAGACATAATATTTTAACCCTATACCCTAATATATACTTGTTTTCTCTTTGATCATAGAATGGATAGATCATGGATGTCCATTCCAAATTGATGCACCCAGAGTTTATTTCTGGTCTTGATCAGTTTATTAGATTTGCCAAGGAACATAGGAAACAACCTGGAAATAGGTTGTATTATCCATGTAGGAATTGTGGTAACAACTTGAAAGTCAACACTGGTGACGAAATCAAAAGTCATGTCATGTGCAACAAGATTGTACAAGGCTATACAGAATGGAACTGGCATGGAGAGATTTCAAACCTAAAATCATTGGATGTCGATAGCAGTGCTTGTGTGGAAGAAGAATTTGCCTCTGATGACATAGATGTGAACGAACCAGTTCTAGTAGACATCGTTGATGTGATGCTGGATATTTGGGGGGTAGAGCACATCGATCCACCTCCCATGTTTAGAAACATTGTGCATGATGTTGCGGTACCGTTATATACAAGTTGTAAGTTTACGAAGCTTAGCGCTGTGTTGAGATTGTATAAGCTGAAAGCTAACAATAGATGGAGCGACAAAAGCTTCACGTCATTGTTGTCTTTGTTGAAAGAAATTCATCCTAAAGGAAATGAGCTGCCAATCTCAACATACCGGTTAAAGAAATTGTTGTTCCCAATGGGAATGGAGGCTAAGAAGATACATGCATGCCTGAATGATTGTGTATTATTTCAAAAGGACTGTGGATTTGAAAGATTGTCCCAAATGTGGTACATCAAGGTATAAATTGACGACTTTGGGGGAGTCTAAAATTGATTCTCCTTCCAAGGTGATGTGGTATCTACCTATAATACCACAGTTTCAACGCTTGTTTGCCAATCCGATAGATGCAAAGAATTTGAGGTGGCATGCAAATGTTAAGAAAAATAATTATGGGATCCTACGACATGTGTCTGATTCGCCACAATGGAAGAAGATTGATTTATTATACCCTAAATTTGGTGAAGAAGTTAGGAATCTAAGACTTGGGATTTGTACAGATGGGATGAATCCGTACGGGACATTGAGCAACCAACATAGCACTTGGCCAGTTATGCTTGTTATATACAATCTTCCTCCCTAGTTGTGTATGAAAAATAAGTACGTTATGCTGTTCTTGTTGATATCGAGACATCAAAAACCTGGAAATGATGTCGACGTTTATCTTGAACCTCTGATTGATGACTTTAAGAAACTCTGGGGTGGAGGTGTGATGACCTATGATGCTTCACGAAGAGAGACATTTCATTTGCACGATATGTTGTTTTGCACTGTGAATGACTTTCTAACATATGGGAATTTGTCTGGATATAGTGTCAAAGGATCTAAAGTGTGTCCTATATGTGAAGAGAACATCGATTCAATATGACTAAAACACGGTGGCAAGAATGTATATCTTGGTCATCGAAGGTTTCTTCCAAAATTCCATCCGTATTGTAGGTTGTGCAAAGTATTCAATGGATGAAATGAGGAATGGAGTGCACCTAAACCTATACCAGGGGAGGATGTTTATGAAAGAGTAAAAGACTTTGCCAATGAATTTGGTAAGAGATCATAATGTACGATGGCCACACAGAGTGAAAAATCTTTATTCAAGAAGAAGTCAATATTTTGGGATCTTCCTTATTGGAGTTCTTTGGCAGTCAAGCATTGTATCGATGTCATGCACGTTGAGAAAAATGTCTGTGATAGCGTCATCAGTACTCTGTTGAATATAACAGGTAAGACAAAAGATGGGATAAAATCCAGAATGGACCTATGTGAAATGGGAATAAGGACAGAATTAACAGAAGTAGTTAGTAGAGATCAGAGAACATACTTACCTCCTGCTTGTTACACATTGTCGAGAAAGGAGAAGAAAGCTTTTTGTGAATGCTTGGTAAATGTTAAGGTGCCACAGGGTTACTCATCCAACATCTGTACATTGGTATCAATAAAAGATCTGAAGTTGATAGGTCTAAAATCTCATGATTGTCACATTCTAATGTAACAAATATTTCCCGTGGAAATTCGATCTATATTTTCGAAGCATGTAAGGTTTGCAATCACCAGACTTTGTTTCTTTTTCAACAGTATGTGTAGCAAAGTTATTGAACCTGATACTCTAGATAAATTGCAAAGAGAAGTGGTTGTTACCCTATGTCAGCTTGTGATGTATTTTCCTCCTTCGTTCTTTGATATCATGGTACATCTTGTTGTCCACTTGACTAGGGAAGTGAAAATGTTGGGACCAATTTTCTTACATTGGATGTATCCCTTTGAACGATACATGAGCATTTTTAAAGGTGATGTTCGAAACTGTTATCGTCCTGAAGGGAGTATTATTGAGGGTTATGTGGCGAGAGAGGTTATGGATTTTTGCAATGACTTTCTGAGTGGTAATGACGCTCCTGTTAATGACAAGAATATTGAGGAGCATTTTGGCAAAGGAATTTTGGGATACAGATGAAAGTAATCAGCCATGAGAAGTTGGAACAAGGTCACTTGTATATTTTACACAACATCAATGAAGTGAGTGTTTATATCAAGGAACATACCAATTTCATCAAGAGACAACATCCTCAAGCCAATTCAATGTGGCTTACTAGAGAGCATAGCAAGACATTTATTAAGTGGTTTGAAGATAAAGTCTTACATCAACTATCTCAAACACCAGATAATCTTACTGAAACTATTAAATTCCTTGCCTTTAAACCAAAATTGAAGGGTTTAGACACTTGCTGTCTCAGAACCAGTGCTCCCATTCTGAGCGACAGAGAGGGCGACTAGGGCACGACTCTCTGATCCTGGGGGAGGGGGCTCGTCGGCCAGGCTCGCCGCCCTGCTCCCCCGGGGGCTGTCTCAGCGGCTGCTCCAGCCGGATCTGGACTCCTTGGTTGCTTCGTTGTGGTTTTCTCTTCTCCTTGCTTCACGCCCCTGTCTGCGGCGGCTGGGAACGGGATCTTAGATCTGGTTTTTGCTGGTGCTTCAAAGGGGTGTCATCGTCTGGGTAACCCCTTCGGGTGTTGCCGGAGGTCACTGTGACTGAGGAACCGAAGCAAGCATCCTAGGTTTCCCCTTCTCTACTGTGGTTCGCTGCTCATCTTCCCCCTATTTCACCGTCCTTTTTACTGCTTTCGGTTATTTCTGTTGTTGTTTGTGTTGTCTGTTGTTTGTGGTAGTTCATCTACCTGTTTAGTCACCATTTATCAGTTTGTGGCAGTTCATCTGCCTGTTTAGTCGCCGTTTATTGGTGTGTTTCAGTCTGCTCCCTGCGATCCTCTCTTGGAGAGTGATGAGATTTTTAGCCTTTGCTAAGTCTCAATTTTGCACCGGTTTGATCTTGTTACCTGGTTATGTGGTGTCTGAGGAGATCATACATCAACGAGATATGTATCAAGTTCAGTCTCTCTACTACTGCTCAATGCTCAAGTTGAAGGATTTCCTCGTGAAAAGCTGCCCGTGTCAGCCTCAGAGAAGAGGAAACAATACAGAAGATCCCCAATCTCATTCCGATATGAGCCGCAGTGGTTTAGTGCTCCTGATCTTGTTTAATGATTGTTATGATGTATTTACAATCCCCTCTTGTAGATGCCGTATGGCTATCCAGTAATGAATCTTTCCATTTTTCTCTAAAAAAAAAACCAAAATTGAATGTTATGTCTTATGAAGGGTTTGACATAAATGGATTCTCATATTACACAAAGCGTCAAGATGATAAGAGTGTTGTCTGAAACAGTGGGACCACCCTTCAAGTGTATTCATTGTTTTTTGCAAGTGCAAAGGATAAGAGTCCACATGAAGCTAAAATGTCATATCACGGTGTCATTGAAGACATATGGGAGTTTGACTACGTAGATTTTAGAATTCCACTCTTTAAATGTAATTCGGTTGATAACACTAAAGGAGTTATAGTGGATGAATTGGGTTTCACATTAGTGAACTTTGAAAAGATTGGCAAGAAGGGTGAACCATTCATATTAGCATCATAGGCGAAACAAGTATTTTATATCGATGATCCTACAAATAATAAATGGTCAGTTGTTCTTCATGGTAAAAGATAGTTCATTGAGGATTCTATAGATGAAGAACAATACTATGATAAGTATGATGACTCCAGTCCATTCTCAGTTGGGTTGCCAACACCACCAAATATTGAAGCTAATGATGACTTGTATGTGCACGAAGATCACAATGAAGGATTGTTAATTGATAAAAGATCGCAATATTAGAGGCATGCATGTTTATATTTTTTATATGTTTTATTTTTCTGAATGTGAACTTTATAATGTGAATGTGAACTTTAAAATGTGAATGTGAACTTCAGATGGCTGAGCATTCTCCTGATGACCGTGCTGATGATTACCATGAGGGTGAGGACGTCAATGCGCCGCCTCACAATGTAAGTTTTAAAAATATATCCATGAGGTTTCTATCTATATGTTCATTTATAGTTATATCATGTAAGTGTGTTTTTTTTGTCAAAATTTAGGTTGGTGATGTACACCCTGAAGAAATTGGGGCACTTGATGAGCAGCAAAAAAAATTGATAAAGTGAGGGGCATCACAATGATGAACAAGTTACTACAACAAAGGGGCAATGGACCCAAACTGGCTGTGCATTTTGATCATGCAGGAAATCCAGTTGGAGTGAACCACAACTCATTTATTTCATATCTTGGGGTTCTTACTCGCAGCCATTGTAGTCCTAATGTAGAATCTTGACATAAAGTTCCTAAGGGGAATGAAGACTTAGTATGGAAGGAACTATGCGTGAGTTATTATTATTTGCAATTCTATTTTTATAGATTACTAATTTTTAGGATATTAGTTAATATCAATTCTATTTTGTAGAGTATATTTGATCTGGATGGATAGATACATTGTAAATGCGTGATGCAATACTGTGGGAGGGTCCTAAGGAACTATAGGACAAATCTCACCCGAGATTACATACACGATACTGAGAAGAGGTTCTTGATTGATTTCTAATTATAGACATTGATCACTTTTTAACTAACTCTACACTAATAATTTTTGTTTGTATTCTCTTTTAAAAATAAATTTAGGCAGAAGGAAACCACTGAGCAATGGAACAACTTGGACCCCAAAGACTGGGAGGAGTTTGTTACCCAAAGAAAAATGGATGAATTTAAGGTATTAAGCACCACTCCCAATTTAATTAATATATGTTCGTATGTATTCACCTATTCAAGATTAACCTTTAGTGTTACTAACCAAATCAATGTGCTTACTAAGAAGGCTATCAATGATGCTCAAAGAGCAAGGTGTGCAGTGAATGTGCATGACCACACAATGGGTCCAAGAGGCTATGCAGACGTTCGCCAAAGACTACAGGCCAAGTCTACTACTCAGTCTGCTACTACTCAGGAGACTACAGAGTCCTCTACTATCAGTCTCACACCTCTGCCTCACCATGCTATGTGGATAGCTGGGAGGCAAAGCAAGAAGGGAGATATAATGAGGCCCGCAACTACTGAGGTGACTGCAAAAATGGTAAATTTCAACTCTTAGAGCAATTGATCGATATTGATTATTTTTATGTTTACTTACCAATTTCTATTGATGGCAATTAGCGGGAGCTGCACGAGTAGAAGAAGGAAGGCAAGTTCATCCCTAAGGACACAAGGGATGAATTGACAATTGCTCTGGGTAACCCAGAGCATCCTGGACGTGTTAGGGGTGCATGCACTAGTGTGGGCATCAAAGTGTTCTTTGGACCATCACATCGCAAACCAGTCCCAAGAGCGAGACTTTCACAAGCCGAGGTAACTTATTCTTTTTTTAGAATGTTATTGTGAAATAGAATTCAATAATCAGAAGCTAGCATTTCTTTTGTCCACGTATAGGTAGATCAATTAATTGATAGGAGAGTCGAGGAAGCACTTGATAGGAGAGTCGAGGAAACACTTGATAAGAGACTCAATGAAGCAATTAGCAAGTGGCAGGTGTCTTGGACTGCCACTCAGACAGTACCTGTGGCGGGCCGCTCTTCTCCTAATGCAGAGGTTTGGAGTAATCATGTAGACCAACCACCTAGCACATCCGCTGTAAGTATTTTTATGACATATATAGTATCTAGTCTTTTCAAGATGATATGTTTATGTATATATGTATATAACATTCTTTACGTAAATTTGTAGGGGTTGAAGCCATGCCGTCTAAAAAGTCAAGAATATATCATTGCAGAGGCACAAGGTTACTCAACACTTCTAGGGGAGATGTTTCATGGGACTCCAGTACCAGTTGATGCAGTTCGTATGAGCCCGATACATATACTCTCTGATTGGAGGGATCTTCCACTGACATATGCCCACCTAGATTTTGAAACGCTTGGTGAGGTAGAAGGCGGAGTGATAATGTGGCCCAATGTGGATGTTGTCTATACTAATATTGTATGGTACATTTACATTACGTTAATTTGTTAATGTGTATATATGAGTCAATTGATCTGAAATTATATATACAGGTCAAAAGGAAGACACCCGCTACATCTCGACCTCCACCTCCACCTCCACCTCCACCTCCACCTCCTAAAGTACCAAGTTGGCTTCCAAGGGACCTACATGCCTTGTTAGGTCCTAATTGTAGGGGCATGGTAGTATGGATAGGCAAACATGATTCATATTGCCCTATAAATGTTACTATTCTGGAGGATGTTGCAGGTCAATCATACGATAACAATCTATTTATATAAGTTTTGCATACGTATTAATGCATACATAATACAAGTTTTGCATATGAATTAATACATACGTATTAATGCAGGTCAATCATACAATAAAAAGCTATTTATATAAGATATTTTGGAGTTGTTTCGTTATGATTGGTTGAACACATCTATGATAGAGCTGTTGATATGGTGAGATATTGTTTATATATCCATATACCTTGTTTTATATACGGTGATGTGGTTTCTTATATATTAATGCATACATAATACATGTTTTGCAGCCACTTACACACGATATATACATATTTTGCATTTTCCCATGTGGGATTTTTGGTTCCATCTTTGATTAGTCTTGTAGATACATACCCTTCTTTAGTTACTTCATACTGTTGTGCTTCTTTTAAATATTTTGGTAAAAATAAGAAGACGGTGATAATAGATCCATTCAATGTCGAGTAAGTTTACTTTGCTTATAATTTGGACTTAAGAAAATTACATTTTTATTGTGGATTTTGAGTTATTAATTTTTAACTTTCTTGCCTGTAGTGGTAGGCATTGGGAGTTACTAGTTATTGTCCCTAAGACATTCACTGTCGCTTATCTAGATCCTGCAGGGAAGGAATTGAGTACATTATATGGACACACAATGAAAAGGTCATTATTCCCGTGAGAAATATTTCATATTTTTATATCTGTTAACATATGTTATTACATTACTATTTAATTATGCAATTTAATGTGTTACATTAACATGTAAGGCTTTACAAGAGTTCAAAAAAGCTGGAGGAAAGGTCCCCAAGAAAAAGAATCAACAACTAATTTGGGAGAATGTGAAAGTAATTTCCAGACTCCAATGTATATATTATTTATGTAAACTGTGCTTATTTGTATTTTTGAATATTTTGTATGTTTCAATTTATAGTGTGCTACACAAGACAACGGATGGGCATGTGCCTACTATGTGATGTGATTTATGGACCTAATCATCAAACATGCCACAATGGAAATTGATATTATACATAAGATATTATATATAGTCTCATTAGATAATATGAAATATATCAATCTTATTATATATTATTAATTATATATATACATCATTCTCTTTACAGGTGTTTAAAACTGACTTCAGTACATGTGGAAAGTTATTAGATGTACATACTCCCTATACGAGGGAGGAATTAATGTTGTAAGAGAAGAATGGGCAAAATCCCTACAAGTAGTGGGAAATTTTAAATAAAATTGGGGTTCTGATGACAATGATGATGATGATGAATAAAAAATGATATTTCTAAACTTTGTTCTCATAATTATTTTTGTGTGAATGTGAATGACCTTTTCTGAATTGTCATATGTGTGAATGTGAATGACTTTTTCTGATCAATTACACAAATGTTTCTACATGTGTCTGAATGTGAAAAATGGAACTGAATGTGAATGTAAATGACTTTGTAGGTTTCTACATGTATCTAACCAATACATGTATCTGAATGTGAATGACTTTATAGGTTTGTGGCCTGTTGTTGGCTGATATCAATGGATGTTGTAAACCTACAGTTCAAAACTAAACTGCAGTATCTGCATCCTACTGACCAGCCATACAGTAGGCCTGCAAACTGATAAGAAAAAAACCAGAACATAGGCGTCGGTTATTTGTACAAAACTGACACCAAAGACTTACATCATCAGTTGTTAGCCAAAAACCGATGTCTTTTCCCTTACTGGCGTCAGTTATCGGTAAGAACTGACGCCTATTGTGGCTAGGTACCACGACCGTGTTGGGAAGCACGACCGTACTGGCAGGGATATAGCGTCGGTTATTAACATAAAACTGAAATCTTTATCCTGTTACGGTGTCGGTTATTAGCAAAAAATCGACGCTTATAGTTCCCTTGCTGGCGTGTTTTCGGTGGCGGGAAGGGTTATGGCGTCTGTGTTTTTTTAATAACTGATGTCTTTGATCATGATATAGTGTCGATTGTTTTAAAGAATCGACACTTATAGTTCCCTTACTGGTACATTTTCGGTGGTGGGAAAGGTTATGGCGTCAGTTAGAAACTGACGCTGAAGGTTTCGACTTTTAGCGGCGCCCACTTGGGTGTTGCTTGGAAACCGACGCTAAAGGCTCTAAATAACCTACACAAAAGGCCTTTTTTGTAGTAGTGGGACTTGTAAAGGTTATAATTTCTACGATCCTTATTCCAAATAGTGATTCGTAAGTGTGGGTGTAGTATTTTTTGAACACATTCCATCCTACTCTAAGAAAGGTTATTAGTATCTCCTGATCTCTTAGATATTACTTTGTTACTGATAACCTCCCATTTTGTGATGTTATCTTACTAGTTTTTCTTAGTTTTCCATACTCTTTCTTAGATAAATTAGATATAATACTTAACTTTCTGCTTTATTGTGAGTATACCAATAGACTGATATTTTCCCTTTTCTTCTTACAGAAAACCCAAAAAAAATTGCAAAAGTTCCCTAGCGGTCCCAAGATCATGAAGATCCTAGCAGTTCCAAGACCGCGTGAAGGCCCTTACGATCTCAAGACCATGTGAAGGCCCTTGCGATCCCAAGACCACGTGAAGGCCCTTGCGGCCCTAAGGTTGAGTGAATATTTATCGATCCGAAGACCGCGTGAAGGCCCTTGTGGTCCCAAGACCGCAAGGACTCTAACAATCCCAATACCGAATGAAGATTTATTGATCCCAAGAATGCACGAAAGCTACCAGTCTCAAGACCGTGAGGATCCAAATGGTCTCCAAACCGTGAGGATCCAAATGGTCTCCAAACCGTGAAGATCCAAGTAACTTAAAACCGTTCAGGACCCCCTTGGAGCCTATAAATAGGACCCAAGGGGTCCTCATTAAAGGAGGATTTTGAAGATGCCCAAAGGCTGCCTCATTTGTTCTAGAGTTGTTTCTTCCTTCATCCTTCACCCCAAGGCTTACGGTCTAAGATCCACACTCCATCCATAAGCCTACTTTCTCTCTCATCAACATAGAAGGTGGGGAGTGAAGGATTCATCACCAAAGCAACCACGTAGTGTGAAGATAGTTGTTCTCTACTCCAAGGGGTCAACCTTCCTCCCTCCTACATGGAGATGATGTTTTCCTTCTCTTCTCCTGTCTCCTTGTTTGTTCTTGCCATGAGCGAGTAGTTCCATACACTAGGGTGCGGGGAGTAACCCCGTTACCCATGTTTTCATTTCATGCATTATAATTCATGAGTTTGCAATAGAGAAATACTATCTTTTTAGTTTGACGTCAATCATTTTATGAATGCCAGTTGCTTGATCACCAATTTGTGTTATCTATTATATACTAGTACGAATTGTCTACATTTGTGCTTTTAGATTCGATTATCGATTGTATGTCAGTTCTTGATGTATGTAGTTACCATATATTTGTTTCGGTATCTAGGAGCACTTTTCAAGGAGTGGAGTAAACTCACATCCATCGTTGTACTTTCATACTATGAAATGGAATCAGTTGACGTATGGAAGTACAACTTTGACAGGTCGAGGAACACACTTTGTGAAGGGAGTGATGCAAAGTAAGTGACCATTCATTCGGGGATGGTTGGCATTTCAATACTCCCACATTTCTCATAGTTGGCTATTCCAAAGAAAGCTAAGTCTACAAAGATACTAACTGATTAGACCCTCTTTGCAAGCCATGTTATTATGATGTATGTTATGATCCATGTGTAGTGGTGGTGAAACTCGATCACATACTAGTGGTTTTCAAATATTATTTACAACCTTAATTTTACTTTCCTGCCATTTAATTTACATTTGCATTTTAGTTAAATCATCAACCAAAATCTTCGATCTAAATGACATCTCTTAAGTAGATAAATAGAATTATGACGTTTTCCATCTTGTTAACCCTTAACAAGACCATTGTCTCGTGGATTCGACCCTCAACTGTACTACGATAAGACTTCCACATACCTTAGCGTATGTGGGTGGAGATCTTATTATAGCACACGCAAGGTTAAACTTAGAGACTTACTATCTCTAGGATTTTTAGGGGTGCACACAACTCCATGCAAGTGGTAGCTCCATCAAAAATTGGCGCCGTTGCCGGGAATAAAAAAATGTTTTAATTTCATTTATCAACTTGCTAGTTGATTATGATTTCACACTTTACTTTGATAACTACTTCATATCTTTTTGATTCCATCATCTTTCCACCATTAAAGAGTGATTTTTCTTCTACTCAGGTAGAAAATGTGTATGCAAAACCGTGGATTCTCCCCTGAACCAGAGTACGACTTTGACGTAGAATGAAGCTTCTACCGATGCATCAGACTCAACCACCAACAAGCCAGATAGATGGATGAAGAACAACGCCAAGCCACCTTGGTACTGGAAAGAGTCAACGTAGCTATAGAAGCTCAGAGAGCACAACTCATCACTGATACACGTGCTCAAGTCCAAGTTGAAAATGAGGCAGCCACAACAACTACTCAATTATTGATAAGGAACAAGCATCTTCAAGACTACGTTGTTCCTAATAACTCTGAAGATAATCACCCAGTTCAGCCTCCACTCATTAATGTTCCTAACTTCGAGATTCGAACACAATGGATCCAAATCATGCAAGGCATCTCGTTCTCAGGAAACACTGGACATGATTGCATGGACCACCTGAAGCGATTCAAGGCACTTTGCCGATTGGTACCACAAGATGGAGATACACTAGATGCAATCATGCTCCGACTTTTCAAATTCACTCTGTCTGGAAAGGCACTAAGTTGGTATAACTCTTTAGATGGAGATCCAATCATCACCTGGGCTCCCTTAGAAGAAATTATTTTAGAGAAGTTCTTTCCTCCCTCATTGACTTACCAGATTAGGCGTCAGATCAACCAGTTCCTCCAACTACCTGGAGAATCATTAGCAGAATCATTGGAAAGATTTAAGGAACTTCTGAGAAAATGCCCACATCACGACATCTCACAAAACCAGCTCATAGAAACATTCTATAGAGGAGTAAGTGATGAAATAAAGATGTTTTTGGATTCCTCATCTGGAGGAAATTTCATGAGACAGAATTACGAGGATGCCTGGAAGATTGTTACGCTCAGAGCCGAGAACCAATCTAATTGGGCAAGGCCATCTACAGGAGCAATCCTAAAAGTCTGCAAGGCTAAAGAATCTATAGAAATGAAAACCATTGCTGAAGCTCTGAAAAACATAGTTCATAAGCAGCAAGCCCTTGAAATAGCATTTGGAGAATATGATAGGAAGAAGAACTCCCAAGTTCAACAAGTTAAAGTAGTTACTGAGACGTGTGAAGCTTGTCATACATCGGATCACCCCACACTATCATGTGGCCTATTATACGATGTGATGATGAATCTACAGACACCTCAACTACAATATGAACCAATCATTGAACAACCCGAGGATCAGATGCTAGAGTAGGCTAACTCTATTCACAACATACGGGGTCAAGCATACTATAATCTGGATCAACCAAGAAACCACCCTAGATTTCAGTATGGGAATCCTGTGAGAA
Source organism: Alisma plantago-aquatica (assembly GCA_963693085.1). NCBI lineage: Eukaryota > Viridiplantae > Streptophyta > Magnoliopsida > Alismatales > Alismataceae > Alisma > Alisma plantago-aquatica. The sequence continues at coordinate 1,305,821,607 of OY856409.1, read as the reverse complement.
CTGCCAACCCAATTCACCAAACACAATGTGGGTCTTCTAATAGACCACCACTTGGATTCCAGAGCAGTTATAGTCGAAACCAAGGAAACTATAGAGGTGGGTTTCAAAGATTTTCCTACCCTAGAAATTCTTATTCATACTATCAATACACCCACCCACCATTGCTCCCTCAATTGCAATAACCCCAGTTAACACAGCCACAAAATCAACAACTTCAGTTTCCAGCACCTCAACAATAGAAACCTCAAGGCATCAACAAAAGAATACCCCACCTCTGCCAACAGATGAGTTATCTTTGATAAGGAAAATGTTACAATCTCAGTAGACCATGATTTCCAACCAGTAGGCTCACTAGAAAGCTATAGAGACCCAACTGGCACAAATTGCAGCTCAACTGAAACCTCCGGTGGGTACTTTTGCAGGTTAGCCGGAAATAAATCTGAGACATGATCAACACAGACCAGAACAACTGAATGCAGTTACCACAAGGTCTGGTCATGTTCTTACTGACACAACTAAATTCATTCAAGAAGACAAAGAAACAACTGAAATCATCCCAACTGTAAGCACAAATCAAGAGGTTGAAAAGGAGAAGGAAAAAGAACTAGTTCCCAAGGAACCAGATGTCCCACCATACAAGCCCAGGATACCCTATCCAGGCAGACCGAGGGGGACTAAACTGCATTCTAGATTCTGAAAGTTCAAGGAAGCAATGAAGAAGCTATATGTTGATATTCTGTTCCTTGACACTCTCTCTAAAATTCTAGCTTGGTTTAAATATCTAAAGAATTTTCTATCAAAGAAATACATGACCGAAGATCATGAGACAGTCAAATTAACTCAGACTACTTTTGACATCATTCTCAACAAAATGCTGAAAAAACAAAAGGACCCTGGCTCCTTCGGCATCTAATGTTCTATAGGAAACACCTCTTGCAAGAAAGGATTAGCTGATTTGCGGGCCAACATATCTATCATGCCCTTTTCTATGTGTAAAAGATTAGGCTTTACTGATTTGCTACCCACAACAATGAAAATCCAGCTTGCTGATTCTACCATTACCGCACCTTTGGGAATTACTGAAGATATCCCAGTGAGAGTAGGAATAGACTCCTATGCCCCTTATGATTTTGTTGTCATGGACATAAAAGAAGATCAGAGGTATCCAATAATATTCAACATACCTTTCCTCGCGACAGCCAGAACACAAATTGATTTCGAAGCTGGCACAATTACCTTAAGGCTGGGGAAAGAAAATGTACAATTCAGAGTCTTTGACAGCCTTAAAAGTCCAAGCATCCACGAAGAAGTCTTTCTTCTTGAGGCAATAGATAAAATGTCCCAACTGAAGCAAGAAACTCCTGAACCATCTGATGCTCTGGAAGACGTCTTAACGAATCCAGAAGCCAAATTTTCAACCGAGGAACTAGTTCAACAATGCCTAAAATATCTAGAACAAGCCGAAGAAGACCTAAAAGCTACCTTTGAGATGTTGAAATTTGTCACCACGCTGGAAACTATTGAACTACCCAAGGCACCAAAAATGAAAGTCCTACCAGTTGGACTCAAACATGTCTTTCTAGATGAAGCAAAACTATGTCCGGTCATCATCAGTTCCACTTTGATGGATGACTAGGAAGAAAGACTCCTTGTTAAATTAAGAAAGCACAAGAAAGCCATTGGATATATGATGACCGATATAACCGGGGTAAATCCAGCTTTGTTCATGCACAAATTACCTATGATAGAGGAGTTCAAACCATCACGGGAGCACCAGAGGAAGCTAAACCTAAATGTTAAAGAAGTAGTTCGCCTCGAGGTTCTAAAACTTCTAAAAGCTGGTATTATATATCCAATTTCCAACTTACAATGGGTAAGTCTAGTCCAGGTAGTTTCTAAAAAAGGGGGGACCACCATTATTTTGAATGATAAAAATGAACTGGTACCCACTCAGATTGTTTCCAGGTGGAGGATGTGCATTGACTATAGAAAATTGAACAAGACAACAAGGAAAAACCATTTTCCTTTACCTTTTCTTGACGAAGTCCTTGAATGTCTAGCTCACTAGAAATTCCTTTGATATCTTGATGGCTACTCATGATTTTATCAAATTCCAATACACACTGAAGATCAAGAAAAGATGACTTTTACCTTCCCTTTCAGAACTTACACCTTCAGGAGGATGCCATTTGGGTTATGTAATGCACCCACTACATTCTAGAGGTGTATGTCTGCCATATTTGCAGGATTAACTGAATCTATCATGGAAGTATTCATGGACGACTTCTCAATCTACAGAGATTCCTTCGATAACTATCTGCTTAATCTTAGTAAGGTGCTACAAAGATGTGAGGAAACAAATCCGATCTTTAATTGGGAAACATGTCACTTTATGGTGATAGAAGGTGTTGTCCTCGGGCATCGAGTGAGTGAATGAGGGATTGAAGTAGAAAAAAAATGTCATTTCAAAGTTGTCACCACCAAAAGACATCAGAGGAGTATGGGCCTTCCTAGGCCATGCCAGATTTTACTGAAGATTCATCCAAGATTTTTCAAAAATAGCAAAGCCCATGACTCACCTGTTAACTAAAGATGCGGACTTCAATTTTGATCATGAATGTTTACATAGTTTCACGACTTTAAAGAATGCCTTAGTCTCTGTGCCTATACTAAGAGCTCCTGATTGGTCACAACCCTTTGAAATAATGTGTGATGCCAGTGACTACACTATAGGAGCAGTACTAGGGCAGAGGACATATAAGAATCCCTACATGATATATTACGCATCAAAAATGCTTGATGAGGCCCAAAAGAACTATACAACTATAGAAAAAGAATTCTTAACAGTCATCTATGCTTTTGAGAAATTCTATTCTTACCTGATTGGATCAAAGGTTACAGCTTACACAAATCATTCAACAATAAAATATCTGATTCAGAAACAAGATGCCAAACCTAGACTTATTCGTTGGGTGTTGATGCTTCAAGAGTTTGATCTGGAAATAAAGGACAAAAGTGGGGTGGAAAATGTTGTCACCGATCACCTGAGTCACATTGAAGCTCAAGATGAAGATAATGTACCTATCTGTGACTCTCTACCCGATGACCAACTCATGAAGGGCACCACTGGATTCCCCTAGTACGCTGACATAGTATACTATTGGGCTACAGGAATTGTCCATCCTTCTGCTTCCTATCATGATAGGAAGAAATTTTTCCATGACGTCAAGCAATACTTTTGGGATGAACCATACCTCTTCCACTTATGCGTAGATGGATTATTCCATTGTTGTCTTCCTAAAGAAGAAATCACCCCAGTCTTAGAACACTGTCATTCTGGTCCCACTGGGGGGCACATGAGTTAAAGAAGACTGCTCTTAAAGTCTCACAATCTGGTTTCTTCTGGCTGACAATAGCAAACGATGCACATGAATTTGTACAATCGTACGGTAAATGTCAGCTCTCTGGAGGGATATCCAAGCAGAATGAAATGCCACTAACTTTGTGGTGGGAAATTGAACTCTTTGATGTATGGGGAGTGGACTATATGGGTCCATTTCCCTCATCATATGGATTCTCCTATATATTGGTCACTATGGATTACATATCCAAATGGGTAGAAGCTATACCTACTGTATCTTGTGACTCTAAACCGGTTATTAAGTTGTTCAAGGACATTATTTTCCCTAGATTTGGAGTTCCTAGAACAGTCATATCCGACGGAGGGTCACATTTCTTGGAATTTAGTTTTGAAGCACTTCTGTGAAAATATGGAGTAAAACACAAGGTCACCACACCTTATCATCCACAGACAAGCGGTCAAGTTGAAGTCTCAAATAAACAACTAAAAACTATTTTAGAGAAGACTGTCAACATAAACCATACAAACTGGTCCACCAAGCTTCCTGATGCTCTTTTGGCATATCATACTGCTTACGAAACACCAATAGGAACAACTCTATTCCATTTGGCGTATGGGAATTCATGCCATCTTCCAGTCGAACTAGAACACAAGGCTTGGTGGGCTGTTAAACAGTTGAATTTGGATTTCAAAAGTGTTGGCGAGTACAGACAACTTCAATTACAAGAACTTGAAGAACTAAGAATATCTACTTACCAGAACGCCAAGATTTACAAAGAGCAAACTAAGATGTGGCATGATGGCCACCTTAAAAGAAAAGATATCATCGTCGGAGATAAGGTCCTTTTCAATTCCAGACTCAAAATGTTTCCCGGGAAACTCCGTACAAAGTGTTTCGGACCCTTCACTATCAAACACATCTACCCAACTGGAGCTGTCATCATCCTTGATGACAATGGAGGAGAAAGGACTGTGAATGGCCACATCCTGAAGAGATACTATACTCTAGATGATAAAACTCCAAGACAAACCATTGACATTCATGACCCCACCGCATCAACCTGATCAAGCTAGAATCTCATCGAGCTAGAGATGTAAAACCAAAGCACTACTTGGGAGGCAACCCAAGAACTGAGTATCACCTTTCTTTTTTGTTTTAGAAAATATAAAAATTAATATAACCAACCAAAATAGATATAAAAATATAAAAATCAATAACCTAAATAATTTTACCCACACAGTCTTGAAAACTATTTGGTCCTCTCAGTCTTGAAACTGTTTGGACCCAAACGGTCTTGAAATTGTTTGGTCCTCTCAGTCTTGAAACCATTTTGACCCAAACAGTCTTGAAACTGTTTGGTCCTCTCGGTCTTGAAATTGTTTGGACCCAAACGGTCTTGAAACTGTTTGGTCCTCTCGGTATTGAAACTATTTGGACCCAAATGGTCTTGAAACCATTTGGTCCTCTCAGTCTTGAAACTCTTTGGACCCAAATGGTCTTGAAACCATTTGGACCCAAACAGTCTCGAAACTGTTTGACGTAAAAAGTTTACAAGCATCACCCCCTTACCTATAAATATAACCCTAAACCCTCTCTTTTCACTTCTTCAATTATCGAAACTCTCTCTCGTGATCCTGTTCTATTCCTTCTACTCTCTTCCCCCTCGCACGAGCCCACTCTTAGTTATTTACTCTCGCATGACCCGAGCTCCACCATTGCCTCCGATCACGCTCCTTCTTTGCACCACACATCCACGTTCCCATTCACTCTCGCGGAAACAACCCCGTTCTTCATCTCTGCCGACTTCACAACAACCATCACCACAACCATTATAGTTAGGTAGACGACACTCACAATCATCACCATCATCATCATTATCACCATCGCCGATGCTTTCCTTACTGCCGTCGCTTTGCCTTCATCACCATTGATGTGTTCGTAGCCGCTGCCGTTTCGCCTTATTCGCGGTTTCACTCTTAACAGTTTTCATCCTCACAGTTTCACCCTCACAATTTTCATCCGCACGGTTTCACTCTTAACGATATTCATCCTCACGGTTTCACCCTCACAGTTTTCATCCTCACGGTTTCACTCTAAACCATTTTCATCCTCGCGGTTTCACTCTTAATGGCTTTCATCCTCACAATTTCACCCTCACAGTTTTCATTCTCATAGTTTCACTCTTAATGGTTTTCATCCTTGCAGTTTCACCCTCACAATTTCACCCTTGTGGTTTTCATCCTCGCGGTTTCACTCTTAACAGTCTTCATCCTCGCGGTTTTACCCTCGTAGTTTTCATCCTTACAGTTTCACACTTAACGGTTTTCATCCTCGTGGTTTCACTTTTGCGGTTTTCATCATCGCAGTTTCACGCTCACGGTTCCACCCTCGCGGTCTTGAAAATAGTATGGACTCTTGCGGTCTTGAAAACCATTTAATCTCTTCACGGTTTTGTTCTTAAAATTTTTATTCTCGCGGTTCTACCCCTCATAGTTCTGCTCTTCGCGGTCTTTACAACGCATGAATCCTTTACAATTTCGAAACCATGTGACCTCTTCATGGTTTTAAGACTGTGAAGCTTGCATCATCTTGCAATCTTTTCAAAATTCATACAATAATTCCATTAGCACTAAATTTCAACTTTTCTAATATATGATTTCTTGTTAAATTTACATAATGGCCTCACCTGCAAAAGAAGTTTCTTGAGCCCACCTCTGGACCAGGGAGCATTTGTGGGAGGACCAGAATAAGGTCCAACGCATCATGGACCTCTACGTAAAAATAGGCAAAACTCCAGTTGACTTGCCCAAGGTCATTTACGACCTTGAGCGCATTAACAAATGTCTAGCAGAGGACCCAGTCGAGTACATCGAAGATCCCTCCTCCACCGGCGAAGGTTCTGACTACACACCAAACTCAAATGAGGAATCTCCAGCCACCACATCAAAGGGAAAGAGGAAGGCCCAAGAGGTTATTCAGGAAAGACCTACCAAAAGATAGGAAAGGAAGCAAGTCCAGCCCATAACCACAACAGAACAAATCCTGGCAGGACACGCTACTCCTCCTACTGCCACCACTGTAGTAGCAGCACCAGCTGATCTGTATATTCAACACCTACAGGCTGGTGATAAAATTCTGTGACCAACAAAGTATGTATGCTCCAACATACTAAAAAAGATGGGCATCTACGACAGAGTCCTTGCCTTTCTGGACGAGGCAAATCTTTCAAAACTCTGCTTTGTCACCGAAAATTCTTACCTTGAGCCCACACTGGAATTCTTTACCTACCTTACCAAAGAACCAATGGAGGCCAAGGACAAATCAAGAGACGGAGGTGAATGCAAGCTTGTAACCTCACTTTTTGGGAATAAGGTTACACTGACTGAAAACCTGTTGAACAAAATCTTCATTGACAACCCAAACCAGTTGAAGAAGGCTACGATAGTAGGTCTAGATCACTCATAGTTCAACATGCAATTTTTTTGGAAATCATTGATTGGAGTCCCCAATTATGATTCCAAGACCTGCAAAGCCTCCAACATTCATTCTGTCCTGGTGCAAACTCTGCATAGAATAATAACAGGCGCACTATTCCCTAGAACAGAAAGCGGGAATGTTCTAATTTCGGACCTCTTCATACTATGGTCCATCCTAAAGGGGCAGTCGATCAATATCAAATGACACTTGATACATAAACACACATCCTATGCCCCCGGGAAGGAAATCTACATGGGTGGCCACGTCACATCAATCCTGAAGTATCTCAAGATGGACGGACCACTTCAAAGATGTACTTTGATAAAAGGTGACAACATAACAAATGAGTAGATTCTAAAAAACACATATATCATAAAGGAAAAGGATGTCAAACTCCACTATGTCTTCTGTTGAATTGTCAAAGCATCCAGGATGCTGCTACCACTTCCCAAACTAGTAGATTATGATAAAGACAAATACCTATTCAATGAAGAGGACCTTGCTACCCTGCTAGACTCTGTAAAAGAGAAGGAGAAACAAGCACCAGAAGGGAAAATGGAGCACAGTGATACTACCCCCGCAACTAAAGTAAAGAAAATACTAGTGGCACGACCATCCAAACTGCGCATGCAAAAGCAACAACAATCACCGATGCTCACCTCCAAGATCACCCCAGGAGCATAGCACCCCCACATTGCAAAAACCATCAAGAATCCAACATCATACCCCGTCATCTTAGATCTGGATGTTGGGATCACCTCTACAACCACCCCCACCACCCTAGGGTTAGAAGGGTCGAGACCTCTATCCTCCACCAATCTGCCATCTTCCACCCTTCCGGTGTCTACTACTCTTCCACCATTTTTCACAATCTTACCCACTACAATTCCTTTCCCCACAACCATAACTTCACCCACATCTTCTGCCTCACTCTTTTTCTCCACGGGTGAGCAATTTTTCACCGCAACGCCCAATGTCACCTTCACCTCCACCACCTTCCCCCTGACATTCTCAGTTACACCTATCATATCTGAGATGTTGCGACCTTTCTCATTTTCCACCATCTCAATACTGCTGGTGACTCCCTCTATAGTCGCCACACAATTCATGGGCTCATGAATTGTGTCTCTCTTACAAGGCACCACCAACCTTTCACCTGGACCCCAACCATCCCACCCATCCACCACTGGGGTCCCATTTTCACAAGTCGGAGAGGCATTCAGACGTCAATTTGATGCTATTCAAACTCTCCTCTCTGACCCTTCTAACATCTTACAATCTATTTTTTCTTGTATGTAGGGGCTTTCCATGCAAGTGTCCAACATCGACAAATGGACCCACGCCTTACCAGACCTTCTCACAAGCATTCAACAATGACATGAAGCAGCGGTCCATCACGTCAACCGCGTTGACGATTGCTTCCAAACCCTGCCAGAGTTGATGCTTAGTATGAAAAGCCAGCAAGAAGCGTTGGTCCAGCAAGTCGACAGGGTCTCCAAGCAAACTCAACCTTTTCCTGAGACCCTCCGAGAGCTTCAATAACAACAAGTTGCACTAAGAACACGCATGGATGGCATTGATAGCAACCTCACACAACTCATCCACTGCCAAGAGGAGCACTCAAATGAAGAACTCAATCAGCTACGAGCACAAGTGACTGATCTAACAACATGACTCCTCTCTGTCGAAGAAAGATACACAGATCTCAAAGAAAGCCACGACGCACTGCTCGAAACCCATGAGCATGTGCAAGTTGCACTTGAAGAATTATAAGCCATTCATCGGCGGTGTAAGAAATCAGCAACTAAGAAGACAAAAGACAAGGTGGTGGATGACAATGAAGACGATGATGAGGATTATGACTCCTTGACTGACTCCAACGCAGACAACTCCTCCTCAGATGACCCAAGCAATGCTGGGGAGGGCACCAGTCGAGGAGCAGATAACACACAGAAGGGAGATGGTGGAGACCACAAGGAGGGTGGTAGAAAAGAATCTGAAGACCACCATGCTCCAGACAATACCGCCAACATAACAATGTCCTATGCAGACCAATTCTTCAATTTTTCTGCTATGAGCTCTCTAGAGGACATTGCCAAAGATGCGACTTTTTCTGAGTTTCAACAATACATACGGGAAACCAGCACTAGCCCGCTCACAACAACTTTCATGGAGCAAGCTGTAATCTTTCCCCCAAGATAGGAGGAATCTGACAGAATGAGTCTCAACACCGACAATCAACTCGACTCTGACTCTGAAGAGAATGAAGACATGCCACAATATTTTGATGACAATGAACAAACTTCACTTCCTCCTCCAGAAGACCTTCCCCTGCTGCCACCCCTACCTCATAAGATGCACGACTTGGATCTGGCGGCCATCTCTACATTAGATGTTCATGACATCTTCATCTTAAATACTATTATAGATGATGCCAAGGATGGGGGAGACATCCTCTATAATAACACAAAGACAAAGTGCAGGCTGACACATGAGGATTTCTGTGTTCTTCTATGACCTCAGTCGGCGGTGAAGATGGCTATCTTCTGTGTACTGCTTGCTAACACAATAGAGGAATTTTGGAGACCGAAGAAAAAACAACCAATTTTCAATGCTTCACCTGCTCTAGCATTATGCCTATTAAACAAGGACTTACAAGCAAAATCTATTGAGTGGCTACAGACGGGTCTCACGAGAAAGGCACGCTACATCACAGTGCCTTTCAAAGTTTCTGGCCACTGGCTCCTTATGATCGTTGACATCGAGGCCCGCAATGTTAAGGTGTACAATTTCTGTGCCAATGAGCTCAAGGTGGGACAAATCAACTTCATTGGTTCAGAACTCAGAGAAGAGTGTTGCATTCCTTTCCGACTTCTCAAAGTCATATGGGCTGCCCTCCCATCTCTTGCACATGGCTAGAACCAACCTTGGTTCAAAATCATTAACCCAGCCGTTCAAACGCTAGAAGGTTCAGGGGACTACGCTCTCTGCACAATTAGATTCATTGAAGCACTCAACAAACATATCCCCTTTACCAAACTAGCCACAAAATATATGCATTCCTTACGAGGGTGTTACGCCATGGAGCTCATTTGTGATAGATGATTCTTCAAGGACCTGACAACGGCGCATGCCGACGTACCCCGTTACTTATTCTCTACTATCCAACGTCCACAAAAGCAACCATTCAAACAAGTTCTAATGGAGTTGGAACAACAACAACAACAAACCACCAAGGTCCCAGAAAAACAACAATGGGACCGCTACACTTTTGATTTGGCGGAAGATAAGGGGGACACCGATCTTTTAATAGGAGCTACCATTAACAGATCATCCAAAGATATGGTGCCTCTATCTGATATACAACCAAAATTCCCAAACTTTGACCTTGCTACATGCAAGAGTCTTTCAGATAGTGAACTCAGACTCATCATGTCTCGGCTATATGAAGAGACTGATGAGCTTGTTTTCTTTGAAAGGAATATTCTCATAATGGCAGATGCACTCCATGAAACCATACAAGTAAAAGGTTCACTATCCATGAGTGTCATGGCTACCTACCAATTTCTTCTAGCATGGGACATGCCTACAGTTTACATGGCATCAACATACCTGAAGGATGATTTACTTGACTCAAAGAACTTCAAAACCACTGAAGCCCTTATTTCATATCTTCAACATACGCTCCAAAGTTCATTCTATTCCCATTCCTTCACTCTGAGCATTGGATGTTGCTGGAAATGAACTTACATAGCAGAACTACAATTATCTACAATAGTTTCGATAGCCAGTTCAATCTCAACCAGAGGGAGTATGATGTTATAGAAAAGACACCCATGGAAGAAGTGGAAAAGGATTGTTCCGAATGATTGCACAATTTTCTCGGAAAACACACAAAGGCATACAATAGAGATCATTTCAAGCATCTAGCCTTCGGCCATAGATGTCCCCAACAAATCAGAGAATCAAACGACTGTGGATTTCACGTCCTTTACTGGATGTATACCCTCACCATTCTTGGAAAATGTGTGGAGGACGTGAAGGATGTGGATTATCACACTTTACAAGGAAAGTTTACAACAAATCTTCTCCTCTCTTATGGATCCAACAAGGGTTTAACAGAACCTTGACACCCTTGCCCATGTACTTCTCAACCTATCACCTTGACACTCTGAGAACAAAGTGAGTGATAAGTTAGGGGGGAGTACACTGGGTAAGGGTAGAGGTATTATATTCTATTTTTTCCTCTTCTACCCTTTCATTTACCTTCGTTCAGTCACACAAATCTTTCTTCTTAACATTTAGATTTTCTAATAATTTCTTTAATAGAATAACTTTTGTACATAAGACAACTTTTGCTTTGGTAAGGGGACACCCCTAGCTAAGTTAGAGACAAAGTAGTCTACAGAGGCACTTACATAGTAGCATCTGGGCACATAATGGTGAATTAATAAATCACCTCTACAACTAGATATCCATGCTTTTGCTTCAATTCTACATCAAACTCTCTATAGGTCAAAACTGTGGCCAAAACAATCCAAACACTCTCAAGGACGGGAGGGAACCAGGTGAAATACAAATCAAGGAACCTCATAAGTGGACCGCCGAGTACGAAACTGAAACAAGTGCATGTCTGGAAACTCTAGGGAACAATTTTCTTCTTTTTAAAAAGAGGCTAGGCAGCCCAAATAAAATCCCTAAAATACCCAATTCCTAAGCCAGTGAACATATGAATAAAAGCCTGAGTGTTAAATAAAAACATGAGTGTTGTGCCATGCATAAGGACCTATATGAAGAGCCAATAAAGGTCTTACCCGGCCAGTATATTCAGCTACCCTCACAAAGGTAGATATATCATGCCCGATAGTGAGATCCTAAGGTCTCCAAATATCTGAAAAAGCTAACAAAGGTCTTGCCCGACCAGTACATTCAACTGCCCTCACAAAGGCAGATGTGTCGCGCCCGGTAGTGGGACCCTAAAAGTTTAGATAACCCCCCCCCTTCAAAGGGGGAGTTACACAACAACCTTCAACCAACCCTCGTACCTATCTTAGCTTTCAGTAGGATTTTCAAAGAAGTCTAAAACTACATAGAGTCGAAGACATGCATAGAATACGATCAAGGAAAGGGTGGTCCCAATGCAAGTTATGAGATATGGAAGAAACCTGAGGTCCATGCAACTCCCGATATCTGAAGGAGTCAGTGCAAACAGAAGTCCTGATAAGATTCTGGGAGATCTCTGGTATAGAGATGAAGCAAGAGTATGGAAATCTTCACTAAATAAAATCACCTCACCACTACGTGTCTTATCTCTATCCAGCTTGAGGACAAGCTAGACTCTAAGTTAGGGGGTGATAACCTCCCATTTTATGATATTATCTTACTAGTTTTTCTTAGTTTTCCATACTCTTTCTTAGATAAATTAGATATAATACTTAACTTTCTGCTTTATTGTGAATATACCAATAGACTGATATTTTCCCTTTTCTTCTTATAGAAAACCAAAAAAAAATCACAAAAGTTCCCTAGTGGTCCCAAGGCTGTGAAGACCCTAGCGGTCCCAAGAACGTGAAGATCCTAGCAGTTCCAAGACCGTGTGAAGGCCCTTGCCATCCCAAGACCACGTAAAGGCCCTTGCAGTCCCAAGACCATGTGAAGGCTCCTGCGGTCCCAAGACTGCGTGAAGGCCCTTGTGATTCAACCCTATTTTAGGGCTTTATCTTGTGTCATTTTGCATTTCAGCCACATCTATACTTGTTAGATTACATGTTATTTCCCCCAATATGCTTATTTCTATCAAATGCACTTATGGAGGCTTTTTGCATGTTTTATAGGTACTTTGTCCACTACTTGATGGCATGGAAAGAGGATGGTCCAATCTAGGGTTTCCTCAGGCTTGGAGGAGCCCAAAATGAGGCCAAAAGCACTTCCAACCTACCCCAAGTGGTCAAAGAATGTTTTGAAGAAATACCCTCCATGGATGATCAAGTTCAAGGCTCAAATGCATGGGAGAAACACCACCACGACCGTGGTGAGCCCCCACGGCCGTGGTGGACATGCCCCGAGTACAAAAAATCAGTAAAACTCCCAGAAATCGATGAAAATGGCCAAAACGACCGTGGCGATCAACATGCCCGTGGCCATAGGTGTCCACCACGACCATGGTGACCCCCCCACGGCCGTGGCCATCCATGCACACCTCTCTGTGATCTCCACATTTTAATTCCCACGACCGTGCCCATCCACCACGGCCGTGGCCTATCCTACCCACCACGGCCGTGCTACTCACAAAATCCAACCACTTTTTCACTACTTTCCCCATTTTGCCCCTAACTTAACCTAGTGCTTCTCCCACACCTATATATACCTATGTGGCGGCTGGGGCACGAGGTTGGCTACCTTCTACCCCTTCCTAGCTCCCCAAATTGCCATCCCTCCATTCCACTCCATATCCACCTCAAATCCACTCCATTTCACCATTTCCACCACATAACCCCCCATATCTAAGCCTTCCATCCACTTCCCTCCATCATTGCACACCATTTCATCCAAGGAGAAGAAGGAGGACGCCCCAACAGCTGCTGGAGAGGAGGACTTCTTCATCTACACCGAGCTCCATGGCTTCTTCTACCTCTTTCTCCTTTCTTTTTGTATTTTCCATTTCTATGAGTAGCTAGGCCCCTGTGGGTGGGCTGTTTGGGGGGAAATTATGTTACTTTGATACCATGTTGGGGATAAATGACATGTAAACGTTGTAATTTCATTTGTTAATGATTATATTCTATTTGCATCTCATTCTCCATGGATTGCTTGTTGATTTGTGTGTGAAATCACTTAGGAATTTAGGCAAATTGCTTATATGTGTGAATTTTGGGATTTGCCCCTAGGTCCAATTCTTGGATCCCTAGGTTGCCTCCCATCTTCCTACATCCTAATCAATCTCCCTAAATCTAAGTGAGAGATCTAAGTAGCTAGATTAGGTAATTCTAGTGCAATTAGCATGGAGCCTTCTCAAGGCTAGAATGTGGGGGAATTGGGGTCCAAAACCCCACTTTCACCCCCCATTACTACCCTCAGCCCCTAATTACCCTAGGAATGTCTAATCTAGAAACCTAGACTTGATTAGACTCTAATTGGATTGAACCTAACCCCTAACCCAATTGAGCCTCGTAAGGGTAGTAGGGGTGTTAGGGACTAGTTCCCCTATACACAACCTAGCATATCCATGGCCAGTTAGTAGCTTAGGTTAATCCATTAGACTCTAACTTGTTGTTTGGTTTGGATGATCTAAATGAAATCATAATGTTCATATGTCACCCCCCAACTTAAGTGATAAGTTCATACCCCTAAACAACCCACACGTGTCTTTACTGCTTAAAACCCTAGTTTTGTGATCGCTTAGCTTAGTTAGTTCTTTTCTTGCTTAGTTAGCTTCTTGCCTTGCTCTTGCCTTGTTTATGCTAGTTTAGTTCTTTAATTGTTCTTTTGCTTCTCTATTGCCTGCCTTAGTGTAAATTGCCTTTTCCTACCTAGCTTAATCCTTTCTTGCTTGTTTAGCCTTAATCTAACCTAGGGTTAACATAGATTTCATTCTCGCCTTTAATTGCTTGCTTGTTTATCCTTAGTTAACAATCAAAATCAACCTTCAAACCCTTAACCCCAGTCTCCGCAGTAGGAACCTAGCTAAACTAACCTAGTTCTAGTGCCCCCTCTTTTCCCTGTTGATCGACCCTATACTTGCCACCTTCCTATACTACGACACGACCCCGTGCGCTTGCGGGTGTAGTTGTTTTAGTAGACGTAGGTGTGTTAGTTTAGGTCTTATAAATTTTGAAAGCAAACCCCCATCCACCGTGCATTCTGACCTCGTGGGGCGCATCTATTCAATTGAGTAGTGTGTTAGCACCACTAGCGGAAACGCACCAAGCTTTCTGGCGCCGTTGCCGTGGATTAGAGGTGTTAGGCCTAGTTAGTTAGTTTTGCTTTGACTTTTCCTACTGCCCTCATCATTGCTATTCTTTATTCATTTTTCTTTGCATTCTTTGTGTATATTGGTTTACTAACTTGTTCTCTTTTTTTTGTTGTGCTTTGTGCATGTGACAAGACATTCGAGGAAGACAAGATGGAAGGCCAAGATGCACGAACACATCCATTTCCTCCACTACCCTACCTCCAAGGCTATCCTAAGCCTTACACACCACCTCCATTGCCACAACCCTCCCACCAATTCACCTTCCAACCTCAATTCATTCTACCACCTCCATCACCACAACCCTCCCACCAATTCACCTTCCAACCTCAATGCCCTCCTCCACCTAAAGTCCAAGGGCCATCAACACTGATGCCACCACCACAACTATCACATGCTCCCCCTACTTCCCATGAGCAAATGGGTATGATTGAGACCCCTCTCTTTGGTGCCTATGAAGACCCATTCCTCAAGAGAGAGAAAACATATGGCATTAAATTTCTGTGGGTCTTAAGGCTTATTAAGATCTATGATGATGATCCCCAAGGAGAGAGAATTGCGGAAAAAGACTTACGAAGCTCGCATGACCCTTGGGAGGAAGATCAATCAAGGAAATCATTTGAGAGGATTGCTTATGATGGGGGTGCAAACATTTTGTTTTTGGACCACGGTTGATGGTGAAGAACAACAAGCCTGGCTGAAGGCATGAAACTTAGTGCTTATGGGAGGCAACCCACATAGGTTTGGGAAATTTTGACCCAACCTTCACTTTTTGATACAATTGCTTTGTTTTTACACTTTCCAAGAAAACACACACACTTGTGTTTAATAGTTTTTGTCTAGTTTTAAGATGTGCAGGTGGTTACAGGGTGAAATGAAGGAAATTTGAGTACAATTGAGAGAAGGATTCCAAGAAAAATCACTTTGAGTCAAGTTTTTGAGTGTTTGATGTTCCTCATTTTGAGAGTAGTAGCTACAGGGACCACCACGGCCGTGGCACATCAATACAACCATGGTCATTTGCATGAAAAACATACAAAGTCCATGGATTCAAAAGCAAAATTGAGAAAAGTTGCCAAAGGACTGCACCACGGCCGTGCTAGGCAGCACGACCGTGCAACCTGAAGCCACCACGGCCGTGCTACGCAGAACGGCCGTGCAGCAGACCAATTTCAGCCACTCAAGGCAGATTAGTGGGGCAGCTACTACGCATATCCTCCACCACATGGAGGAACACCGCCAAAGCCTTGAGAGAGCCATGATCGTCTACCCTATCATCCTAAACTCTAGGATCATGCTGAGGACAACATGATTCAAAAGTTTGGGGTGGTAGGGCAGGTATGCCCTAGTTTCACTTTGCATTTCACCTGCCACATCCACTTTTGTTTTCTTGCTTTTGCTATCTACCTTAGTCATCTTTACTGCTTTGCATACCTGCATGCCATGTCATTTACTTTCTTGTCATTTTTGCGTAATTTTAAAAAATTTTGCTCTTTTTTCCATGCATTGCATATCATGTAGATTTTTGGTAATTCTTACATGTTATAGCTAGTTTTTGCTTGTTTACTGCTTTAAGTTCAATAATATAGAGTTTAGATGTGATTGAAGGCAACTTGGCACTATTTTGGCCAATTTTTCCCAAATTTGAGATTTCTTGCCTAAAAGTATGTTTTGACCCAATCTCTACTATTTTGAGTAAAAATGATGATCTTTGACAAATGCAAGTGAGTTAACATTGTTTGTTGCTAAATGGTATCAATTCTTGACTTTTTACATGTGCATCACCTCTCTTGTGTTTGTGGATGATTTGGTTGAATTGTGAAATTGAGCAAGCTTTAAACGTTTAGTGTTTGTGGAATCACTTGATTGATATACCAATTTCATCTTGTTCATTCATGTGATGTGATATTTAGGATGAAGTATTGGATTAATTTTCATGTAGGATGTCTTATGTGGAGAATCATACATGTGACCCCTCTTTGACCCGACTTTTCACTCACCATCTTCTTACCCCTCCACCTCATGAAGGGATGCCAAAGTGCACATATCAGCCTTGGCCACCTCCAAATGTTTTGGGTGGCCATATCTTTATCTCCTCACTTCACTCTATCCACCATATGCCCTATCTACACCAAGGGCAAGAAAAAAAGAAAAAAAAAAGAAAAGCAAAAACAAAATAAAAGGATGCTCCTGTTTAAGAGCATTCAAAATAAAGAAAATATGAGTGTGTAAAAACACTCCAAAAATCTTACCGCAACCCTTTCTTCCACTTTCATACCCATTGAGCTAAGAAGCTTCAAACTTAGCTCATTTTTCCTTTTTCTGCAACCACGTGGGTCATTTGGTGTGATTTGAAATATAAGACTGAATGCATGAATGTGAAACACTCCTAGTCATCCTTGATTAACACCATCATGAAATGGTTTACCCGGAACTTTTTGGAAGAACTATTGATAACTTGTGTATTCTATGCACTATATTTGAAGTTCATGTGCTTTGTGCTCTTTTAATGATTGGATTGTGAAAGCAGGAGAGGAGAGAGGTGAAATGCATGTACTTAGTCATCTTTGATACTATTAAGCAATAATCATCTTTTACATTGCATTTGTCATTTCTTATTTGTGGAAAATTTGTAGAGAGATTGAGTTAGAGCATACTTGAGGACAAGTATGTTTCAAGTTTGGGGTGGTGATTTAGCCCCTATTTTAGGGCTTTATCTTGTGTCATTTTGCATTTCAGCCACATCTATACTTGTTAGATTACATGTTATTTCCCCCAATATGCTTATTTCTATCAAATGCACTTATGGAGGCTTTTTGCATGTTTTATAGGTACTTTGTCCACTACTTGATGGCATGGAAAGAGGATGGTCCAATCTAGGGTTTCCTCAGGCTTGGAGGAGCCCAAAATGAGGCCAAAAGCACTTCCAACCTACCCCAAGTGGTCAAAGAATGTTTTGAAGCAATACCCTCCATGGATGATCAAGTTCAAGGCTCAAATGCATGGGAGAGACACCACCACGACCGTGGTGAGCCCCCACGGCCGTGGTGGACATGCCCCAAGTACAAAAAATCAGTAAAACTCCCAGAAATCGATGAAAATGGCCAAAACGACCGTGGCGATCAACATGCCCGTGGCCATAGGTGTCCACCACGACCGTGGTGACCCCCCACGGCCGTGGCCATCCATGCACACCTCTCTGTGATCTCCTCATTTTAATTCCCATGACCGTGCCCATCCACCACGGCCGTGGCCTATCCTACCCACCACGGCCGTGCTACTCACAAAATCCAGCCACTTTTTCACTACTTTCCCCATTTTGCCCCTAACTTAACCTAGTGCTTCTCCTACACCTATATATACCTATGTGGCGGATGGGGCATGAGGTTGGATACCTTCTACCCCTTCCTAGCTCCCCAAATCTCCATCCCTCCAGTCCACTCCATATCCACCTCAAATCCACTCCATTTCACCATTTCCACCACATAACCCCCCATATCTAAGCCTTCCATCCACTTCCCTCCATCATTGAACACCATTTCATCCAAGGAGAAGAAGGAGGACGCCCCTGCAGCTGTTGGAGAGGAGGACTTCTTCATCTACACCGAGCTCCATGGCTTCTTCTACCTCTTTCTCCTTTCTTTTTGTATTTTCCATTTCTATGAGTAGCTAGGCCCCTGTGGGTGGGTTGTTTGGGGGAAATTATGTTACTTTGATACCATGTTGGGGGTAAATGACATGTAAATGTTGTAATTTCATTTGTTAATGATTATATTCTATTTGCTTCTCATTCTCCATGGATTGCTTGTTTATTTGTGTGTGAAATCACTTAGGAATTTAGGCAAATTGCTTATATGTGTGAATTTTGGGATTTGCCCCTAGGTCCAATTCTTGGATCCCTAGGTTGCCTCCCATCTTCCTACATCCTAATCAATCTCCCTAAATCTAAGTGAGAGATCTAAGTAGCTAGATTAGGTAATTCTAGTGCAATTAGCATGGAGCCTTCTCAAGGATAGAATGTGGGGGAATTGGGGTCCAAAACCCTACTTTCACCCCCCATTACTACCCTCGGCCCCTAATTGCCCTAGGAATGTCTAATCTAGAAACCTAGACTTGATTAGACTCTAATTGGATTGAACCTAACCCCTAACCCAATTGAGCCTCGTAAGGGTAGTAGGGGTGTTAGGGACTAGTTCCCCTATACACAACCTAGCATATCCATGGCCAGTTAGTAGCTTAGGTTAATCCATTAGACTCTAACTTGTTGTTTGGTTTGGATGATCTAAATGAAATCATAATGTTCATATGTCACCCCCCAACTTAAGTGATAAGTTCATACCCCTAAACAACCCACACGTCTCTTTACTGCTTAAAACCCTAGTTTTGTGCTCGCTTAGCTTAGTTAGTTCTTTTCTTGCTTAGTTAGCTTCTTGCCTTGCTCTTGCCTTGTTTATGCTAGTTTAGTTCTTTAATTGTTCTCTTGCTTCTCTATTGCCTGCCTTAGTGTAAATTGCCTTTTCCTACCTAGCTTAATCCTTTCTTGCTTGTTTAGCCTTAATCTAACCTAGGGTTAACATAGATTTCATTCTCGCCTTTAATTGCTTGCTTGTTTATCCTTAGTTAACAATCAAAATCAACCTTCAAACCCTTAACCCTAGTCTCCGCAGTAGGAACCTAGCTAAACTAACCTAGTTCTAGTGCCCCCTCTTTTCCCTGTGGATCGACCCTATACTTGCCACCTTCCTATACTATGACACGACCCCGTGTGCTTGCGGGTGTAGTTGTTTTAGTAGACGTAGGTGTGTTAGTTTATGTCTTATAAATTTTGAAAGCAAACCCCCATCCACCGTGCATTCTGACCTCGTGGGGCACATCTATTCAATTGAGTAGTGTGTTAGCACCACTAGCGGAAATGCACCACCTTGCGGTCCCAAGACCAAATGAAGGCACTGGCGGTCCCAAGACCGAGAGGAATCTAACGGTACTAAGGCTGAGTGAAGATTTATTAGTCCCAAGACCGCGTGAAGGCACTTACGATCCCAAGACCAAACGAAGGCCCTTGCGGTCCCAAGATCGTGAGGACTCTAACGGTCCCAAGACCGAGTGACGATTTATTGATCCCAAGAATGCGCAAAAGCTACCGATCTCAAGACCCTAAGGATCCAAATGATCTCCAGACCATGAGGATCCAAATGGTCTCCAAACTGTGAGATCCAAAAAACTTAAAACCGTTCAAGACCCCCTTGGAGCCTATAAATAGAACCCAAGGGGTCATCATTAAAGGGGGATTTTGAAGACGCCCAAAGGCTACCTCATTTGTTCCAGAGCTATTTCTTCCTTCACCCCAAGACTGTTGGTCTAAGATCCACACTCCATCCATAAGCCTACTTTCTCTCTCATCGACATAGAAGGTGGGGAGTGAAGCATTCATCACTAAAGCAACCATGTAGTGTGAATATAGTTGTTCTCTACTCCAAGGGGTCAACCTTCCTCCCTCCTATGTGGAGATGAAGTTTTCCTTCTCTTATCCTATCTCCTTCTTTGTTCTTGCCATGAGCGAGTAGTTCTAGACACTAGGGTGCGGGGAGTAACCCCTCTACCCATGTTTTCATTTCATGCATTGTAATTCATGAGTTTGCAATAGAGAAATATTATCTTTTCAGTTCGACATCAATCATTTAATGAATCCTAGTTGCTTGATCACCAACTTGTGTTATCTATTATCTACTAGTATGAATTGTCTATGTTTGTGCTTTTAGATTCGATTATTGATTGTATGTCGGTTCTTGATGTATGTAGTCTCCATATATCTATTTCGGTATCCAGGAGTGCTTTTCAAGGACTGGAGTAAACTCACCTCCATCGTTGTACTTTCATACTATGAAATGGAATCATTTGACGTATGGAAGTACAACTTTGACAGGTCGAGGAACACACTTTGTGAAGGGAGTGATGCAAAGTAAGTGACCATTTGTTTGGGGATGGCTTGCATTGCAATACTCCCACGTTTCTCATAGTTGAATATTCAAAAGAAAGCTAAGTCTACAAAGATACTAACTGATTAGACCTTTTTTGCAAGCCATGTTATTATGATGTATGTTATGATCCATGTGTAGTGGTGGTGAAACTCGATCACATCCTAGTGGTTTCCCAAATATTGTTTACAACCTTAATTTTACTTTCTTGCCTTTTAATTTACATTTGCATTTTAGTTAAATCATCAACCAAACTCTTTGATCTAAATATCAACTCTTAAGTAGATAAATAGAATTATAACATTTTCCATCTTGTTAACCCTTAACAAGACCATTGTCTCGTACCTTAGCATATGTGGGTGGAGATCTTATTATAGCACACACAAGGTTAATATTAGAGACTTACTATCTCTAGGATTTTAGTGGTGCACGCAACTCTATGCAAGTGGTAGCTCCATCAGTTACCTATACCTATATTAGTTGAATCACATGATAGAATTACTATTACTCATCCACCTGTCAAGATATATCCAAGAAGACTGCCAATTGCAACTCCCTGCCTCATCTAGTCCTCCATTTTCATTGGCAAATCTAACTACATCTCAGGTCATCTGTAGTTTTTCACTTTCCTATTGGTCTTAGAAAAGGCATACATACTTGTACTTTGCATCCTATAAGTAATTTCTCCTCTATTGATATATTTTGAACAAAATTTGCCAATGTTATCTCTGTTGTATCAGCTACTTCTATTCCTAATAATGTTGTCAAACCTTTACATAATAATGTGTGGTGATAGGCTATGCAATCATAGATGGGTTCTCGTATTGATCGACATACATGGGACTTGGTTGAACCTCCTTCTAATTGTTCTCATCTGGGATATAAATGGATCTTTACTATAAAATATCAACCCTGGTGGTACTGTTGAGTGAGTAAAAGCTCACCTAGTTATCAAGTGACACACTCAAATATATGAGGAGAATTATATTGAAATATTCTCTCTTGTTGTTCAACTTAATTTAATTTGAGTACTCATATCTGTTGTAGTTAATCAAGACTGGCTTTGTTTCATGTAGATGTGAAGAATACATTCTTATATAGTGATTAGTATGAAGAAGTATATCTAGAGAAACATCCTAGTCTTGTTGCTCATGGGAAGTTTTATAAGGTTTGTAGACCGTGCAAGGGTATTTATGATTTGAACCAAAGACCACAATCATGGCTTAACAAACTAAACTAAATTCTTACAAAATTCTATTAGAAGCGCTCTCATTTTGATCATTTGTGTACATTAAGAAGACTAATTATGGTCTTGTTATTTTGATTGTCTATGTTGATGACATTATTATATCTAGAAGTGATCAAGACTCATAAAAGATATTAAAAAGTATATGGAGAAGCATTTTATTACTAATGTTTTAGGAAAACTTTGATATTTTGTGGGTATTGAGGTCTCATGGTCTTCTTATAGAATATGTCTATCTCAATAGAAGTATGTTCTAGATATCTTGAAAGAAATAGGTTTGTTGGGAGAGGAAATTTCTAGTAATCCTATACATCTCAATACACATTTTGGATGATGACACTTTTCCTCCTTATCCTAAAAACCAGCAGTGTAGAAGATTGGTTTTCTTTACAATCTCTTCTACATTAGGGCTTGTCAATAGGTATCTATAGAAACCTCTACAATGTCGTTGGGATGATGATTATAATATTATTCAATACTTCAAAAGCTCATCTAGGAAAGGTCTACTATATAGGATACATGGACATTGCAAACTCACTAGTGATTCCGAGTTTGATTATGTTGGAAGAAAAACTGATTGCAAATTTATTTCTAGTTATTGTCCATTTGTAAAAGGAAATCTTAGCACATGATGTAGTAAAAAATAGACAGTGGTTGACTGTTCAAGTGTTGAATCTGAGTATAGAGCCATGGATCATACTACTTGAGAATTATTGTGGGTACATGAACTTTTGAAGGATTAAATATCTGTGATTTTGATCCTATTTCCATGTACTATCTAAAAAAGACAATCTATCTTCATTATCACTAATCCCACCTTTCATGAGGATACCAAATACATAGAGGTGGCTTGTCACTTTATCAGGGAAGCCATTGTGTCTGGATGGATTTCTACACCTTTTATCCAGACTAAAGACCAAACTATTGACATCTTCATAAAGATTCGTCCAAAGACTAGATTTTCTACCTTGGTTGGCAAGTTGGGCATGTTATATATATATATATATATATATATATATATATATATATATATATATATATATATATATATACACCATCTTGGAGGGGAGATTAAATGTGTTTTGCATGTTTTCTATTTTCCTTCCTTTCCTTGTCTTAGTAATTTCCTAGTTTTAGTCTATTTCCTTTTCGTTGTCTTAGTTATTTCTTTGTCAACTTTTTCATGTTATGTGTTTGTTACCTCTTGGATCTCTTTTGTCTTATAAAGGAGAGATGGACATATTTTGTTAACTAGAAGATAGAGAACTTAATTAGTTATAGTTATATCTAAATTTATATATACTAGAAGCTATATTTTTTCTATGTATTTTTTATATAAATAATGTGTTTAACTAATATATGCACCTAATTATCATTTATGTATTTTTTTTTTCAATTACAATACTATCTGACATTTGATTTAATTTTTGTGTCATATATTCAGTCCAAATTCATTAGATATAATATCCAAAGAATATTAAATATACAAATAAAGCGTACTTAATATATTACTATAGTAATTATTTCTTATGTGTAACATAATGTTTTACATGTAATATTTGATAATACATTGTATCATATATTGTTTAGTTTATATCAATTATTGATATAGTCAATTTGTAAATATATTTGAATATGATAATTGTGTACATATATCTTTAGATATGCCATTAATAAAAGAATTTAAAATTAAAACATATAATATATAGAAAATATTATTTAAATGTAAAATGCATACATTATATTGCTATTATTAATGTGATATTTCCTATTTAAATCCAATAAATTAATTAATTTCAAATACATATATAATTACTAAATAAATTTTGAAAAGTATACATATTAATTGTAACATGATGTCAAAGTATTTTGAAAAAAAATGGCTAGTGGGGCAATCACATCGTGTGGCAACATAGGGATAAAGGCGTCATTCCATTCAATGTCTTCATTCCTAGACTGTCATATGACAAGGGCGACAGTGTGGTTGTCTTGTTATTTTTTCCAAAAATGGCATGGACCGATTAGAATGGAGATGTTGCATCAAATGGTTTCTCCACACTCTTTCCTCCATTAAAGTCTATTCCATAATTTTATTCGAAATCCATATATTTTGATCAATATTTTGGTCAAATTCATCTATTTCATTTCTTTTCCCAAAGTAAATGCCATTTCTAGTGGGTCCAGGAGGTTGTGAGAACTCTATAGGTGTAAATAGTGTGAATCTAGCCATACCATACACATCTAATTAAAGCAAGTTTTCAGATTTAATTCTAGACCTACATATAAAAATCTAGACTCAAACCGTACCCGTACCTGCAATACCAATAGATATATGGGCAAGAAGTTATATTTCAACGTCATATTATTTATTTAAGAAAAATTACAAGAATTCTATACAATTTAATGTAACAAAATATTGCTATGTATACAATATAAATGTCACAAAAGTATATTAAAAAAATATAATACTTTATAGATTAAAAAACTAGTTGAGTTAATTGTTTTCATATTTGTACTCACCATCATAGTTTTTAATCTATGTAATGTATTTCATGTTACTATTTTAATTTTAAAATTATGTTATTTTGATTAGGATTATTATTAGAATAGTTAGTTGTTAATGTATCAATTTTATTTTTATTAAAGTAGTACATAATCTCAATCATTATATTGATTGGACTAGTAAAGTATAATATAAAAATATATAACTTAAATAGCTATTTATGTATAGAGGGTATACAGATCTAGGGGGGCTGGGTCCAAGAATATCAATTAGTGGACTCACTTAATATTGGGTCTATGGATATGTAGATCTATGGGTATGTGGGTATAAAAATTTAGATTTATGACAAATTCTTAAGTTCAACAGGTTCTACTGCATGGCCAGACGGTCTAAATCTGAGTTGGATCCTGACTCAAAAGGAACATCAGCCTGATGCTTAACACATGCAAGATGAATGATGTTTTTGAGGAGTTGGCTAGAAGGAAATGGGGCTCCCATCCCAATAGAGATTGTCTCGCCCAACTTTGGCAGTGTGTGGGCATCCTCCTGAGGCAATTTTCAACCTCTATTTTCTGGGAATAGTTTAGAACAGATTTGCAAACATGTGCATAAGGTGTGGGGATCTGTCGAGCAATTCAGGCCAAATCCTAAAGCACTGCTTGATGAGCCCACATAGTATTGGGTATTTGGTTAGGTTAGGTAAAGACTGACCAAGGCAATGATGTTTAGCTAGTCTTTTTAGTTGATTAGTCACATAGGGACTGAGACACGACCCGAACTCCATGGGGGGCATCAATGGGGAATTTTAGACAATGGTCACAAGCCCGGTCCAACAATCTTGCATGAATGAAGAAGGGCAATGCCTCTTGTCAAGCTCTTTCTACGAATGTGCGGTCATGACATGACATGACATGACTCAAGGAAGAAGCCATGATAAACTCTGTGCCAACAACAATGATAAGACAAAATTTGGTATACACAAACCCATTTATAGTCCTGTAAAACTCCTTTGGGTCCATTGCAGGATATTGCAAGTTTGAAGAAGCACTCCAGATACAATGTGGTGGCACCCAGATGTAACATGACACAATGTCGTGGATCTTCTCTTCAAGTGTTGAGGAGCATTGGAGGTGTTTCTAGGCAATGACAGATCCACATGTAGGTACAAGTAGATGCATACCCCACCAGATGCCATGATATATTGTAAATGATGTCGAATATGATGCAATTTTTCTAAGAATCCACATGAAATATGGAGTGATGCCTTACCTTTATAACAAATGAAGTTTGTTTGTGACAATCACTAAAATATATTTTGTTTTTGTATACAATATTGTTATAAAGTAAGAGAAGGCTAATCAAGATTTTAATAAGAGGAATCCCCTCCTTTATATAGGAGAAGGGGGAAGCATACATACTTTAGACTAAACCATAATGAGCCAAGACACACTTGGGCCCATATACAATTCGACTCAAATAACTTAAATAATTGAATTAATCAAACTCTCTAATACTCCTCTTCAAGCTAAAGCTTGGGAGAATCCCAAGTCAGCTTACAAACAGATAGACTAAAAAAAAAAAGATAAGCCAGCCCATTGAAGAGGATTTCTTCCCCTCACCCAGCCAGTGTAGTGTAGATGGTTTGGCCCGACCTATCCTCCCTAGGGGACCTGGGTTTAAAACCTCCTGTTGTGCATTGTATTTACAATTCCTTGGGTCATCTGGGCTCTGGCATGTGTTTGAGGTAAGGGGGAGACGAATGTCTCTTTCTAACTCACAAAGAAAGAAGATTTATTCCCCTCAAAATTATAGTAAAGCACTCATCTCTCAAATACCATCCCCCTCAAGTAGATAAACCAAAGAAGGTATGCAAGCAGGTCAAATCTGAAGTATGTCACATGTCGCAAGTGCAGGTAGAAAATAGGTAGTAGAAGCCTCTTTATAAATAAGATGTGACATTTGGAGTAGTAGTAAATAGTAGCAAGAAGGTGTCATAGTCTCTGTCAAAGTCTCTATCTTTGCTCTCCAGAGATTGCTAGTTCATAGTAGAAAAGGCCAGAGAGTGTTGGTTCATGAAGTCTAGAGAGTGTTGGTTTACAATCACAGTAGTAGTCAAAGTACAAACAAAGCACGAATAAGTAAATAGTCAACATGCACAAAGCACAGGAAAGCCAGAGAGTACTGTTGGTTGTGTGCACAAGTTTTAAAATTTATAAACTCGAACACTACCCCGAAAGTATATCGGTGTGTGTAGTATTATTGAGGTCGTCCAAGGATCAAGGTATCGCTAGGCACGAGAGTATTTAACTTCAACAATCTAGATCTTTTTAATAAGAGGGATTTTGTTATGTTAACTAAGCAATTAAAAGTAAATGAACTAAAATAGAAAACACTTGTATTAAGGATCAATTTGGATTAGGGATTCTTGAGGATAGGGTTTCACATCCACATCATAACATGAAGAACAACAAAGATCAAGAACACTAGCAATAACACAAGGGAGGCATGTATCCTACACCCACCTCCCGGTAGTATAGAACAGTCCTAACTTTGTATACCACTCATGTGGATATACTTAGTTTAGGACTACAAACCTTTGTTCCCCTACACATCCCAGGCACTCCCGTGGTCAAGGTAGTGTAGCTAAGTTACATATCCTTACTCCTATGCACATCTTCTGAGATCATACAAAGAGTATAAATCATACATACAAAGTGGCCAACAAAGCATGTAAGAGGAATTAAACATCGATGAACCTTAGAACAGTGAAACAACTAGCATTATATATGAAATATATGTTCAACAATGTTATGACATGGGAATTACTCCCCCATTCCCAAGAACAAGAGATCTACTCATCCATGGCTCTAGAAAGTAGATACAAATAGTACAAAGTAGTGCTACACATCATAATAGAAGGAAATAAACTTGGATGTCCGTGGAAGAAGAAAGATAGACTTGGAACTCCAGTCAAGGAGTCACAAATCCATCCTTACTACTAGAAACTCTCCAAAAATCTTCACTTCCGAGTGGAGAGAAGATAACGACGGAGATCCTTGCTGCAATTGTTGGAGAAGAAGGAAGAAGAAGTTTCCCTCCCAAGAAACCAACTTTTCTCTCTTGCAACACCTCCAACCCCTCCTTGCTCTCCCTTTCTTGAGTCCCACTCTAAAAGGTCTGAAATAGTCTGTGATAACTGTTGGTATGTATGCCCATAGAGCCAGTCATATGATGATTGTAATGGCATACTTTATAAATGATTTGAATAATAATAAAGCCAATTTCCATCTATATGTTTTAACTATTTTGAGATAATAGTATAACATGTTAGATGTCTAGAGAGTGACAATATTCAATGATGTATGTCTTGAAGTACGTGACTTGAACAATTAGATCATACAAATGTTAAGAGTATGTACATTCTCACTATCATCCCTAGTCGATTGTTATTGTGGATATATCATAAACACCATTAACACAAAATACTAGAGTGTGTGTTTGTTGATGACAGAATCTCATCAGTCATGATATATGATATCAAACCAAGAACATAAATACATGTTAGAGAACAGGGTATCAGAGAGACCCACCATAAGAGTAATGCATGGAAACCACACTTGGTTAGTCAGGATCATCTCTTATAGTATTGGTGGTGATTGTGGTTCTTAGACTTGAAATCACTACACTCATCACATGTCATTGGGTACACTTTGACATCATCAAACACAGTCTTGAAATATGAGTTGTTATAAAGGTGATGATTGGGTGACTTTGACACATGGTGTTTTGACTGTGAGTGATAGATATGGAATTTGTCCCTCCTAATGGAGTGTGATATCCTGGCCACTTGATAAGAGAGACTGAGAAATGCATGGACATGCACATGTGAGTCAATATATGATATTGAGCTTACAAATATCTCAGACAGACTGCTTTAGTTCAAGGAAAATAAATTGAACGTACATAGAGGATGACAAGTCCATGCCTCAAGTTCAAATTCGGATATCAGTGACAAAGGGACTATACAATCACTGTAACACCAATCACAGATTGTAGGTTGAAAGTTGTTCTCTAACTTTCCTTTTCACTTGGGTAGCACTAATGTGTGACTAGGTACCGCTCTTTGTTTATGAAGTCATAAGTAAGTTATGGACATTCACTACCAACGTGAAATGGAACCTATAGGGTCACATACATATGATTAACCTAGAAGAGGAGTTTATCCAAGAATGTTGTTGAGATTGATTAGTAAAGGGTTTGGGTACTCAATTAAACATTCAATCAATAGACTTGACTTAGAATCATCAAGTTCAAGTGTTGAACCACCTGATGAGAGTATCAGATTGATTAAGAACTGAATTGACTAAGTTCTGCACAACTAGACCACCAACCGAATGGTTCACTGGGTGAACCAATCGACTCATGGTCAGTGAGAAGACCGGTTCACTCTGGTGAACTGAACAACTCATCTGGACCAACCGAGCAAGTGTTGGGTTTCCCAGTTTGTGAGAAAAGTTTCCCATTTTACAAGTCCAATTCGATTGGTACAAGAATTAAACTTCTCACTAATTTGAAACGAAATAAGAAAGTCAATTATAGGAAAGTCTGGGAAGTGAAAAGACCGGTTCATGAGGTGAATTGATCGTCTCACCTATACAGTCGACCGGTTCAGTTATGAACTGACCATTTTTCCTGCCGCAATGTAAATAGTTCGTAGAAAATCTGGACCCTTATACTCCCGCACAGACTGGGAACCCTGACCCTGCCCTCTACTATAAATAGAGGGGTACAGGGGGTTCTCAGAACACACAACTTAGAACATCAGTTTCTCTGCACAATTTTTGTTCTCTCTAGAGCTCAAGCAAGTGCCTCCCAAATAGGGAGGAGGCGCAGCGAGGGAAAGACAACTACATAACAACTGGTGGTGGGAGAGTGTGTCTATAAGGCCCCTAAACTTGCTTAATGAGTTGAATAAGCTTAATTATCATAATTGAATTCTTATGACCCTAATATAACCTTGTGATATGCTTTTAAATCATAATACAAACTTAAGTTTCAAATTTGGTCCAATTGGGACATTGTTTGAGCAAGTTATGAAATTTTATGCACATTTTGGACTTTTATGCAATTTACCTAATTGAGAGGTTTATTTTTGCAATTTGTCACTTGCATTATGTTTAGAGGATATTATCTTATCATTATTGATCATGTTGATCCATGGGGATCCTATTTAAACCTTGGTTTGAAGGTGTTTTCTTCAAGGGCATTTTAGAGTTTACCCATTCATGTATGAGCTACCTTTAGTAGCTATCAACTAATGAATTATTTGATTGGCTTGGGAATTTGACAAAGGAAATCCAAGAAAGTATATATGTATTTTGGGAGAGTTTCTTGTGTGTGTGCTTGTATATTCTTAATAGTTTAAGGCCATGGACACTTGGAAAGATACTAGAACTTCAACTTTTTCTTTTTCTTTTTCTTAGAGTTTCATATACTTATCCCTAAGCACCCAAATGAGCAATTTTCTCTCCATCAATTCCCTCCTTCTACAAACCTCGTTCTCCCTCTGTGATTCTGAAAATTTCCTGTCCAAGGAAGAAGAAAGAGGGGATCTTCTTGGAAAAAGAATCTAGGGTTGCAATTGACTTCCTTTTAGGGTTTAAAAAGCTTCCTTCTAGTGATCTTGATCTAAAAGAGTAAGAATCCCCTTATTTTCTCCATTTATTTCTTTTTATCCTTCATCCTACCTTTCTCCAGGTTGTAACTTTTCTGTTCCATGGTAGAAATTTCTCTAAAGCTCTAAAACCCTACCTTTCTTTCTCCTTATGCTTAGGGTTTGCTCATTTGATGAAGAAAGGTGCTAGATGGAGGAGTTCACAACTTATGCTTAGATTTTCTACCTACCTACTCATGTTTTCTTATGTTTGGGAGTTTATCTTATAATTTGAGGCAAGTTTTATAACTTGATCCACATTTATTGCTTACCATAAGCTTGCTAGCTCATGTTCTTGCTTGAAAATGATGATCCATGCACTAAAAAGCTATGCTTGACTTGGGTTTTGATTTTCATAATATTTTCTGTTCTTATTTCAGTTCTATATGAACCTGTGATCATGTGTACATTGTTCCTAAGGTATAATATGACTTAGATCAGGTTGGTTTGACAACCTATGGTGCTAAGCACCTATCAACCAATGGTCAATTTTAGGGTTTTAAGTTGATTTCTATAAATCCATGACCCGATGATGGTACCATTGCAACAACCCTATGGTGTTGTCTTCATGACAACTGATGGTCATGATCAAAGGTGTTAGATGATGGTGACAACCTATGGTCACATCCTTAGGTCAGGTTTTGGATCAATTAAAAGTTTAATGATCAACCATTAAGTACCATACTGATGTTATCAATCAATGATGACATTAGTTTAATATTTGATGATGATTAATGAATGTAGTGCTGATCTAACAATCTATGGTGACTTAATGTTCACTAATTATGGTGTATCAGGTCTGCATAACCTATGGTGATTTAATCATATAGTTGTATCATCAATTAATCCTTAGACCAATGGTTTCTTGGGTCACTTGATGCAATGGTCGGACCTATACTGTAATTGATGGTTTTAACATATGAACTAGACCCAATGATCAAGATCTCATGTTTATTCCTCTAATAAAGTGGAATGATGGATAATGTAATATGTTGGTCCTAATAATGTGATTTATATGGTTTCCTTTATATGATCAACTTAAGGAGCTTACTTGTTGATAATGGATGGCTTGTTTTTAATGAAAAATCGATTGTGGGTTTTACCGTACTCTCAATAGAACCCTTATTGTTGTTAATCAAAGGATGTCTAGGGTTAAATGGTGACTTTTATAGATCATAACTCAATAACATTATATATGATTCATTCAAGGTGTTTACTTATGTAAACAACCAATGTCTTTACCTTTTCAACATTTCATGGTTAGAAGTTGATGCCTCAATATTTCCATTGTTTTGGGTGAATCATGTAGTGTAATGTTATGATTCTAATGATGAGAATTTGATGGTTCAATGCCTTAAACTTGTAGTGTTACCCTTGACCTCATATGATTATGATTTATAATCACCGTAATGAATTAATGGGTAATCCTAATGAGGTATAACTTGTTATACCTAGTTTTAATATAACTAAATGATGGTAATTGGGTATGAATAGTCCTTGAATGACTAATGCAATCATGGAGTACTTTGTTACTATTGTTGAAACCCTAGTATGCTATAACCCGATGGTTACACCTTGATTTATGTGTGGGTTCATACTTGATAATAGTATGAAATGTGATGGTCATGCTTCACCTTATGCATCCATGATCCAATGGGGATGTCGTGAGTTAGGGTTTGGGTATAAGTGTCGGTTAGTGACATTAATATAATTTATCTTGTTGAACTGAACTCTAATACAAATAGATCAAGATGAGTATTCATGTTTAACATTCTTATATGATAGAATGATGGTGGAATAACCTTCTTAATATGATCATAATCTTCATATGTTAATTGGTGATTATCATAGCCACATGGTTGATACTTTCTTATGCTAAACATGTGCATTATGAATATGATGAGGGTTAATTATATCTAGATTCCTTGCATGTTGATGTAATAAAGGAATGTTCTTAATATTAATATAACCATGTTATGATTGTTTATGAATATCTCCTATCTCATTAATGCAATATTGTGTTGATCTGGTGTATTATATGTAAGTGATGTTGTTGAGCCTTATTATAAGGCATGCAAAGATAATGATGATCTTGCAAGGAATAGTATGATGGTCTTAATGACCTTTGGGCATGGTTGAGCCCTGAATGAGGTGTAATCCTCTTGTGTTGATAAGGCTTGATACCCTGTGATATTGTAAAAAGGTTTTATATCCTATGATAGTATGATGGTCTTAATGACCTTTGGGCATGGTTGAGCCCTGAATGAGGTGTAATCCTCTTATATTGATAAGGGTTGATACCTTGTGATATTGTGAATAGGATTTACATCTGTGATAGTATGATGACTAGTTTGGTCTCATGAATGGCAAGTGAATAGTACCATGTGATGATGAGATGATAAATTATGTTCCATGCATTTTATATCTTTTAAAAGTTGATGCAGCCTTAATTCACCCAATTCACATAACTAATCAAGTGCTACTCTAATCATGTAGTACCCTATTTCGTAGAGCCATCTTCAGTGTCAGAACTTGCTGGATGGTGAAATGAGTATTTATAAGAAAAACTCAGAGCGCATCCCATTGAGTATGTGGGGGTGACAAGTTGAGGATATATCCTTGTCATCCACAATGCAGGTTGTGGAGGATGGCTATGGGCATGCCTCATACATCTGATGTGATCGAGGACAATTGAAGTTGTACCTCAGGTTAGAGGGTTTTGTATACCCTAGTTTCTAATGCCATGACCTATACCAAGGGAGGACTAGTGGTTAACAACTTGACTATATGTTGCAGTGGTGGCAGCTTTGACTGATATGTCACTGCCTTTTTACTCGTACTGACCGAGGAGAAGAGATCTTAGGATACCGACACTCTTAGATCTTGTACGGAACCGAATTTCCCTTCGCAGGGGTCGGTTGGACTTTGGATGGTACAATTCAAATTCCCCAGGGCATAATAAAAGATGTAAGGCAGCCGCATAGCATATATGTTTAGGGTTTTACACAATGCTTCATATTGGATGATAACCCTTGTTTGCTTTCTTTTCACTGAGATCATGTATATTATAATAAGAGATAATAGATATGCTTATGTTATAGTTATGCTCATGTTGTAAACATGCTTATGTAATCAAATATACTGACATTGATGGTTAAGATGTTGCTACTAGCTATGTTTAATATTTCTAGCCATTCCTATGTAGTTAGAAATGCTTAAACTGCTAATCATGCCTATGTAGTTCATTATGTTATGATGTTAGTTCTACTTATGAAATAGATCTGTTCCCTTTAGTTGAGATGCCAATATTGATATCCATGTTATGTTTCTTGACATATTCATGATGTCAGGGATGCTTATGCTACTAAATTGCTTATGCTATTAGCAAGGAATATGATGATAGTCAGATTAATGGTAATGATTGTTATTAGATGCAATTTGATGATATTTGAGTAGATATCTATCCAAATAAATGGATTTATTTGTTATCTATATTTGCATTGATGATCATACTTATTGCTAAGATTAATTGTTATATCTATTCAGCATACTTGAACTGTTCAATCTCTTCAATTGATTATTAAATACTCCAAATGCTTAGCTATCTACCATTTAAAATGTTGTAATCAAGAAGCATTGTTGGAGGTTATATCTCTTGCTGGGACATGGGTCTCACCCTTGTGGTTCGCCACATCTTTTTAGGTAATCTGAAGTGACGAAAACAAACATGTGGCAGAAAAGAGGAGCTATAGTAATGAATCTTTGAGAAAGTTGATTAGATGTTTAGTGTGTCCTAGAGTCATCCATGTATTCTCAGGTCTGGGCTGGAAAAGTTTGTATATGGTGTTTCAAACGAATCAAAATTTTGTTAGTATGTTAATGCTTATTTGTGTGGAATATACAAATATTATTCTCCTGTGTATATATGTTGTAGCTAAGGTGATGGAACAATTTGTATCAAATTCTTGTCATAGTATGGATATAAGAAAGATGTTGGGATCTTACACAAATGTTTCTGAGAGGGTGTTGACGTTGAAATCGGTTTTAATTTACCCATATTTTTGGGTATGTAATTAATTGGTGATTGATTGTGTTTTATGTTTTAAGTAATCTCATTTAGTGTAATAAGTTCTCACAGTGTTGGTGACTAGTACATCGACAAAAGGGGAAAACTCCTTCTAGTTTGTTCAACTAGAACGACTAGAGTTCTCGATGGTCCGTGTGGACTATATATAGAGGCTGGAGGTTTCTTCCACTCAGGAGGACAACGTTCCACCATAGTCCGGGTCAAGACCAGGAGCTGCACAGATGTTTTCGAAGACTAGGTGGTTGAAGGCCGCACTAGCAATGAGGTATTGTTGCTGAGCAAGCCTCAGGACCAGGTATATCTCGTTAAACCATCCTTCCTATTTCATAGTTGTTGATGTGATCTGTTGGTTGAGGGTTTGTAGTTAGATAAAATTTTTATTTCCACTGCCTGTTTTGTCCCACAAAACCCAATAGTGGTATTAGAGCCAAGTCAACATACTATGTTTTAGGATTAATCGATATGATCACATTTTGATTTTTTTCCATTTATTTATTGCATGCGATGTGAATACTTTAACTGGCTAATGTGCAAATCTGATTAAACACCACAATCCCTATATACATATATGGTATGATATATATATATGAAATCGATACACGCCACCCTAAAATGATTTTGATGGTGGATGTGTAGTGTGGTTATGGCCTATAAACCCCTATGTGTGCATGGTTGGTTGTGGTTGTTTGCATCTCAATCTGCGTACTGAGTCATATCTTCTATTCTAAATGTAACTCGAGATAACTCAAGATTCTCTTCTACCTTTTCTCCCCCCCTGAATGTAACTCAGAGTTTCCCAATGCAATATGTGAAAGTAGGATAGTTTTATTTACTATTATGTCAAAGAATGGTGGGTACCCAGATGTATAGATGAAGGACCGAGATGACCAACTAACTATATGAGAAAAGAAACTAGTGGACTGACGAGGAGCCTGATGACCCAATGAACCGACCGTCTATAGGAGCCAAATGATCATTTTGTGACAACCAACTGACTGGCTAGGAGGCTAGCTGATCAGTCATAGGATGAGTCGATCAACCCGGAATGGCCCAAGCACAAATCTTCATCAACAACAGGTCGATGCATGTGATGTAGACCTAGATGACTGTAATTCCTTGTGGCTCAAGGAATTACAATAGGATGGCCATAATCATCGCTTTATCGCTTCACATGTTTTCTTGTGGGATGTAGCATGTATATGATACATACTATATATGTGGTGATTAGATATGTATATGTATATAAATATCAAACCCCTCAAATATAAATATTAAGTTTAAGATGCCATCCAAAAGCAACACACATGAAAAGTTTGATTGACTAAGTATGGGTATGCCTTTGTGTGGTGCACTATCTATCTCGTGGAAGTGTGATAGTGGGTATGTGGGTCTGCCTTCGCAGGGTACATACTCATTGTGTTGGCTTCTGGGATCAGAATTAACAAGGAGAACTTAATAGGATTAAGCACCTTGAGGCATGCAAATGTTCATGACAAAGAGTTGTGCATAACATCTATCAAGAGTTTTATATGATGCAATTGGCAAAAGTTGCCTACCTAAAAGAATCTAGTTGTGGGTGACAACCCTCACTGGTCCATAACTTAGAGGCAGTCAAGATCTTGCTCACTTGAAGGTTGTACGCTTCAATCTTCCAAATTGATACATGAGGGTTATCAATTTGATCAAAAATAGTGGGAGTGATAATTAATTAAAGACCTGATTAATATTGTCAATTTTTCAAATCAAATCAAGTTGATTTTGACAAATGCAAATTTTTCTTATAGAATCATGAGTTTCAAATCAACTTTGCAATCCGTCCTGAAGAAGGACAAACTTATCGGGGCAAATTTCCATGACTAGTTTTGGACTTTGAGAAGGGTTCTCAATGAGGAGCACAAGCTCTATGTCCTTGACAAACCCGTGCCAGAATTACTTGCTCCTAATGCGCCTAGAGATGAGGTGTATGCTTACTGGAAGCATGCCAACGATGCTTTGGATGTAAAGTACCTTATGCTAAGCTACATGTACTATGAGTTGCATGCATAATGTGAAGACATGAGTGCTCTTAAGATGGTAACACATCTTAAAGAAGCACTTAGAAAGCAAGAAAGGAATGATATTCTGAAGGTGCTACCTGAGTCAAAGCTAATAGAGGGAACCTCAGTAGAAGAACATGTGCTCAATACGATTGGACACATGTATCATCTTGGAGAAGTGGGTGAAAGATCTAGAGGGGGGTGAATAGAGATTTTTGGAGTTTTTTTAAAGTTAATTAAAAAAAATTAAACACTTAAACAAGATGTTGGAGGAAACAAGGAAGACACAAGGATGTAGAGTGGTTCCTACCTTAGAAATCTAAGGTAGTTAGTCCACTACCCGATTGTCTCCAATCAGGATTTTGAAATCAACTTATTTTATTACCTCTCTAGGATGTTACATAAAATACAATTGCTTTCCTACACCCTTGAAGTAGCCTTCACCTAAAGTAGCCTCAATCCTCCTAGAAGCAGCCTTTTGAAGTAACTCCAAGACCCCCTTGAAGTAGCCTTCACCTGAAGTAGCTTCTATCTGTGAGGTATCCTTCTTAAGTAACTCCAAGTCATGGGGAGTAGCCTTCACCACATTGAAGTAGCTCCACGAACCTCCTTTCAACAACCTCCAACCTAGGAGTAGTTAAGGAGAACAAAATACAATAAACGGAACAAGATTTGAAGAAAGAAATAATGTTACCAATGAGTACAATGCTTTGATCCTATATCAAGCATATTGATCTCCTATCCATATAGATGAACGTGGTAGTGTGGTGGTTAGGAGATACTAGGCTATAGGACACTAATGTAGAGCTCAAAGAAACAAATTGCAAGTGTAGCTTTGCTTGTTGCTCACTAAGAATGAAGCTCAAATGTAATTGTATGCACAAGTGATGCTATGGGTGTTCTAAGGCATGTCCTATTTATAGGAATGGCTTACTAGTGCTTAGGGACATTATAGATACTTTCTAGGGTGCTCGTAGTGCTCAACTAGCCATTAGGTGTCCTTAAATTATATTGGTTCTGAAAAGTACAATCCAGAACTTGTCTCGGTCGAGAAGTTTGTCGACTGAGTGTGTCTCGGTCGACCATTTCTTCGAATGAGTGGGAGGTTGAGGTAAATGTGTTGCAATGTTCATTTCCAACTCCCAACTACTTTTCCAACTCAGTCTAACATCTATAGAACCTACTCAAAGGTTTATCTTGGTCGAGAATGTTGTCGACCGATGACTATTCTAGTGTTACTTGAGTATATCAATAATCAATGTTTGTGAGTTAGACTAGGGTGATTCTCGGTTGAGGATTTTATCGACTGAGAGTGTCTCAGTCGAGAAGTTTATCGACCGAGATTGTTCATGTTTCAATGTGTTGAATCATCTACTAAGTGTGTATATCAATGTGTAATTGTGATTCTATCTTAGGGGAGGGTTTATCTAAGTGTTGTGAGTGGATAGGGAAGGTTTAACACTTGATTTACATGATATCTATGTACATGTACATTATATACTTGTACAAGTTTTTACATTGAGTACAATCATGAAAATGATAAGAAATCTAAGCATGTTGATCTTCCAATTTTTATAGATCTTAAACTGTCCATATCCTTATTTGTTTATCCCTGAAACAGTCAAATAACAAGTTAGATCCACAAGAATGAAATGTTTTTCATCATCAAAAGAAAGGGTTTGATAATGTCCAATTTAGCAAACAATCTCCCCCTTTTTGAAGATGACAAACATTTCTAAAATATAAATCAAGATAATTTAGATACCATGAGTTTCATACCTGAGACTTACCTTAAGAAGAAATTATCTTGTTTTGAGTGTGTGCTAGTTGTTCCCAAAGAGGTATGGAACATAGCATCCAACTCTTTAAGGAATATAGCAACAATTTATGTGAAGCCAAGAGATTATGAAACTCATACATTTTGATTTATATTATTTCTCCCCCTTTGTCATTTCAAAAAGATAGCCATATAATCAATGTGGTCCCCCGAATGAGATACTCCCCCTTAATTGAAAACTATAACAAGAATGTCAATTTTAGCCAGAATTCAAAAATCATGATTTATTTCTCAATCATTTGCAAGTGATGTTAAGCCCTGAAATGACATGAGAATCCTTTAGGCTCATGAATATATTTTAATAGTTTCTCAATCATTTACAAGGGATGTTAAGCCTTGAAATGATATGAGATTCCTTTAGGCTCATAGTAGGATAAATGAATATATTTCTCAACCATTTACAAGGGATGTTAATCCCTGAAATGATATGAGATTCTTTTAAGCTCATAGTGGAATCAAAAAATGTATCTCTAACCAAATACAAGGGATTTTAAGCCCTAATTAGTGTAGATAATTCAATTAAGAGCATTGTATTCAAGAACATTGTAAGCTCCCTTATAACCAAGATTACTTTAAGTATACTAAGGTCATAACTAGCTTTGAAACAATGAATGATGTTCAAACATACTAAATTTTAGTGAATTATTTGATTTTACAAGTAATCATATTGTCATGCTTATTTTAGGTCAGCCATGACTTTGACCTGGGCCCCCCTTGATCAAACTCTTTTTCAACCAAGAGGCATTTCTATAGCTATCCAATATATGCATTTTCATAAGTTATCCAATGAACCTCTTCTTCTAGAATATGATTTGATTTTGTTGTATATGATCATTATGAGTTCTTCATTTTGCTCATATAGGAACTTGTGAATGTTGAATAATTCTAAGATAAAACCTTAAGATTAAGTTTGCCTTTTAGAGTTTAATTTATGTGAGCAGGATTATCTTATCATAATTTCTTAGAATGCTCAAACCTTAAATTTTCTCACAAAATGGTGATGATTATACTTTATCCAAGTTCCTTGTATGATCACTTCTTTTGTTTTCAATTTTGAGTATCTTAATGTTGAACAAAATCTCCTTTTCCATTAGTACTTTTCTTGAATAAAACCAATCTTTTCCTCTTGTATGCTTGTTTGGGACAATTTAATCATGCAAAGTATAAAGTTTTGATGCCCATATATTCTTCCCTTTGATTAGGATCATTCAAATATTTAAAGCAATGAAATATGTAAAGTGCATTACATATTTGAGTCACTTAAGTTAATTGTAATTGAAGTATCTTGTTCTTATAAAACAATTCTGATAGAGTTTTCCTCAGTCGACAAAGTTCTCGACCGAGTGTGGTTCGGTCGAAGTATTTGTCAGCCAGATGTTTTTCAAGTCTTTGTAGGCTTAAGATGGTACCTTATTCATTCAACTATTTTCTCAACCAAAGTCTTCTCGGTCGACAACTTTCTCGAGTGATAAGGTTACTATTTCTCAGTTAAGATGGTGGAGAATAGCGGAGGTGGCAGCGCATGCGACTCTAACGGCGATTCAGTGCTAGGTCATCCCCCTGAGTTGTTCGGGGCAAGCAATGCTGAAGGAGGCAAGTCTAGTCTCCTTAGGAAATCATGGAGTGAGCTGTTTCAGTTGTCGAAGAAGAAGAACGCTAACACCCTATTGGAGAAAACGGCAATTATTGTAAAGGAAGGTAAACTGTTCTACCCCAAGAAGGAAGGCGATGAGAATTCAGAAAGATGGAAGAACTGCCTAGCTGGTTATGTTGTGGGCTTTGAGCCGCATCTTCCTACTCTTGAATCCTACTTTACTAAGATCTGGAAGATTGCTGGGAACATAGAGGTCATTGGTAGAGGAAATTGTTTCTTTATCGTCAGATTTTCTGAGAGCTAGGATCTCGAAGATGTATTAGAAGGTGGGATCTGGACTGTCAAAGGGAAGCCAGTTGTTCTGCTAAGGTGGAAACCGGGAGACATTATCTCGAGGTTTAAGCTGTTTGATATTCCCATCTGGGTTCGCGTTCATAACATTCCCCTAGAGTTGTGGGATAAATGAATGTTTGATCATATTGGATCTTACATGGGGTTTTCATTGTGCACGGACAGACTCACTAGTGAATGCAAGAGGATGGAGTTTGCTAGGCTTCAAGTCTTAATTCCAGTAGATTTTGGCTTTCCGCCAGAGCTGGAACTCTGCTCGGACGAAGGCACTACTCACACGATTCAATTTGAGTATGAATGGAAACCAGAGAAATGCAACTCTTGTGGTTTGTTCGGACATGGGGAATGTGGGAAAGCTGTCAAGAAGGTTTGGGTCCCTAAAATAGTTAACGAGAAAGGTTCGTATGTATCGGAAAGCTCTGCTCTCATCAGTGTGGTTATCATTACTGATAAGCCCCTCTCTGAGGAAGGTTCTGAAGGCGACCCTACTGTGAACTCTGGTGATAAGCTGGAGGATATCTCTGAAAAGGAAAAGGAAGCTTTTGAGAAGGCTGTTAAAGAATTTGAAGAAAAAAGTAAATGATCCAATGCAGACGAGGTGATCGACATTACGCCTGACAATACACCTTCTGAGGATAACAAAGGAAAGGAAGCTGAATTTAAAGTTGCAGGGAATAAAAAGAAGGCAAAGGCTACTAAGAAGATTGTGGATCAAAAGGCCATTCTAAATAACAGATTTAACAAATTAGGGGATGGCCAACTGCCCAGTGAAGTACTGGAGGAAAATCGTTCAAATGGATAGTTCTTCTTTGTCTATCGTGGCCTGGAATGTGAGAGGTCTTAATAACAAGATCCT
Organism: Alisma plantago-aquatica; assembly: GCA_963693085.1. Lineage (NCBI taxonomy): Eukaryota > Viridiplantae > Streptophyta > Magnoliopsida > Alismatales > Alismataceae > Alisma > Alisma plantago-aquatica. Next base: position 1,305,780,601 of record OY856409.1, on the reverse strand, counting down.
CAAAGTCCAGGAGGAGGTCAGTAGGAGAAATCCCCACATCATTGTTCTGTCTGAAACAAAAGTTAGATTAATAAAGATTCAAAAGCTCATTAATAGGTATTTTCCTGGTTTCTCTTGGTTCTCTAATCATGAATCCCATGTGCTGGGTAGGGTTCTTATTTTGTGGAAGCAGGACTTCTATATTGTTACCAAGATTGCAGAATCGGATCAGTTTGTGCATATGAATGTTTCTGTTGGTAATGAATCCTTTCTCTTAACTGGTGTCTATGGGCACAATGATGATTATGAGAGATCTCAGCTTTGGAAGGGCATTGAACGGCTTTCTGACTCTGTTACTTGCTCGTGGTGTTTAATTGGTGATTTCAATGCTGTTAGGAGAGATGGTGAACGCATTAGTAAGGATCCTCCCTCAAAAAAATGTATGGAAGATTTTAATGACTGCTTGACGTATACTGGTTTATTTGAGCTTGATACTGATGGATCGTTTTTTACTTGGGATAATCATCAGGAAGGGGGTAACTTTGCCATATCTAAGATTGATAGAATTTTGTTTAATTCTGATTTCTTACTATGCTGCCCTGAAGCTAAATCCATAGCTCATCCTTCTACAACGAGTGATCATAGACTTATTGAGTTCACTTTGGGGAAAAGGAGGGTTGTCAAGAGTCCTTTTAGATTTATCAATGCTTGGTTCTCTAAGGATAATTTTAATAGTATTGTGAATGATGCTTGGAGGAATGGTGTTGATGGTTTTCCTATGTATATTTTTTATAACAAACTTAAAAGTGTTAGAGTTGCTCTTATCAAGTGGAACAAGGAGTCTGGTAATCTGGCTGATAATTATAGAATTCTTGAGTCTGATTCTAATCGTATTCAAAGTGCTCTTGATAGAAATCCTACTGATGTGACTCTTATTCATGATGCTATTATTGCTCGGAAAAAGGCAAAGGAGGCTTATGTTCAGTATGAGTCCTTGCTCAGGCAGAAATCTCGAGTTAGATGGTTGAAGGAAGGTAACATGAACTCTAAGTTCTTTTATTCTTCCTTAAGAACTAGAAGGCACAGAATCACTATTAGATGCCTTAACATAAATGGAATGCTGGAGTCTAATCCTGATGTGCTTAAAGATTTTGTTTACAACTTCTATAAAAATATCTTCAACAAAAATGAGGATGTGGATATCTTTAAACTTAATCAGTTGGTGTTTCCTCGGCTTAATAAGGTTCATAAGATGTCGTTAGATAAGCTTGTCACTCCCAAGGAGGTTGAAGATGTCTTTATGAGTCTAAACGTTGACAAAAGCCCAGGACCAGATGGGTTTAATGGCAAGTTCTTTAAACATTGTTGGAGAGATATTAAAGATGATCTTATTCGTGATGTTCTTGACTTTTTCAGAACTGGCAGACTTCTTTAAGAGGCTAATAGAACGTTTATCTGTCTTATCCCTAAGGGCAATGATACTGAGGAGCTGAAGAATTGGCATCCTATATCTTTATGCAATGTTATTTACAAGGTCATCTCAAAAATTTTGACTAATAGGTTGTAGGGTGTGCTTCCTTCTCTTATTAGCCCCAATCAGTGTGCTTTTGTGAAGAGTACGAGTATCAAAGATGTTATCTTGCTATCCAATGAAATTATTCATGACTTCAACAGAACTCATGGCAGTCCTAGAATGTGCATTAAAGCGGACCTTACTAAAGCCTATGATTCCATCAATTGGGACTCACTTTTTGTTATTCTGAGAAAGATGAATTTTCCTCAATGCTGGCTTGTTTGGATAAAGGAGATTTTCTTCACTACCTCTTATCAAGTTCTTTTCAATGGAGAACCTCTTGAGTCCTTTAGTCCTAGCAATGGAGTGAGGCAAGGCGATCCTCTTGCCCCCTACCTTTTTGTGATTGTTATGCAATGTTTTTCCATTTTGATGAAGCAGGCTATTGATGAAAAGAAAATTTCTCCACTTAGAGCTTCTGCCAATTTCAATGTGTCTCATATTATCTTCGCTGATGATTTGATGATTTTATGCGAAGCTAACTCTCATAATGCACGAAATATTAGTGCTCTTTTTGAAGATCTTAAAAATTTGACTGGTTTATGTTTGAATCCTGCAAAGAGTTCTGTTTTTTACAGCTGTAATGTGGATAAGAAGGAGATGGAGGCCATTCTCAATATTGAGAAAGGATCCTTGCCTCATAGATACCTTGGAGTTCCTTTGTTTATTGGTAATCTTAAGAAGAATTTGTATGCTCCTTTGATGGATAGAATTAAAGCTAGATTGGATGGTTGGAAGTCTAATTTGTTATCCATGGCAGGGCGGTTGGAGCTTATTTAGTCTACTGTTATGGCCATCCAAAGGTATTGGTCGGTTGTTTTTCCTCTGCCGTCTTCTGTAGCTGATGATATTGAGAAAATTTGTAGAAAGTTTTTATGGGGAGGATCCGAGGCTAATAATGGTGTTCATCTTGTGAAGTGGAAAGATATTATTCTACCTAAGGATGAAGGGGGTTTAAATATTATTTCTATGAGGTCTTATATTAAGTCTGCCTCCATTGTTAACCTTTGGAATCTTACTGTTAAGAAAGAAAGCCTTTGGGTTCGTTGGGTTCATGAGAAGTACTTTCACAAGACTACGGTTTGGTTGATTAGTGTGCAAAGTTCTAATTCATGGCTTATTAATCAATTGATTCAGGTTAGAGTTTTACTCATTCCTCATCTCAAGTTCTCTGTTGGCGATGGAAAGTCTATTAGTCTGTGGGGTGACCCCTAGTTACCTGGTAACAAGTTCTTGATGGATGTTATTGGCCCTAAGTTGTCTCTTAGTCTTGGGGTTCCTAATGATGCTTTGCTAAGCCGCATCATTAAGGACGGCTCTTGGAATATTCTGCACAACAGAAGAAATAGTCTTATCTTGAATATGTTAAAGGAAAAGTGTGTTGTATCCAGAGGCAATGATACTGTCAGTCTTATGGGTGAGTCTTATCCTAGATTTTCTCTCATATATGACAATGTTAGAGAGAAAGGATGCAGGTCTGATATCTTCAAATGGGTTTGGAAGTTTGCATGCCCAAGGAACTTTTAGATTCATGCATGGAAGGTGGCTCATCTTAAATTGCTTACTATTGATTACATCATGAAGTTGGGCATTTTTGCCTCGTCTATGTGTTTTTTATGTAGGAATGAGTGTGAGGATGTTGTTCATGTTATGTTCAACTGTCCCTATTCTAAGGAGCTATGGACAAAAGGTCAATTTCTTGGTCCTACTCCGAGTTGCTGTGATGACCTGATCAAGTGGTCGAGTAAGGATGCTTACATTTGTGCCTTATTGATTCTTTATACTCTTTGGCATGAAAGAAATAGCTGTGTTCATGAGAACAAATACACAGGGATAGAAGCTCAATGGCTTAAGGTACAAAGTACCTTTTGCCTTCTAACGAATTAGTTCTGTGCAGACAGTTTTTGCTGTTGTTTTCTCTATTTTTCAGCTTGGTTTTTTCCTGTTGAGCTTTTAATCAGGCAACAGCTTATAGGCACTGATTATGTTTGCTTTCTTCCCCCTTCTTTCCCAAAATATAAAAAGACACGGGAGCTTTCGTACCAAAAAAAAGGTTACTATTTCTCCAGAAAATGTAGTTTTGAGGTAGAAACTTCTTTGGTTGACAATTTTCTCAACCGAAGAGTGTCTCGGTCGAATTTGTTTCGACCGAGACTATTTCTATTTTTTTAAGTAATTATTTTCAAGTAAAACATAAGTTACTTCCAATACAATTTTATAGGAATATGCAAATTAAAGCCGAATTTAGTTGAGATAAGACATTTTGAATATCAAAGTAATGTTTTAGGTCAAATGTCAACTAATCATTTTCAAATATCCTAGGTTTGAAGCCTTGGAACCCAAACTAAATCAACATCCTTTTCTTGTATGGGCATGAAAAGGAATAATGTCCAAGATGCAAGCAATAGTGACAACAAATGGAATCAATTTCATTTCACTAGTACATAACCATCCTTTAGTGTCAGTTATTTAAGGCCTTTAGCGTCGGTTTTAATGCAACACCTATGTGAGCACCGCTAAAAGGCCAACCGTTATACGTCAATTTTCAAACCGACGCCACACCCCTTCGCGCGCCACCGAAAATGCGCCAGCATGGGGGTATAGATGTCGGTTATTAGTTTTGAACCTGACACCATAAACCTTCGCGCCACAGAAAGGGCACCATATGGGGCACTATCAGCGTCGGTTTATTAGTGATAATCGACGCCATCTCACTTGTTGCCACGATCGTGCTGGCTAGCATGGCCGTGTTTTCTAGCCTGCTACCACGGCTGTTCTAGCTAGCACGTCCGTGGTGTCTGGCCCTGTGCCACGACCGTGCTGGCCAGCACGGTCATGGTGTCTGGCCTCATTCGCGAAATCGACGTCGGTTACTAGTAGGGAAACCGACGCCAGAACCATCAGTGTGGGTTTATTATTGATAACCGACACCACATCACATGCATTAGGCGTCATTTATAATTATTTATCCAACGTTGTAATCATTTGTCGTCAGTTTTAAACAAATAACCGATGCCTATTTCTTTTTTTTTTCTTATCAGTCTGCAGGCCTGCTGTGGCTGCTCGCAGGATGAGAAACCTACAGTTCAGTTATGAACTGTAGGTTTTACGACATCCATTGATATCAGCCAACAACAGGACACAAACTTGCAAAATTAACAACATTAATTTTCACACATTTAGCAACCTGCACTTCCATTCGATTTTCACACATGTAGAAACATTCATGTAGCAATTTACAGTTCCATTCATTTTCACATTCACACATGTAGAAACATTCATATAGCAACCAGCAGTTTCATTCATTTTCACATTCACACATGTATAAACATTCAGACACATGTAGAAACATTCAGACATGTAGAAACGTTCACACATATTATAATTCAGAAATTCATTTACAAAATATCATTCTTTAGTCATTATTCACTATCAACATCCCAATTATATTTAAAAAACCCCACTACTTGTATGGTTGTTGCCCATTCTTCTCTTACATCATTTAATTATTCCATCGTATAGGGAGCATGTACAACTGGTAAGGCCTTTCCTATAGTGTGGTCAGTTTTAAACACCTGCAAAGAGAATGATGTGTATATATAATTAATAATATATAAATAAGATTGATATATTTCATATTATCTAATGAGACTATATATAATACCTCGGGAATGGTATCGATGTCCACTACGGCATATTTGATAATCATGTGCATAAATCGCATCACATAGTATGCACATGCCCATTCGTTGTCTTGTGTAGCACACTATAAATTGAAACATACAAAATATTAAAAAATACAAATAATTAAGCATTGTTCACATAAATAATATATACATTGCAGTCGAGAACTTACTTCCACGTTCTTCCAAATTATTGGTTGGTTCTTTTTCCTGGGGACCTTTCCTCCAGCCTTTTTGAACTCATCTAAACCCCTACATGTTAATGTAACATAGTACATCGCATAATTGAATAGTACAACCTGTGTATAACGATATCTCAGCATCATGCACAATGTTTCTAAAAATGGGAGGTGGATCAGTGTGCTCTACCCCAAAACTATCCAGCATCGCATCAACGATGTCTACTGGAACTAGTTCATTCACATCTACGTCATCGGAGGCAATTTCTTCTTCCACACAAGCACTGCTATCGACATCCACTGGTTTCGGGTTTGAAATCTCTCCATGCCAGTGCCATTCTGTATAGCCTTGTATAATCCCATTGCACATGACATGACTTTTGATTTCATCACCAGTGCTGACTTTCAAGTTGTTACCACAATGCCTACATGGACAATAGAACTTATCTCCGGGTTGTTTCCTATGTTCCTTGGCAAATCTAATAAATTGGTCAAGACCAGAAATAAACTCTGGAGTGCAGTGATCGTGAATGGACATCCATGATCTATCCATTCTATGATCAAAGAGAAAACAAGTATATATTACAACAAGATTAGGGTCTAGGATTAGAGTTTTTGCATGGTTAAAACTTTAGGCCAACAAATACATGTGTTGAAAACCAAATACACATTATACACTTACATCCTAAGTGAGATTAGGTGTTCAAGAACAGTCTCAAACCGGGGACTATCCAAGATTTACTCCTAAGGGTTTCTAGACCAACAAATATATGTGTTGTCATTCTTATATATAATAAATGTGTACCACCTATCCCATTCTTGAATACATAATCTCACTAGTAAGCGTATAATGTGTATTGGGTTTTCAAGAAAATTTCGGTAGCATTTCCCCATTGTTCTCCAAGTACAAATGGGGAAATGTTACTGAAATTTTCTTGAAAACCCAACACACATTATACACTTACATCCTAAGTGAGATTAGGTGTTCAAGAACAGTCCCAAACTGGGGACTATCCATGATTTACTCCTAATGAGTAAATCTTGGATGGGTTTCTAGGCTAATGAGTACATATCCACTACATGTATTTGCTCACTTACATTGCACCACTCACAATTAGAGCATTATTAAATAATAAATCAAGAATTCAATAGTTTCAAACATGCAATAATTCACAATTAGAGTGATAAGATTCACTTTGTACAAACATACATGGCATAATTCAGGCACAATAGCAGGTGTGGTCATTGACCCAATTCAACATTATAAGAATAATTTTAGAAGAGTAATAATATTTCCCAATTGAGAGTATATGAATTGTCCAACAATTGGAACAAGAGCAAGGTATTGCAAAAATTGCCTCATTATGGGAAAAATTAGTCATAATAATGCCCAATCATGTTTAAATCAAACAAAATATCACCTAGGTCTGAGAAAAAATTAATATCTCAAAGATTAATATCACCTACGCATGAGATTATGCAAGAGTTAATATTATGTCTTATGTAGTCATTTAATCTAAAAAGCCACTCCCTTTAAAAAATCCTACTATTTTGATGAGCACACTTGTATACATATTCGATCTACTAGCAGTTTAAGGATTAACTTAATAAATGAATTTGCTCACACCCTACCACTATCAACATCACAATAAGAATAAATAGTAGCAACAATAGTGACACAGCAAAAATGCTCCTCACCACTGTCAAGTCAGCTCACCACCACGAGGGAGAAGAGGAGAAAGAAGGTACCTCGAACGACGGCGGCGACCAGCAGGTGCGAGAGCAGCGGTGCCGACCAGTAGGTGCAGAGAAGGCACGGCGAGTAGAGAGGGCGGGCGAGTAGAGAGGGTGGGCGAGTAGCTGATCGAGATAGGGCGGCAACCGACGATGAGCTCCAGAGAGAGGCGGCGCCGACCAGTAGGTGCAGAGCAGGCGCGACGAGCAGAGAGGGTGGGTGAGCAGAGAGGGCGGGCGAGTAGCTAATCGAGCGAGGGCGGCGAATGACGAGTAGAGAGGGCCTTCGTGGCAGAGGTCGGCCTAGAGCACAGCGGCCAGAGGACCAGCAAATGGCGGCAGTAGAGGCGAGCGGCAACACAGGAGCGGTGAGCCGAGGAATCGTTGTCATACCCTAAACCCTCAATCGAGATGAATGAAACAGAGAAAGGGGAAGAGTCTGGCTCGCGCGGGTGTTGTTAAGTTAACAATAGGCGTCGGTTATTCAAAAAAAATGAGACATAAAAATAAAGGTGTCAGTTCTCCAAACACACTGACACCTATTCTCAATGATAGTCATTGGTTTTTACTATAAAAAATTTGACGTCTATCTACATATGCCGATTAAAAAAATTGTACTCGATTAATGACCATAATCGTCGATTTCTTTCAAAAACCGACGCTCAAAGGGTGTGAAAACTTTCCCGGGAACAACACAAGAAAACCCATAAGCATCGGTCATTGTAGTAAAACTGACAACCAAAATGTGCCCAATTTCTGTCTCACGAATAACCTTTCGTCGTCGGTTTAATAGTTAATAACTGACGCCATATGTTAAATTTTAGAGGTAATTTTTTTCACTGGAAATTTGGATTTGGTAGTTAATTTTAGGCGTCGGTTTATTATTAGGGAGCTGACAATGAATAAAAGTGATACCCGTGTCTGGTTGCCCTTCACATATAGATGTCGGTTTTTTATTAAACTGACACTTTAGGTTTAAGGTGTCGGTGTATTTATACAAACGACGACTTTAAAAGTGACGTTATAAGCCATTTCTATAGTAGTGTTTCTCCTTTGAGTTGAATTGTTTTTGGGTACAAATATGGCCTTGGTCTTGGGTTCTTGTGTTCTTCTAGATTTAGAATGAGATCTTCCTTTTGGAACATATCCTAAACCTCTTCTTCCAATTTGGCCGGAAGAATCCTTTAGGATCTTATCAAGGATATCTTTATTTTTCAAGCTACTTATATCTTTTTGTAACTTAGCAAATTCATCCATTCTCCTTTTAATGTTTAACTTTGCTTGATCTAGATTAGATAACAAACTATCTCTTTCTTTGACAATAGCATCATAATCTAAATGAGTACACAAGATAGGTTGAGTTTGAAGATCAATCAACTTTGCAAGCAATTCAACCTTTTCTTGAGAAAGAAAATTGTAGTTTGTTTCTAGAGTAAGAAACTTCACATTACAATCATTAAAAGATGATTTCAAGGTATAATTTTTAGAAATAATACTTTCCTTTTCAGAAGTAAGATCATTTAATTGAGCATATAATTCTTCATTAGTTTTTGTAACCCTTTTTAGTTTCTTTTTACAATCAATATATTTATCATGTAATTCTTCAATGCTAGCAATTAACTCTTCTTTAGATAAATCAAACAAGCTTACCTCACTCTCTTCCTCATTTTTTGTAGCAATAAGACACTCCACTTCTTCTTCTCCATCCTCACTATCATCACTTGAGTCATCCCATGAGAGCTTTGTAGGCTTTTTCCTTCTTCTTGTGAGAGGATTTCTTTCCCTTCTTGAGTTTGGGACAATCACCTTTTAAATTTTCCTTTTTTCCACATTCAAAGCACCTAGGGGAAGAGGAAGAAGAAACACTAGAAATTTTGTTAGTTTTAAATCTTCTATATTGCTTACCATTTACAATGAGAGTTTCTGCTTCACTATCTTCTTCACTTGTATCATGACTAATTTTAGTTGTTGCCTTGAATGCAATATACTTCCTTTTCTCCTTTTTTGTGTTCGGCCGCCAATCTTTCTTCTTCTTCAAGGATGACCTCATGAGTCTCTATGTTGCCAATGAGCTGTTCCATCCTCAATTTGGTGATATCACTAGCTTCTTCAATGGCCGTCACCTTTGGTTTGTACTTTGGAGGCAAACAACTAAGAATTTTGGATACTTGATCTTCTTCACTTATGAATTTTCCTAATGCACTCAAACCATTAATAATAGTAGAGAATCTTGCATACATTTCACTAATGGACTCATTTGGTTCCATATGAAATTGTTCAAACTTTTTTTAAGCATACTAATCTTAGAATTTTTAACTTTTATAGTTCCTTCATGTGTAATAGAAAGTCTATGCCATATATCATATGCAGTTTCACATGAAGAAATTCTATTGAATTCACTTACCGAAATGAATCAATATAAAATACTTACAACCTTGACATTTAGTTGAGCTTGCTTTACCGTATTGATATACCATGTAGCATACTCGGTTTTTGGAAGCACATATGGAGTAGACACCATCCTCTAAAGGTCCCAACTGATGCCTTGAAAATAAAATTGCATCCTTCTCTTCCAATAGTTGTAATGCTTCCATCAAATGGCGGTGGACGAGCTACGTAGGTTCCCTCCAGGTTCAAGTTGTTGAGCACACCATCCCCCATGCTTCAAGACCCGTTAAGGCTCCTTGAAGACCTGCTCTGATACCAATTGAAATATCTAGAGGGGGGTGAATAGAGATTTTTGGAGTTTTTTTATAAAGTTAATTAAAAACAATTAAACACTTGAACAAAAAGTAGGAGGAAACAAGGAAGACACAAGGATATAGAGTGGTTCCTACCTTAGAAATCTAAGGTAGTCAATCCACTACCTGATTGTCTCCAACTGGGATTTTGAAAGCAACTTATTTTATTACCTCACGAGGATGTTACATAAAATGCAATTGCTTTCCTACACCCTTGAAGTAGCCTTCACCAGAAGTAGCCTCAATCCTCCTAGAAGCAGCCTTATGAAGTAACTCCAAGACCCCCTTGGAGTAGCCTTCACCTGAACTAGCTTCAATCCTTGAGGCAACCTTTCGAAGTAACTCCAAGTCACTAGGATCAGCCTTCACCACCTTGAAGTAGCTCCACGAACCTCCTTTCAACAGTCTCCAACCTAGTAGTAGTCAAGGAGAACAAAATACAATAAAAAACAACAAGATTGGAAGAAAGAAACAATGTTACCAATGAGTACAACACTTTGATCCTATATCAAGCGTATTGATCTCCTATCCAATATAGATGAATGTGGTAGTGTGGTGGTTAGGAGATACTAGGCTATAAGACACTAATGTAGAGCTCAAAGAAACAAATTGCAAATGTAGCTTTGCTTGTTGCTCACTAATAATGAAGCTCAAATGTAATTGTATGCACAAGTGATGCTATGGGTGACCTAAGGCATGTCTGTTGGGTTTTAGAGGAGGTAGAGATGGAAACGGAAATAAAACATTTCTCCCCAAACCCAATATAAAGGAATCGCGTCAATGTCTATACAATAGGAAGGATGGTTTGTAGAGACATACCTTGTCCCGAGGCTTGCTCGGAGACATTACCTAGCGGCTTGCACGGTCTTCACCTCTGGCCTTGGATGATGTCTGTGCAGCTCCTGGTCTCAACGGGACTATCGGGATTGATAGTTGTCCTCTGAACAGTAGAAGTCTCCCACCTCTGTAGTAGTCCACACAGACTGCCTGGAACTCTGATCGCCTTGTCGCACATAGCACTGGAAGGAGTCATACCCTCCTGTCGGCGTACTAGTCACCGACACACTCTCCTGCCATCAGTCGCTTTTTGTAGTTGTCTTTCCATTGTTGTGCCTCCCTTATCGGGTAGCACTTGCTCGGGCTCTCCTGGTTACCAAAACCAGAGAGAATGACAACTTTGTATAGCAACTAGTGTTCTGAGTTGTACTACTTGAGAAGCCCTCAATACCCCTATATATATAGGAGGGTCTTGGGACATGGTTCTCTACCCCGGGCAATGCAGGATTAAAGAAGGAGTAGAAGGGTTCGAGGTTTTCCACAAAATTTGACAAACTGCGCCAGTTGAACCGATCAGTTCAGCCCTGAACCGATTGTCTGGGCCCTTGAGCTGATTGGTTCAAGCATGAGCCGATCGGTTCGTGGTCCTGGTCCAACTCAAATTGACTTTCATTGTTTGTTTCCAACTAATAAACTATTAGTCCTTGTCCAAATCAAATTTGAACAAGTGAAACAAACTTGGTTGGTCACCCGACCAGTTCAACAATGTGAACCGATCGGTTCATTGACCTGAGTCAGTCGGCTCACCAGCCTGAGCTGATTGGTTCATCTCTATGATCCGATCAGTTGGGGCAACAGATCAGTCAATTGCAGTTTCAATCAATCTGATACACTAATCATCTGATCCAACACCTTGAACACTATGATTTTGAGTTATCAATGGATTGGGTGTTTAATTGAACTACTAAACTCCTTTAGTAATCAATCTAAACAAGATTTATGGAGAAACTCCTCTTCTAGGAACATGTCCTAGTGTGTGTGACCCTGTAGGTCCATTTCACATTGGCAGTGAAAGTCCATAAGACTTATGACTTCACAAGCAAAGAGCGGTGCCTAGTCACACATCAGTGCTACCCAAGTGAAATAGAAAGTTGGAGAACAACTTTCAATCCTACAATCTGTGAATAGTGTTACCATGAATGTATAATTTCTTTATCACTAATGTCCTAAATGAACTCAAGACATGGTACAGTCATCCTTTCAACGTTCATCCATTTCCTTGATCTCAAAGCAGACTGGGTGAGATGCGTGTGACATCAATATCACATATTGATTCACACATGCATGCGCATGCCTTTCTCAATCCTACTCATCAAGTGGCCATGGACATCAAACTCTCTTAGGAGGGACAAATCCCATATCTATCACTCACCCCTCAAAAGCCCCATGTGTCAAAGTCACCCAATCATCACCTTTATAACAACCCATGTTTCAGGATTGCTTTTGATGATGTCAAAGTGTACCCAACCACATGTGTTGAGTGTAGTGATTTTTGGTCAAAGAATCACACTCACCACCATCACTGTGAGAGCAGACTGTGACTACCAAATCATGGTTCCATGTGTCACTCTCACGGTGGGTCTGTCTGGTACACTTGTTCTCTAAAAAGTACCTATGTACTTGGTTTGATATCACTATATCATGACTATTGAGATTCTATCATCAACCAACACACAATCTAGTCTTTAGTGTTATTGATGTCTATGGTTATTTCCATAATAACAACCGACTAGGGAATGAACAAGAAAGTATACTCTTAACATCCATATGATCTCATTGTTTAGGTCCTCAACCCAAAAGCATATGTCATCGAGTAAAACAATTCCTTAGACATCTATCATGTTACACTATCATCTCAGAAATAGTTAAAACATATATATAGGAAATTTCATGTATTATTATTCAAATCATTTACAAAGTATCCCATTACAATCATCACATGACTTGCTCTATGGGCATACATACCAACAGACTCCCACTTGCACTTAGAGCCAGTCACCTAGGAACCTCAGTCCTTGTGACCTAGCATGACCATCATGCTTCTGCTGAGAAAGGGCCTTAGTCAGTGGATCAACTATGTTGTCTTCAGTTGGTACTTTGCAAATTTTCACATCTCCTCACTGTACGATCTCTCATATGAGATGGAAGCACCGCAGTATGTGCTTAGACCGCTGATGTGATCTGGGCTCCTTATCTTGAGAAATAGCTCCATTATTGTCACAATAAAGCTCAATTGCATCACAGCTACTGGGAACTACACCAAGTTCAGTGATGAACTTCTTGATCCACACAGCCTCCTTTGCTGCATGTGAAGCAGCAATATACTCAACCTATGTAGTAGAATCAGCAATTGTTTCTTACTTGGAACTTTTCCAACTCACAGCTTCATTGTTTAGGCAAAATACAAATCATGATTGCGATCTGTAATCATCTTTGTCATTTTGGAAGCTTGCATCAGTGTAACCCCTTACTACCAGTTCTTCCTCGCCGCCGTATATAAGGAACTGATCCTTAGTCCTTCACAAGTACTTGAGGATGTTCTTTATGACTGTCCAGTGAGCATCCCCGAGATCTGACTAGTATCTTCTCATCATGCTGAGAGCATATGAGACATCTAGGTGTGTGCACAACATAGTGTACATGATGGATCTGATGGCTGATGCATATGGGATCCCATTCATACGCTCCCTCTCTTCACAAGATTGGGGATATTGAGCTCTAGAGATGGTGCTCCATGTAGCATGGGGATGTTTCCTCTCTTTGAGTTCTCCATGTTGAACCACTTCAACACTTTGTCAATGTACGTGCTTTGACTTAGTCTGATAAGCCTTTTAGATCTATCTCTATAGATCTTAATACCTAAAATGTAGGATGCTTCTCCTAAGTCCTTCATTGAGAAAGTATTCCCAAGCCAAGTCTTTACCTTCTCTAAGGCTGTGAGATCATTCCCCATCAATAGTATGTCATCCACATACAATATGAGGAATGTGATCGTGCTCCCACTAAAATTCTTATACACATAAGATTCATCTTCATTTTGAATAAAGCCAAACACTTTGACTTCCTCATCATATCAAAGATTCCAACTCTGAGATGCTTGCTTCAATCCATAGATTGACCTTTGTAGCTTACAGACTTTATTGGCATTCTTTGGATCTACAAAACCTTCAGGTTGTGTCATGTACACATCCTCATTTATATTCCCATTAAGCAATGCAGTTTTAACATCCATTTTCCAAATCTCATAGTCATAGTAAGCCGCAATAGCAAGCATGCATGATCTTGATGGACTTAATCATGGCAACTGGAGAAAAAGTTTTGTCATAGTCAACACCTTGAACTTTTTGGAAACCCTTCGCAACCAATTTGCCTTTATAATTTTATACATTTCCATCCATGTCGGTCTTCTTCTTGAAGACCCACTTGCACCCTATGGGTTTTACCCATTCGGGTGGTTCCACCAAAGTTCATACTTTGTTGGAGTACATGAATTCCATCTCGGATCTCATGGCTTCAAGCCATTTCTCAGAATCTAGTCCCTCCATAGCCTCTAGATAGGTAGTTGGATCATCATCTATGATCAACTCACTGCCATCCTGAGTCATAAGGTATCTAAACCTCTCAGGTTCAAGGTGTGTCCTACTAGATCTATGAGGTCCTTGTGTTATTTGAGGAGACTGAGATTCGACAACACCTTGTGAATCTCTATATTCCTCTTGTACATCTACTGGTTCAATGTTTTCTTGTTGGGCTTGAACCTCTTCAAGCTCTATTTTCCTCCCACTGTTTCCTTTGGAAATAAATTCCTTTTCTAGGAACACAGCTGTCCTAGCAACAACCACTTTGTTGTCAGTAGGGTGGTATAAATAATATCCCCTCGTTTCCTTGGGGTATCCAACAAATTAACATTTATCAGACTTGGGTCCAAGCTTATCAGGAAACATTTTCCTGACGTAAGCCTCACAACCCCAAATCTTAATAAAAGACAAATCAGGATGCTTCCCGTGCCATATCTCATATGGTGTCTTTTGAACCGATTTAGATGGTACTTGGTTAAGTGTAAACGCATCAATTTCAAGAGCATGACCCCAGAAGGAAATCGGAAGATCAACAAAACTCATCATTGATCGCACCATGTCCAGTAACGTGTGATTCCTTCTTTCAGACAAAGTATTATGATGTGGTGTTCCAGGCGGAGTCCATTGTGATACGATACCACAGGATCACAGAAGGTCCTCAAACTCTTGGCTTAAGTATTGTCCACCTCAATCGGATCGAAGTGCTTTAATACTTTTACCAAGTTGGTTTTGTACTTCATTCATGAAATCCTTGAACCTTTCAAGGGTTTTTGACTTATGTTTCATCAGGTACACATAGCCATACCTATTGAAGTCGTCAGTGAAGGTAATGAAGTACTAATACCCACCACTGGCATTAGTTCTAAAAGGCCCACATACATCAGTATGTATGATTCCTAATAGATCACTAGCTCTCTCACCTTTACCTGAAAAGGGAGTCTTGGTCATCTTGCGCAACAAACAAGATTCACATGTCTCTATTGATTCATAATCAAAAGAGTCTAGATAACCATCTTTATGGAGTCTAGAAATGTGCTTCTCATTTATGTGCCCTAGATGACAATGCCAAAGATACGTTTTGTTTGAGTGGTTGAGTTTTTGCCTTTTGGTGTTTACATTGTATACATTTGTCTCTAGATCTATCAAGTATAGACCATAAGACATTGGGGTACTGCCATAAAGGATCCCATCTTTTGAAATTGAACATTTTCCATTCTTAATGAGAAATTCAAAACCATCCTTGTCTAAACAAGAAACAGAAATGATGTTCCTATTTATGGCAGGTACAAAATAGTAGTTCTTCAACTCTATTATTAACCCACTAGGCAGAGTTAACTCATAGGTTCCTACGGCACTGGAGGCAACTCTTGCCCCATTGGCAACACGTAGTTCAACCTCACCTTTCCTCAAAGGCCTACTTCTCTTAAGATCCTTCACATTTGAACAAATGTGAGATCCACATCCGGTATCAAGTACCCATGACAAAGAAGTAGTAAAGTTAATCTCTATCACGTATACACCAGAATTAGAGATCTCTATCTCTCGCTTCTTCTTCCATCGTTCCTTCCATCCTCTCCATGTTTTGAGCACAGAAGACTTTGATGTTGGTTTGGTGAGAGAACCCTTCTCTCCCTCACCTTTATCCTTGGACTTTGTTCCATTGATCTTTATCAATGAATTATCCATCTTCTTATTTGTCTCAAACAATGCATTAAGTGTACATAGAGTGGATTCAAAGACTACCGATATATCTGGATTGTGCAGAATACTTCTCACAATCCCTAACCATTTATGGAATTTATTCTCAATTAATTTGCCCATTATAAATGATGATTCTTTTTCCATTCTATAAGAGAAAAATGCATTTGTCAAAACTCCTTTTGATTTGATTTGATTTGAATAAAATTTGATGATAGTTAATTAGGCCTTTAATTAATTACCGCTCCCACTATTTTGATTCAAATTGACAGCCCTCACCATCAATTTGGAAGATTGCAGCGCACAATCTTCTAGTGGGTCAAGATCTTGAAATCCTCTCAGTCATGGACCAGCTAGGGCTGTCACCCACAACTTAGATCTTCCAAGTAGGCAACTCTTGCCAACTGCATCATATGCAACTCTTGAAAGATGTCATATGAAACTCCTTACCATGATCACCTCTATGCCTCAAGGTGCTATATCCTATCTAGGTCACCTTGTTAAGCTCGACCCAAAGCAAACACGATGAATATGCACCCTACTAGGGCAGATCCACATATCCATCCTTCATGCTTCCACGAGATAGACGATGCACCATGCTAGGGCGTGCCCACACTTGGCCGATCAAGATTTTCACATGTGTTGCATTTGGAAGGCATCTAAAACTTTAATATTTAATGAGGGATTTGGTTTTATAGGTACATATACATATCCAATCACCACAATATATAGTATGTATCATATACATGCTATATCCCACAGAAAACATGTGAAATGATAAAAGCGACGATTATGAACATCCTAATGTGATTCCTTGAGCCAAGAGGAATCACGGTCATCTAGGTCCAAATCACATGCAACCTATACAAGATGAACTCTGTGCTTTTCCATTTTGGGTTTGATCAAGTCATTTTCATGATTGATCTGCTCGCCATCAGGCCAGTCGTTTGGGTGCCACCAGCTGATCGATTGGCTCCTCCAACCGACCAGTTCACTGGTCGTTGTACATCTCCCCAAGACTGCCACCCGCTCGTCTCATTCCTCAAACTGGTCATTTGGAATGCCAACTGATTAGTTCACGCCTTGAACTGGTCGTTTCAGTTGTTGTCAGGTTGTCTGTCATTCATCGACATAACAATAAATAAAAGTTCTATCATATTTACATATTAATTGAGAAACTCCGAGTTACATTCAGGAGGAGCAAAGGTAGGAAAGAAATCTCGAGTTATCTCGAGTTACATCAAGAAAACGAGGTAGGGAATCGATGCATAGATCGATATGCAAGCAACCACATTCAACCAAACACACATACATAGGGTTTATTGGCCATAACCACACTATATATCCACCACAAAACTCGTTTAAGAGAGACGTCTATCGAGTGCATTCATATTACATATCATATATGTACATTGGGATTTGTGGATTTAGGATTGGACATGCATAAAGCCAATTTTATTCACATCATATGCAATAAATAAAGGTGACAAACCAAAATTGATCACATCGATAATCTTAAAGTATAGAGCAATTGATGTGGCTCTGATACCACTGTTGGGTGGTAGAGGAGGCAGAGATGGCAGTGGAAACAAAAATTTCTCCCCAAACCCAGTAAAAAGGAATCACATCAACGTCTATACAATAGGAAGGATGGTTTGTAGAGACATACCTGGTCCCGAGGCTTGCTCGGAGATGTTACCTAATGGCTTGCACGGTCTTCACCTCTGGCCTTGGATGGTGTCTGTGCAGCTCCTGGTCTCACCGGGACTATCGGGATTGACAGGTGTCCTCTGAGCGGCAAAAGTCTCCCACCTCTATAGTAGCCCACACGGACTACCTGGAACTCCGATCGCCTTGTCGTACAAGGAATCGGAAGGATTTGTACCCTCCTGTCAGTGTACTAGTCACTGACACACTCTCTTTCCATCAGTCACTTTTCTGCAATTGTCTTTCCCTTGTAGTGCCTCCCTTATCGGGTAGCACTTGCTCGGGCTCTCCTGGTTACCAAAACTAGAGAGAACGACAACTTTACAAAGCAACTGGTGTTCTGAGTTATCTGAGAAGCCCCCAATGCCCCTATATATATAGGAGGGTCATGGGATAAGGTTCTCTACCCCAGGCAATGCAGTATTAAAGCAGGAGCAGAAGGGTTCGAGGTTTTCCACAAAATCTGACAAACTGCACCAGTTGAACTGATCGGTTCAGCCTTGAACTGATCGTCTGGGCCCTTGAGTTGATCAGTTCAAGCATGAGCCGATCAGTTCAAGCATGAGTCAATCGGTTCGTGGTCCTGGTCCAACTCAAATTGACTTTCATTGTTTATTTCCAACTAATCAACTATTAGTCCTTGTCCAAATCGATTTTGAACAAGTGAAATAAACTCGGTTGGTCACCCGACCAGTTCAACAATGTGAACCGATCAGTTCATTGACATGAGCCCTCGGCTCACTAGCCTGAGCTGATCGGTTCATCTCTATGAGTCGATCGATTGGGGTAGTAGATCAGTCAATTGTAGTTTCAATCAATCCAATACTCTAATCATCTGATCCAACACCTTGAACACTATGATTTTGTTTTATCAATCATTTGGGTGTTTAATTGAACTACTAAACTCCTTTAGTAATCAATACCAATAAGATTTATGGAGAAACTCCTCTTCCAGGAACATGTCCTAGTGTGTGTGACCCTGCAGGTCCATTTCACGTTGGCAGTAAAAGTCTGTAACACTTATGACTTCACAAGCAAAGAGCGGTGCCTAGTCACACATCAGTGCTACCCAAGTGAAATAGAAAGTTGGAGAACAACTTTCAATCCTACAATTTGTGAATGGTGTTACAATGAATGTATAATTCCTTTGTCACTAATGTCCTGAATGAACTCAAGGCATGGTACAATCATCCTTTCAACATTCATCCATTTCCTTGATCTCAGAGCAGACTGGGTGAGATGTGTGTGATATCAATATCACATATTGATTCACACATGCATGCACATGCCTTTCTCAATCCTACTCATCAAGTGTCCATGGACATCAAACTCCATTACGAGGGACAAATTCAATATCTATCACTCACCCCTCAAAAGCCCCATGTGTCAAAGTCACCCAATCATCACCTTTATAACAACCCATGTTTCAGGATTGCGTTTGATGATGTCAAAGTGTACCCAACCACATGTGTGGAGTGTAGTGATTTCAGGTCAAAGAATCACACTCACCACCATCACTATGAGAGCTGACTGTGACTACCAAATCATGGTTCCATGTTTCACTCTCACGGTGGGTCTGTCTGCACTTGTTCTCTAACAAGTACCTATGTGCTTGGTTTGATATCACTATATCATGACTAATGAGATTCTGTCATCAACCAACACACAATCTAGTCTTTAGTGTTATTGATGTCTATGGTTATTTCCACAATAACAACCGACTAGGGACTGAATAAGAAAGTATACTCTTAACATCTGTATGATCTCATCATTTAGTTCCTCAACCCAAAAGCATACGTCATCGAGTAAAACAATTCTTTAGATATCTATCATGTTACACTATCATCTCAGAAATAGTTAAAACATATAGATCAGAAATTGCCTTTATTATTATTTAAATCATTTACATTGTATTCCATTACAATCATCACATGACTTGCTCTATGGGCATACATACCAACAATATCCTATTTATAGGAATGGCTTACTAGTTCTTAGGGATGTTCTAGACACTTTCTAGGGTGTTCTTAGTGCTCAACTATCCGTTAGGTGTCCTTAAACTATTTTGCAATGGCTAGTTGTTTTGTGCTAAAAAGTGCAATCCAGAACTTGTCTCGATCGAGAAGTTTTTCGACCGAGTGTGTCTCAGTCGACCATTTCTTCGACCGAGTGGGAGGTTTAGGTAAATGTGTTGTAACGTTCGTTTCCAACTCCCAACTACTTTTCCAACTCAGTCTAACATCTATAGAACCTACTCGAAGGTTTATCTCGATCGAGAATGTTGTCGACCGAGGACTATTCTAGTGTTACTTGAGTAGATCAACAATCAGTGTTTGTGAGTTAGACTGGGTGATTCTCGGTCGAGGATTTTTTCGACTGAGAGTGTCTCAGTCGAGAAGCTTATCGACTGAGATTATTCCTGTTTCAATGTGTTGAATCATCTACTAAGTGTGTGTATCAATGCATAATTGTGATTCTATCTTAGGGGAGGGTTTATCTAAGTGTTGTGAGTGGATAGGGAAGGTCTAACACTTGATTTACATGATATTTATGTACGTGTACATTAAATACTTGTACAAGTTTTTACATTGAGTACAATCATGAAAATGATAAGAGATCTAAGCGTGTTGATCTTCCAATTTGTATAGATCTTCAACTATCCACATCCTTATTTGTTTATCCCTGAAACACTAAAATAACAAGTTATTACTACAAGAATGAAATGTATGTCATCATCAAAACAAAGGGATTAATAATGTCCAATTTAGCCAACAGTGGGAATTACCTTGATCCAAGAGTTGGACACATATATGATTATGAGGATAATGCCATAATCATATAACCACTTCATTGCATGTCATCATGTGAATAAAGTGGCTAAAGACATGTTAGACTTACTTTCTATTATGATAGATGTAGAGGCAAGCATGAAGAACAAAAAATCTGTGATGGTGATCAGAGAGATTGTGTCCAAGGATGAAAGCAAAGCCTTGAAATGTTCAGAGGCCAAGCAAAAGTCCAGATCTTCAACACTCAAGATAAGGAGAAAGAAAAGTACAAAAGGAGCCAGTCCTTTGTACTTGAAGGGATCCAGGAAGATTAAGATGGGGATAACAATCTCCACTTTAGGTATATATGTTATTGAGATAAATATATTTACTTCTTCATCATGGGTATTAGATACCAGATGTGGATGTCACATATGTTCGAATATGCAGGATCTGAAAAGAAGTAGGCCTTTGATGAAAGGTGAGGTTGAACTGTGAGTCACAAATGGAGCAAGAGTTGCTGCCACAGTAGTTGGAACCTATAGTTTATCTCTACCTACAGGGCTTGTAATAGAGTTATTGAACTACTATTTTTTACCCACCATAAATAGAAATATCATTTCTGTATCTTGTATGAATAAGGATGGTTATGAATTTTATATTAAGAATGGAAGATGTTCCATTTCAAAAGATGAAATCTTTTATGGCTATGCTCCAATGACTTATGGTCTATATTTTCTAGATCTAAAGGAGGATGTATATAATGTACATACTAAAAAAACTAAAACTCAACAACTCAAATCAAACATATCTTTGGCATTGTCATCTAGGGCACATAAATGAGAATCGCATGTCTAGACTCCATAAAGATGTTTATCTAGACTCTTTTGATTTTGAATCATTAGAGACATGTGAATCCTATTTATTGGGCAAGATGACCAAGGCTCTCTTATCTGGAAAAGGAGTAAGAGTGAGTGATCTATTAGGACTCATACATACTGATGTTTGTGGCCCTTTTAATAACAAATGCCAGAAGCGGGTATCAGTACTTCATTACCTTTACTAATGACTTCAGTAGGTATGGCTATGTTAATTTGATGAAACATAATTCGAAAACACTTGAAAGGTTCAAGGATTTCATGAATGAAGTACAAAACCAACTTGGCAAAAGTATTAAGGCACTTCGATCTAATCGAGGTGGAGAATGCTTAAGCCAAGAATTTGAGGACCTTCTGGGAGACAGTGGTATTGTATCACAATGGACTCCACCTGGAACACCACAACATAATGGTGCATCAAAAAGAAGGAATCACACATTACTAGATATGGTGTGATCAATGATGAGTTTAGCTAATCTTCTTCATTAATTTTGGGGTTATGCTCTTGAAACCACAACATATACACTTAACCATGTAACATCTAAATCGGTTCAAAAGACGCCATATGAGATATGGCATGGGAACCATCTTGATGTGTCTTTTATGAGGATTTGGGGATGCAAAACTTATCTATAATGACCACATTTGTGCTTAATTGGTAAACTAGGGTTTACCTGAATGATTACATGCTTGATTAGATTGAACATCATTTAGACTTGGTTAATGATAGTAGATCAATTGTGATGTTTCAAACCTAAGAACAAACTCTAACTATGGTTTTAGTTTGAAGAATTGGGGTTTGAGAAATGTAAACCCTAATCGGCAAAAATTAGGGTTTTGATAGTACATGAATATGGAATTTGATCAGGATAGCAGTGTGGTAAATGATTTTTCATATTTTCTAAAAAAAATTATTTAATTGAATTTTGGATATGATATGGATAACTCAAGCATGCATTTGGATAAAAATTTCAGAATATTTGAGTGTTCTTTTAATGTGTCTCTCGGTCGAACTATACTTCGACCAAAATGCTGACAGAGTGCCTTTTAGTAGTGTAATGTTTTATATTTATTTATTGCTAACTCGAAATGATCTGAAATTTTAACTACAGATCTAAAACTCAATCATAAACAACATGTAAAATTTTCATAATTTTTGAATGCATTTAGACCTTATCAATAGACGAATTACAATAATATTTTTATGACAGCAAATTCAACTGACATAAGAGAAAGTATAGTGAGGGGTCAATGTAGAAAGTATAGTGAGGGGTCAATGTGCAATTGACCCAATCATCTCAATTTCTCTATATGGTCAACCTAACACACAAGGAGCTCTCATAATTCATGATTCAATCTAGAGAAATGAAATCCTATAGAGAGAGAGGGAGAGTTAGGGTTTGAGAGGAGAAAGTGATGGAGATGTTGACCTAGGGTTTTGCGGTCCGAGGAATGATGAAATCATGTAAGTTTAGCTTATTTGCATAGACTTTAATGGTGAATATTCTATCACATGTCAATATTCCTTCCCTCCTCTGATTTGATCCAAAATGGTATCAAAACTTCCCCTTTTCTCACTCTTTCTTCATAATCCCTCATTTTTAGGGTTTTCGAGTTGAAAGGAAGAAAATTTAGGTGAATTGCTAGGGATTTGATATGAGATCGATATTTTTAGGGATGAGCTACGTTTTTAAGGTGTTTTCACACCTTATGGTGAGTGGGAACTTCTTTTAATAGTATATTGCACGAAAATTGGTTAAATCATCCATAATCTTTAATTGCTTAGTATGCGACTACAAACCCTGAATTGTGTGTTTGATCTAAGTTGTTGCAAAATGATATGAAACAGATACTTCCTATGTTTGGATGAATTTCAGATGATAAAATCATATTAGAAATGTATACAATACATACTAATGAGAGTTACCTAAGTATTCACAAAGGTTATAAGAGTAAACTGAAATGTAGGGAATTTGTCTATAATTGAAACTGTTGTATAATTAAATAGAGAAATTTGTTTATCTGGATTCCCTTGGTTATGAATGATAGTTTATCTGAATTCATAGTACATATATGTCAGATACTATCTTGGATTTCATTTAAGGTGAATAGTGTTTGTTTTATATCTCAGTAAAGAGGGTGAAACCCTAGATGCAAGGAAAGTTGGATATTTGCAAATAGATATTGTGAAATCCATTTGAACGGATTTTCTTGACATGGTAGACTTTATTTATTCACTTTTATTATTGATGCATGTTATCTTAGTGAATGGCATGGAAACCCAAATTCAACTCAGTTCCAAGGTTTCATACATATATTGATTTTATATGATTTGTTGATAGTAGTCATTTTTCAGTGAATGTTTATGTCGCATGAAATTCTTATGAGAGCCATGTGATAAGTGAATGGGGTAAATGAAACCCTAAGGATAGGATGTTCAATGAATCAAGTATTTTGATATCAATGTTCTCAGTATGAGATGTGGTGATGTTTAACAGTTTAGTTGTGGTAAATGTTATCGGATGGTCTATGAAACGAATGGTTTACAAAGCTAAACTAAGATATGTAATGTGATGCACAACTCAAGATTTGGGTTGAGGTGCATGTTTTCCAAGAAAGTACAAATAATTTATAGGTGCAAATGACGATTACTCATATGTCAAGTAATTAACTCTTATCAGTGTATTAAGAAGTTCAATTGCATGATTCTAGTGTATAAAGTATCAAGTGGACATGTATTCTATTATTTAAGAATTTTAGTCTACCTGCAAGTATAAAATGTTGATTTCTCAGTATATTACAGTGTTTTGAGTATATTGCTCAACTAAGTTTAGAATGATATACATGTTATGTTATAAACTTTAAATAAATATACACAGTACCATAGAGATACCAGCATCAAGTATAAGTAAGGAAAAAGATACAATATCATAAGAGCTTTCCAAGAATAATAAAATAATAGACTTAAGAGCCTTGAACACCGTAGATTCCCTATGAGAGGTCTGCGCCGTAGGGATGAAATGACCTAACCCTGGTAGTGTCTAGTATATAGGGGTTAGAACATACTAACAAGTGTTACAGGGGACAAAGCCATAATGGAAGTCTCCTTAATATACAACATGTAGTGTCCAACATCAACTAGAGGTCCTGGTGGAACTAGAGTACAAAAAAGCCAATATGTGGCTTGACTCTCCTCCTGTGTGCTCAGGTTAGAGGAGGAGTCTAGTTTTTACGGCATAATAGGTGTGTCGAGGCCAGAGAGCCATTTTCCTATTGCAGACCAGCGACATAGTCAGGCTTAGCATTCCTGGGTGTGTCAGCTAAGTCTTGCATGGTGAGATCGTAGTTTGCTACAAGTCTTCATATACAGAGTACACTGCATATGATCAAGGCATAAGCTAAAATATGTTCATATAGGTTTAAAGAGTTTCTTATAAGTAAGAAAGGATAAGAAAGATTCGAGTACAATTTCCCAACAATTATTCTTTGTATGTTTCTGAATTATTAGTTCTCTTTGAAATTAATCAAGCATGATCATATATTGATTTGCTCTTGTTGATATCTAGAGTATCCTGCCATATTTATGATTGTCAATGATCAATCTCTTTAAAGCTTACTGCTATTATAATTGATATCAGTTTCTCAAAAGTATATCTGTAATTATATCATTTCTTTAGACTATTTCTTTGAAGTACTCATTCACTGAGCGAGTAGGCTCACCCCTCTACTCACAATTTTTAGAAATATCACTTGGACTTGAAGATATCATTGCATCAGAGTATATCTTCCACAAGAGTTAAGTCTGAGTATAGTTAAGTTCATTCAGTCCTTGTCACTCTAGGTCCTTGTATATATGTGAGAGAGTTGCAAATGATGTTTGTATCTTCATTTCCTTAATCAGAGAGAATACATTTGATTATCATGTTGTATGTACATGGAAGTGTGAGAAATAGAATGAATGTATGGATGTGTATCATTAATGTTAAGATCATATTATAGTAATCAAGGTTTAATTCTCTTGTAAAGTTTCTTTATGTGATTCAATGCGAGAAAACAAAGAGTTTGAAAAAGAATAAAAAGTTAAGGGTGATCTTTCTATTACGATAAATCATTAATTTTATGTCCTAATCTCATAATTAATGGTAATTTTGAGATCGGGGTGTAACAACTTGGTATTAGATCCTAGGCTGAGTTGTCAGGGACCATTAAGTTAGTAAGTTAGAGTCATAAATGTAGCAGATAGGAGATGTTATGATGTTAGCTCTGGGCATTTGAGTATTTGGATATCCTGGCCCGGTATCTGAGTACTTGGATCATACAGTATCAAGCTACTATGTCTATTCTTTCATGTATACCCTGGCCAGGTATACAGTAGAAGGATGGTCTAGAGAGGAACCCTACAAATATTAGGGATAGAAACAAGATAAGTAACATGAATTCAGAGCATAAATATAAAATGAGATAGAACTTTCATTTCATATTGTTGTTTTATTGGAGATGAATATAAAAGCTCTTATATGTTTGAATTCAGATATTCAGAATTTTGAAATATATATGGGTCTTTAAGATTTGTTGTACACTATGCATTTGTAGCATTTATTGATTACATTCTTTGTATCAAGTAGACTAGAAATGTTCTTTGAATGAGCTTTCCTAAGTGGATAAGTTTTGTTCCACACATTTGAGATGAATAGGAGTTGAGTAATCTTATGTAGATCTTGGCTTTAGGACTGTAGGTTTGGCCTGGTCTGGCTAGAAGGATGCATTACTAGGATCTAATGACTCCTATTAGTAACATAACAAGAGTAAATTCTGGATAGATTAGATCCAAATTCTAGTATGAATGTATATACTCTAAGATTTTGAAGTATAAGGGAAAGACTGGGATAACTAAGAATCAGTTGGAACTGATATCTGAGATCCAACTTTGGGGCCTCATATGAGAAACCCTTAATTGGGAATAAAGGAACACAACATAAGGATCAAATTAAGTTTAATTATTAGTATTATATGAACTCTAAATATGAAATATGGAAAAGATATGAGAAAAGTGTGTAAGGGGCCAAGATAGTAAGAATCAATCATGAGGAATGGATTATATAACCGAGTACAATGTTTTTATGTACTCCAATGCAAAGGGAAAATAGAAGAAAAGAGTTAAGTATACAATAAGTACATAGAAGTGAAGAGTCTTCAGAAGAGTTAAAGTGAAGAGAACTAGATGAGCATGTAAATCATAAAACTAGGATAAGAAACTTAGTTAAACAAAGAGAAATGTTGGAAATAATGAGCTTGATTAAGGAATGAGGATTATGATATAACTGAGAGCATGGAATGTATACCTTTATTAATAAGTTTAATACATTCATCCTTAATGTCTTTGGATTCTAAGTCTCTATAGAACAACAAACTAGTTGCTAAAATAAGAACAAAAGTGTAGCTAAATAAATGAATAAGTCATACAAAGGTAGACTATATTCAGGAAGGAAAAACTTGATTGAAAGAGAAACAATGTTTCACCCATGCATGAGCCATTTGATTTAAAATGAAGGATATGTAATGTATTAAACATGAGGTGATACTAGTAGAGAGATTATTGATTTAGAATTTCAACTTCAAATTAGTAGAAGGATAAAAGGATATATATGCAACATGGTATACATGATCATACACATAAAATAAGCAACATGATCATAAGAGAAAACTAGAAGTTAAAGATGACATGTGGAATAGTAGTATATGGTAAGGGGATTATGGAAAGTAAAGAAGTGTTTGAAACATAATGGAGAAATATAGATTATAAAAGAAAGAGGTTGCGAGATTCAAGAAAGTGCTAATTAGTTAAGTATCCTTGTTGATAATTAATTAAACCTACATATGAGAAATGTATTATTGAATATTTGAAGATAAGAATTCTAAGTCTCAAAATCATCTTCTCTTTCATATCTTCCTTAATGAGAGCAATGTGGGAATGAAGTGATAAGAAAATGAATCATATATGATGCATAACCACCGTGGTAGATACATCTAGTGAATGTAATAATGACACACAATATGATGATGAAACCCTAGCAGGGTAATTGAGAATGTAATCTATCTGAATGGCCAAGTAAGAGAAAGGAAATTCAATCGATAAGATAAAGAAGACTTTAGTAAAACTTGTGATATCCAAAGTTTGAATTTCAAATTAAGGGAACAAAGTCACATCACAATAATGTCATGCTACAGATAAGGACCAAACCCTAGAATGTTTAGAGTTGTAGTAGTTTAAGGGATGTCACTAGTGATTTGACCTTGAATACTAGCATCTCTATAAAACAAGATTATGAGATTTGCACTATGAGAAGTAAACTAGCACTAATAGTAATTCAGGGTTTAAAGATAGCTAATTTGAAAGGTAGATAAACAATATGGAAATGATTCAGAGTAAAGAGTAAGATATAAATTTGAAATGTAACAAGTGTGTTTTGAACAAAAGGAGAAATACAATATGAGTGAAGTGTGATATGAGATAAATTCTTGCAGTGATAGCAAGAATCATGAATAATCTATTGGTACCTTATATGTTTCAATTTTAGGAATGTTTAATCTACATGATTAAAATGAGAAGGATAAGTAGCAAAAAGTAAGTAGTAGTGAATGAGGAGAGAGATAAGAGAAAACAATGGCTTTTAGTAATATGTGAATTTGTTTTTAGAAGTATAATTTGTTGAAGGTATATTAAGGGATGTAAATTTGTTTTACATATGATTTTAGTTGTACATGTGCAAGCAATATGTTAATTAAATGTGTCCAATAGTTGTAGTCATTCATACCAATAATCCATATTAGTATTGTACAATTGTAGTATGGTGATATGGGTTGAATAATGATGGAACAAATGAAGGGTTACCCTGAATAAGGTAGTCTTACCTATTCACTCATATGAATAGAAGGGATGATAACCATATTGTATCGATATGTAACCCTAATGAGGCATAGCTTGTTATACATAGCTTTAATATAACTAAGTGATGGTAATTGGGTATGAATAGTCCTTGAATGACTAATACAATCATGGAGTACTTTGTTATTGTTGTTGAAACCCTAGTATGCTATAACTCGATGGTTACACCTTGAATTATGTGTGGGTTCATACTTGAGAATAGTATGGAATGTGATGGTAATGCTTCACCTTATGCATCCATGATACAATAGGGATGTCGTGAGTAGTATTGTAAAATTGATGTTGAATATAGTCTTCCAACTCAAGACAGTTTTGCTATTTGAGTATCACAATAGTAAAATTCAAAACAACATGGTGAACTCTCTTTTGTGACTTAGAGGTAATACATAACAATAGTACATATTGAGCCGTATGAATTGAGATAGTTGGATCAGATTATCAATGTTGAGGTAACACCTCAAGAGTATGAAAATATTGAAATGGTTGTTTCTCTCTCTATCCTTTGATTGATCGTGGCATAGAGAATTTGTTTGTTATCATTGAGAACTGTTTTAAAATGTTGTGATTAGAAAAGAAATAAAGGAACTTTGAATATACTTTGTTTGTGTATTTATGTTTCACAAATGAAACTATTTAAATGGGTGAGCAATGTAATGACCACATTTGTGCTTAATTGTTAAACTAGGGTTTACCTGAATGATTACATGCTTGATTAGATTGAACATCCTTTAGACTTGATTAATGATAGTAGATCAATTGTGATGTTTCAAACATAAGAAGAAACTCTAACTATGATTTTAGTTTGAAGAATTAGGGTTTGAGAAATGTAAGCCCTAATCGGCAAAAATTAGGGTTTTGATAGTACATGAATATGGAATTTGATCAGGATAGCAGTGTGGTAAATGATTTTTCATATTTTCTACAAATTTTTATTTATTTGAATTTTGATATGATATGGATAACTCAATCATGCATAATGGAGAAAAATTTCAGAATATTTGAGTGTTCTTTGAATGTGGCTCTCAGTCGAACTATACTTCGACCAAAATGCTGACAGAGTGCCTTTTAGTAGTGTAGTGTTTTATTTTTAATTATTTATTGGTAACTCCAAATGATCTGAAATTTTAACTGGAGATCTAAAATTCAATCATAAACAACATGTAAAATTTTCATTATTTTTGAATGAATTTATACCCTATCAGTAGATGAATTACAATAATATTTTTATGATAGAAAATTCAGCTGACATAAGAGAAAGTATAGTGAGGGGTCAATGTGCAATTGACCCAATCAGCTCAATTGCTCTATATGGTCAACCTAACACACAAGGAGCTCTCATAATTCGTGATTCAATCTAGAGAAATGAAATCCTAGATAGAGAGGGAGAGTTAGGGTTTGAGAGGAGAAAGTGATGGAAATGTTGACCTAGGGTTTTGCGGTCTGAGGAATGATGAAATCATGTAAGTTTAGCTTCTTTGCATAGACTTTAATGGTGAATATTCTCTCACATGTCAAGATTCCGTCCCTCCTATGATTTGATCCAAAATGGTATCAAAACTTCCCCTTTTCTCACTCTTTCTTCATAATCCCTCATTTTTAGGGTTTTCGAGTTGAAAGGAAGAAGAATCAGGTGAATTGCTAGGGATTTGATATGAGATTGAGATTGTTAGGGATGATCTGCATTTTTAAGGTGTGTTCACACCTTAGGGTGAGTGGGAACTTCCTTTAAATAGTATATTTCACGAAAATTGGTTAAATCATCCATAATCTTTAATTGCTTAGTATTCGACTACAAACCCTGAATTGTGTGTTTGATCTAAGTTGCATCACATTACATATCTTAGTTTAGCTTTGTAAACCATTCGTTTCATAGACCATATGATAACATTTACCACAAATGAACTATTAAACATCACCACATCTCATACTGAGAACATTGATATCAAAATACTTGATTAATTGAACATCCTGTCCTTAGGGTTTCATTTACCCCATTCACTTATCACATGTCTCTCATTAGGATTTCATGCGACATAAACATTCACTGAAAAATGACTACTATCAACAAATCATATAAAATCAATATATGTATGAAACCTTGGAACTGAGTTAAATTTGGGTTTCCCTGCCATTCACTGAGATAACATGCATCAATAATAAAAGTGAATAAATAAAGTCTATCATCTCAAGAAAATATATTCAAATGAATTTCACGATATCTATTTGCAAATATCCAACTTTCCTTGCATCTAGGGTTTCATCCTCTTTACTAAGATCAAACAAACACTACTCACCTTAAATGAAATCCAAGATAGTATCTAACATATATGTACTATGAACTCAAATAAATAATCATTCATAACCAAGGAAATCCAGATAAACAAATTTCTCTATTTAATTATACAGCAAATTCACGCATAGACAAATTCCCTATATTTTAGTTTACTCTTATAACCTTTGTGAATACTTAGGGAATTCTCATTAGGATGTATAGTATACATTTCTAATATGATTTTATCATCTGAAATTCATCCAAACAAAGCAAGTATCTGTTTCATATATTGAAAAAGGCATGAAAAGTTAAATTTTATTATGGCCTTTCAGTTTAGTTTGGTAGAATTCGATAATTATTATTGATTATTTGTCGAACCTTTGATCCGGAAATTGGGATAACAGCTCTGACCTCTTGGTCTCCCTTAATTGGGGGTTACTAGGAGGCGGGGTCATTACAAGTTGGCTCCTTGTATGGAAGAATTACCACATTCAACATGTCGTAGTTAGTCCCTTAAAGGAAGAACTACATCTGCCATTTCCAATAGAGGAAATTTGTGTCGTCAAAGATCGGAGAAGCTTCCCTCTAGGTTGAGGGACCCAAATAAGTTGCCCATATTCTCATCTCATGGGAAATGTGTCAGAGAAGATTTTGGCTCTGATACCACTTGTTGGATTAGAGGGCTCTAGAGGGGGGTGAATAGAGCTTCAAAACTTGCACAAAAATAGTTAGACCTTCAGTTTACTTCAACTAGGCATAATTGCAAATAGTCAATTTGATGGCAATCTAAACAAGCATAGCAAGGATGAGAGAAATTGAAGCAACCAATTGGACAAGTTGTTTTAGAGTGGTTCCACTCTCCAAACTAGGAGAGAGTTAGTCCACTACCTAGAGAGGTAAATCTCTAGGGTTTCTTAAGTTTTTCTACTCCTTATATTCACTTATAAGAGTTATAAAAAATGACCTTCCTTTTCTGAGACAAGGAAAGCCCAACTTCCCTTTAAGTCTAAGGGAGCCAACAACCTTACAATCAAGGTCTTACCTATCCAAGAGCTAGTCTTCTACCTCACCAAGGTCTTACCCTCTCTTACAATCAGCTGGATGCCTTCACCAAGGTCTTCCCCTTCTTGCAACAAGTTTTGGCCTTGAGGTTTAACCCACTCAGCTCCTTAGATCTTCCACCTTGATCTCCTCCTTCACTCAGAGAATCTTGAGGCACCTTCTTCTACAACTCAAAGGAGCATATGTCTCCTCCTTTACTTAGAGAAGCCTTCACAATCATGAACTTGAAGAAAGGCATTGGGAAAGAGAGAATTTGAGAGCTTTACAATTGAACAATGAGGTAGCTCTCTTACACACAACCTATCTCACTCATATGGATGAATTAAAGTGTAAACTATTGGTTATGTTTGCCAGAGAGCCAATCATGTGATGATTGTAATGGAATGAATCAAAGACAAGCTTCCAATTTATTCTATTTACTTCAGTTATGAGATGATGATGTAACACGATAAATGTCTAGAGAATCATATTACTCAATGACGTATGTCTTCAAGTATTAGCCTTATCGAAACAATATCATATAGATGTTAAGAGTACATATAAATATTCTCATTATGTCCCTAATCAGTAATTATTGTGGAAGTTTGATAAACGACAATAATACATAAGATCAGAGTGTGGGTTGGTTGATGATGCAATCTTTTGAGTCATGATATGGCTATATAAAACCAAGCACACAAATACATGTTATAAAATAGTGTATCAGAAAGACCCACCATGAGACTGACACATGGAAGCCATCTTTATGGAAGTCATACTCAACTTTCACAGTGATGGTGGTGGTAGTGGTTCTTAGACCTAAAATCACTGCACTCAACACATGTTGTTGGGTATACTTTGACATCATCAAACGCAATCCTAAAACATGGGTTGTTATAACTATGATGATTGGGTGGATTTCACACATGGGGATTGACTGTGAGTGATAGATATGAGATTTGTCCCTCCTATGTGAGTTTGATGTCCTAGATCTTGATAAGCGAGACTGAGAAAAGCATGGCCATGCATAA
Organism: Alisma plantago-aquatica; assembly: GCA_963693085.1. Lineage (NCBI taxonomy): Eukaryota > Viridiplantae > Streptophyta > Magnoliopsida > Alismatales > Alismataceae > Alisma > Alisma plantago-aquatica. The sequence goes on along the minus strand of OY856409.1, from coordinate 1,305,747,956 downwards.
GTGAGTCAATATATGATATTGAGTGTCACACCCACATCCCACGATTACCACTAATCATGAGATTAGTGAATAAGTTTAAGGATTATACTTAATACAAAGTTCACTCCTATTTTTTTTTCCTTTATTTCAAACCCTTTCTTTTCTCGCATCCAATCACATAAACAAACTTTACAAGAGAATTAAACTTTTATTACTCTAATATGATCTCAACATTAATGATACACAACTAGACATTCATTCCGTTTCTCACACTTCCTTATACATATGACATGATAATCATATACATTCTCTCTTTTTAAGGAAACAAAGATACAAAACATCATTTACAACTCTCTCACATCTATACAAGGACCTAGAGTGATAGGGACCGATTGAACTTAACTAATCTCATACTTAATTGTTGTGGCAGATCTACACTGATGCAATGCCATCTTCAAGTCCATGTGGTTTCCCTAAAAATTGTGAGTAGAGGGGTGCGTCTACTCGCTCAGTGAATGAGTACTTCAAAGAAACAATTTAAAGCACTTATATAATTATAGATATATTGTCGAGCAACTAATATCAATTATAACAACACTAAGGTTTAAAGAGACTAATCATTCACAAACATAAATATGGCAAGAAACTCTAGATATCTACAAGAGTGAATCGATATATGAACATGCTTGATTGATTTTAAAGAGAACTAATAATTCAGAAACATATGAAGAATAATTGAATAACTGCACACACTTGTTTAAACTCTCATTCATCTTATTATGCCCTGAACCCACATGAGGTGTACCATAACATGTGAAAGAATCACAACAGGCTATGATCTCACTATACAAGGCTTAGAAGCATGCATGGGTTCCTAAGCCTATCTCTTGAGTAAGACCCCGTCTACAGTGGGCCTCGGTACGTCTACCTCTTGATGGATAATGGGAGCGGCCAGATATCTCAGACTCCACCTCTCAACCTGGGTACTCAGGCGGTGAGTCAAAGCCCTCACTCTTATTGTACATCAGTGGACCTATTGACGACAGATCATTACAACATGTAACACATGTACCACCAACATCCCCGGTTGGTGTCGTGTACCACACAACTGTAAGGAGTCTACCCTACTAGTCAAGACCCCCGTACCCTACTGGTGCGCTCTGGCTTACCTCAATCTGGACTACCTCCAGTTAGGAAACCATTTCCTCTCCATAGCACAAGCCTCATCCTGTGAGAATTCTACAATGCTCAGGGCATCTAAATGTCTAATTCACTCTTCAAATTCACAATTCAATCATCACATCAACATATCTTAGTTCAACTTTGTAACCCGTTCATTTCAAAATCATCTGATAACATTTACCACAATTGAAATGTTAAGCATAACCACATCTCATACCGAGAAACATTAATATCACAATACTTGATTCACTAGACAACCTATCCTTAGGGTTTCATTTACCTCATTCACATAAGGATTGAATACATCATAACATCATTCAGCAAGGATTGCACTCATCAGTTCACATATAATCAAATATATATATATGAAACCGTGTAATGAACTGAACTAGGGTTACCACGCCATTTACTAAAACATCATACACCAAGAATTACATTGAATCAAGTTTAGGATTTCAACCTCCTTATTGATATATCAAGAAAACATTGATATCATCGAATGAAATCAGATATATGTAATACACATACAAATAAAACAATCATTTGTAACCAAGGAGATTCAACTAGGAAAACTTCTTTATTCAATTATAAAACAATTTCAGTCATAGCCGAAAATCCTAAATTTTAGTTTACTTTTATAACCACTACAAATACTTTAAGAATTATCATTTCGATGTATTGTACCCATTTCTAATATGATTTCATAATCTGAAATGCATCACAATAGATAAATAATCCATTTCATATCCACATGCAAAAGCTAGATCAAAAAGACCATTTAGGATTTGTACTCATATACTAAGCAATTGAAATTTTTTGATGATTTAACTCATTTTCGTGCAATATACTATTTAAAGGAAATACCCAGTCATCCTAAGGTGTGAAAACACCTTAAAAACACAACCCATCTCTGAAAATCCCAACTCCATCATCAAAACCCTAATAAGTCAGTGGTTTCTTCTTCCTTTCAACCCTAAAGAAGATCTTCTGTGGGTATAAGATGAAAATCAAAGGTTAAGCCAAACCTCATATTCATTGGATTAGGGATTCTGAGTAAGGAGAAACAAGGAGAAGGAAGAATCAACAATTAAAACTACTTACCAAGTCGAATCTATGGCAAACCCTTTGGATTTCTACCATTCTTCATGTTCTTCTCCAAATATCACCTCAAAAATTGCCTTCTAGGCCGCCCTCTATTTGGGTAAAGACTCTGAGATGATAGAAGGTCAAATTGTGGTTCCAACGTACTTCAGTTCGTTAAAAACAGATAAGTATAGCCCACGATATGATCGTTTTACGATTGGTGTCCTGAGCAGCATCCGTCGCAGTCGTGGAAAATGACGTAGTGTTGTGGTCTTGGCACTAGCGTCGCGGTCACAATACACGATGAAGCATCACTGTCGTGGCACATGACACATCGTTTCAGTCACAACACTCTGTACATGTTTACTAAAAAGGATATAACTCTCTCATTTTAACTCTAATTTGGTTCATTCATTTTTTGTTGGATTCATAATTGAATTCACTACAACCCTAAAATATTTTTTGATAATATTCTCAAATAAAAATTTATTTATTAATTATTTCCTCCAATCTCATTAACTCTCTTCTTGCATACATGTAAGGGTTAATGTTATATTACTCCAACTTGGATCTTTATAGTATACTTAATTCATGATTATGAGTTTCCCAAACAAGTGTTTAAGGTTACCAAAGTTAAGATAAAGTACAAGATAAAATATTACTAACAAAAACATGACAAGCATTAAGGTTATCTTAAATCTCTAGGATTACTAGCAAATCTAGGAACGAGATGTAACAATTCTCCCCCTCTAATAAAAATTTCGTCTCAAAATTTCTAAAAGAGGAAAGGATACTTGTTAAGCATCTCTGACTCCACTTCCAAAGTAGCTTCTTCTACACCATGATTCCTCCAAAGAATATTTACTAGGGGTATCTCTCTCTTTTTAAGCTTTCAAATTCTACGGTCTAGAATTTTATTTTCAACATTAAATCATTTGTTTCTCTTCTAATCACAACAGATTTTAAGCAAGCCTTCTCAATGATAATAAAATAATTCTATTTGCCACAATCAATCATAGGAAAGAGAAAGAGAAACAACTATTTTCAATATTTTCATACTCATGAGGTGTTACCTCAACATTGATAATCTGATCCAACAATCTTAATTCATATGGCTCAGTATGTACTATTGTTTTGTATTACCTCTGAGTCACAAAAGAGAGTTCACCATGTTGTTTTGAATTTTACTATTGTGCTACTCAAATAGAAAAGCAACCATGAGTTAGAAGACTAGATTCAACAACAATTTTACAATACTAAGTCGGATTACTGATATGAATGACTAAAACTATCAGTTACCTTTAATTAACATGTTGCTTGCACATGTATGACTGAAATCATATGTAAAACAAATTTACACCCCTTGATATACCTTCAACAAATTTAACTTCTATAAACAAATTCACATTACTAAAAGCCATTGTTTTTCTCTTATTTCTCTCCTCATTCATTACTACTTACTTTTTGCTACTTATCCTTCTCATTTTTATCATGTAGAATACACATCCCTAAAATTGAAACATGCAAGGTAAGAATAGATTATTCATCATTCTTGATATCACTGCAAGAATTTATTTCATATCGCACTTTACTCATGTTGTATCATGCCTTTTGTTCAAAACACACTTGTTACTTTCAAATTTATTTCTTATCCTTTGCTCTGAATCATTTCCATATTGTTTATCTACCTTTCAAATTAGCTACCTTTAAACCCTATATTACTATCAATGCTAGTTTACTTCTCATAGTGCAAATCTCATGATCTTGTTTTATAGAGATGCTAGTATTCAAGTTCAAATCACTAGTGACATCCCTTGAACTACTACAATTCTAAACATTTTAGGGTTTGGTCCTTATCAGTAGCATCATGTTATTTTGATGTGACTTTACTCCCTTAATTTGAAATTCAAACTTTGGATCTCACAAGTTTTACTAAAGTCTTCCTTATCTTATCAATTAAATTTCTTATCAATTGAATTTCCTTTCTCTTACTTGGCCATTCAGATAGATTACTTTCTTAATTTACCCTACTAGGGTTTCATCGTCATATTATGTGTTGTTAATACATTGTATAGATGTCTCTACAATGGTGAGTATGCATCATATATGATTCATTTTCTTATTACTTCATTCCCACATTTCTCTCATTAAGGAAGATATGAAAGAGAAGATGATTTCAAGACTTAGAATTCTTATCATTAAACATTCCCTTAATACATTTCTCATATGTAGGTTTAATTAGTTATCAACAAGGATATTTGACTAATTAGCACTTTCTTGAATCTTGCAACCTCTTTCTTTTATAATCTATATTAGTCCACCATGTTTCCAACCCTTCCTTACTTTCTATAATCCTCTTACCATATACTACTCTTCCACCTGTCATCTTCAACTTCTAATTTTATCTTATGATCATGTTGCTTATTCATGTGTATGATCATATATACCATGTTGCAAATATTTCTTTGTATCCTTCTACTAATGTGAAGTTGAAATTTTAAATCAATAATCTCTATACTAATTTCACCTCATGTTTAATACATTATATATCCTTCATTTTAAATCAAACGGCTCATGCATGGGTCAAACTTAGTTTCTCTTTCAATTAAGTTTTTCCTTCCTGAATATAGTCTACCTTTGTATGACTTATTCATTTGTTAAGCTACACTTTTGTTCATCTTTTAGAAACTAGTTTGTTGTTCTATAGAGACTTGGAATCCAAATGTAATAAGGATGAATGTATTAAACTTCATAATAAAGGTATACATTACATGCTCTCAATTATATCATAACTGTGACAATGTGAGTTTTTTCTCTTTTCTATTATTTAATTTATTTTCACCTTTATAATGATCATTCATAATCTCATTTGAATCCTTGATCAATATAGATACCCAAAATCAAATTCTTTTTATTTTCTATGAATTTCATGCACTTTTGGGCACCTTAATTAGCTTAATACACCTCCTTGTTCAAACACTTGAGTTTGACTAGTTAGCTTTATCTTTTGGTCTCCAAACTTGTACACATTATTCTACACTTCATGTTGAAGATATTATCCAAATTTGAGATCATTTGGACCTTCCCATGATTTAATACGATTTTCCTAAGATCTAGCCTTTTTCCTAGCTCTTTTAGCCTTTTTATTCCTTTTTTCCTTCTTTTTCCTTGTTGGTCTTGGCCCATCTGATGCTTTGGGTACCGCTGGGCAAGGCTGCCTCACGGATCGACCCAGCAGCCTTAGATCTCAATCCAACAGTGTTGGGGTCATCCCTTACCTTGCGCCTGGTAAGGCAAGTCCACGATGGACAAGCCACCATGGCTCCCAACCCCAATCAAGTAAAACTGATCGGTGCACCCAATGACTCGACCAAACGATCCCTCACCCCTTTCGAAGCTTCCGCATGGATCAGTGGTGTGAAATCGTTACTTGGAGGCCAAGGGAACAAGCTAACTCCACAGGGTGTTCTGCCCTCTCCTTAACCCTAACCCTAGCCCCCAAACAACTATATAAGACCCCCCTTTGAGTTCGACCCGCCACCACGAAGATGAGCGGCACCCTATCTCCTCATGTTGTGCTCTCCCTCTCTCGCTCCCTTTTTCTCTGGCCGCCGCACCGCCGCGGAGCAACCCTGCTCGCGGGCGGGTTCTGCTGCTTGGGACGACCAGCAGTGACCATCGGATTGGATCCCACGCTGGTCCAAGGTGAGATCGATGACCACAGATCCTCACGTGATCCCTTCTTCTATTTTATCTCTGCGAGCACGTGCCTTGGAGCACGGTTCCTCCCTGCCACTGATCTACTTCATGGGTCAATGGTTGACCAAGGATCGACGGCCCCTATTTTTCGGTATTTTTCCCTCTCTGCCCAAAATTCCAGAAAATGGCTCAATCTTACAAAAATGCTATCTTGAGATTCCTAGCTCCAAATATATCAAATGTATAGTCCATTTTTATCAGAAAAATTATCCCGATTTAATAAAAATGGTTTCAGAACCTGTTTCGTATCTTTTTTCTCTATTTTGATGCAAATACCTTTGAATAACCCTCTTGAGCATAAAATGAACAACTTTCTTGAATTTCTGATCCTAATCTAGTTCATGATCAAACATGCAATCGTACTCTGATGTCTAGTCTCAAACCTATCATTATGATCTAGAAACTTGATTAATGGCTTGGATGTTGATGATATAATTAGGGTTAACTAATATGATTCCTAAAAAGCACCCAAGTGGATCATTCATTCTTGATATATGCTTGATGCTTGATTAAATGTTGAAATATTGATATAATGGATGATCTACCCTAGGGTTGTAATAGGAATGCAAAACCCTAATCTTGCATACATGGTTCTTGCATAATATGATCTTGACCCTCAAATCTATATCTTGTTTAATCTAGGATCTACTTGAGACCACTACCTTCCTCTCATTGAGTTTTCCTACAACAATAGCTAACAATCCAGTATAGGCATGCCTCCCTATGAAGCTTTGTATGGAAGATCGTGTAGATCTCCACTTTACTGGGATGAAGTAGGCGAAAGACGAATTCTAAAATTTGAGGAACTACAACTCTATTCTGATAATGTCAACCTAATCAAGTAAAGGTTAAAAAAGGAATAAGATCGTCAGAAGTCTTATGTTGATGTGCATAGGATTGACACTCAGTTCTTAGTAGGTGATCAGGTTTTCCTGAAGATTCAACCAATTCGAGTCATTGCAAAGAACAAGGGCAAACTTAGCCCCAGATACGTGGGTCCATTTGAAATTTTGGACCATATCGGGGAGTGTGCTTACATGTTGGCTCTACCTCCACAATATAGCATAATGCACAACGTCTTTCATGTGTCAAACCAAAAGCGGTATGTCAAATACCCTAGCCATGTCCTCAATCATGAACCACTTGAATTAAAGGAAACCCTTATGTACCAAGAAACTCCGGTCAAGATACTTGATACTCGCACGAAGGAACTCAGAAATAAGAAAATTGATATGGTTAAGGTGTTGTGGAAGCACCATGGGAGTGATGATGCTACATGGGAAATGAAGTCAGACATGGAGGAACGTTTTCCTGACCTCTTCAAGGAAGTTTGAATTTTGGGGACCAAATTCCTTATAAGGAGGGGAGGATGTGACAATGTGAGTTTTTCCTCTTTTCTATTATTTAATTTATTTTCACCTTTATAATGACCATTCATAATCTCATTTGACTCCTTGATCAATATAGATACCCAAAATAAAATTCTTTTTGTTTTCTATGAATTTCATGCACTTTTAGGCACCTTAATTAGCTTAATACACCTCCTTGTTAAAACACTTGAGTTTGACTAGTTAACTTTATCTTTTGGTCTCCAAACTTGTACACATTATTCTACACTTCATGTTGAAGATATGGTCCAAATTTAATATCATTTGGACCTTCCCATGATTTAATACGATTTTCCTAAGATCTAGCCTTTTTCCTAGTTCTTTTAGCCTTTTTATTCCTTTTTTCCTTCTTTTTCCTTGCTGGGCTCGACCCATTTGATGCTTTGGGCACCGCTGGGCAAGGCTGCCTCACGGATCGACCCAGCAGCCTTGGATCTCAATCCAACGGCGTTGAGGTCATCCCTTACCTTGTGCCTGGTAAGGCAAGTCCACGGTGGAGAAGCCACCATGGCTCCCAACCCAATCAAGCACACATGATCGGTTGCACCCAATGACTCAACCAAATGATCCCTCACCCCTCTTGAAGATTCTGCATGGATCAGTGGTGTGAAATCGTTACTTGGAGGCCAAGGGAACACGCTAACTCCACAGGGTGCGCCTCCCTCTCCTTAACCCTAACCCTAGCCCCCAAATAACTATATAAGACCCCCCTTTGAGTTCGGCCTGCCACCACGAAGACGAGTGGCACCCTATCTCCTCACGATGTGCTCTCCCACTCTCGCTCCCTTTTTCTCTAGTCGTCGCACCGCCATAGAGCAACCCTTCTTGTGGGCGGGTTCTGCTGCTTGGGACGACCAGCAGCGACCATCGGATTGGATCCCACGCTGGTCCAAGGTGAGATCGACGGCCACAGATCCCCGCGCGAGCCCTTCTTCTGTTTTCTCTCTGTGAGCACGTACCTGGGAGCATGGTTCCTCCATGTTGCTGATCTACTTCATGGGTCAACAGTTGACCAAGGATCGACGGCCCCTATTTTCCGGTATTTTGCCCTCTCTGCCCAAAATTCCAGAAAATGGCTCAATCTTGCAAAAATGCTATCTTGAGATTCCTAGCTCCAAATATATCGAATGTATAGTCCATTTTTATCAGAAAAATTAGCTCGATTTAATAAAAATGGTTTCTGAACCTGTTTCGTATCTCTTTTCTCTATTTTGATGCAAATACCTTTGAATGACCCTCTTGAGCATAAAATGAACAACTTTCTTGAATTTATGATCCTAATCTAGTTCATGATCAAACATGCAATCATACTCTAATGTCTAGTCTCAAACCTATCATTATGATCTAGAAACTTGATTAATGGCTTGGATGTTGATGATATAATTAGGGTTAACTAATATGATTCCTAAAAAGCACCCAAGTGGATCATTCATTCTTGATATATGCTTGATGCTAGATTAAATGTTGAAATATTGATATAATGGATGATCTACCCTAGGGTTGTAATAGGAATGCAAAACCCTAATCTTGCATACATGGTTCTTGCATAATATGATCTTGACCCTCAAATCTATATCTTGTTTAATCTAGGATCTACTTGAGACCTTGACCTTTCACTCTTGGACCTTTACTCGATTAGCACTCAAAAAGGTACGCTATTATACTACTCCTCCTTGGTTGTAATGATGATATGTTTAGGTATCTCTTGAAATATTATTGGCTAGTTATTTGGATGAACTATTATTCCCTACGAATAGTCTTCTATTTTTCTTCTATATTATATTTTAAGAAACATGAAACCCTAAATCACAATACCCATTATGACTGCCCGTATATTGATGTTGATAATGATGTTGGAAAAGTTGATAATGTTGATATTGAATTTAAGAAAAAACTCCCTTATTGGAAGGTGGGATTTTGCACTTTGATCTCCTATATCCTATGGTGAGAAGGAGCTTGGTGACCTCCCCATCGCGTTGGGGTAGTAGAGTCACATAAACTAATATAAGCATGCTTCTTGAATTACAGCATAATGGGAAATTTGTAATAAAATTCGTGTTGAATAACATTTTGGTTTTTGGAAGATTGTTCAATAATGTTTTGAAACATAAGTCCTGCCAAGCATACTAGTTTTCTTATAAATTGCTTTACTTGTTTTTATATAGTATTCTGTGCAATTGCATTGACATTGTGTCTTGATTTTCTCGATTTTAGGTAATGCAAGGAACTAGATTCATCTACTCATTTATCCACTGCAATAAAGACTGCTACATCACTTATGGACTCTACATGGGAGCTAATTGTAAAAGGGATGTAGTTGTAGGCTAGTTTCTTATCTTTTTCTCTTTCCTGTTGCCTACGGGCCTTATGTACTAAACCTTTTGGTTCATTTTAATAAAGAAGGATGTTATTTCATTTTTGCATATTATCTGTGTGTGATTTTCGGGCCACTCAGGGATGGGCGCTCTAATCCCTCTAACACTGCTCTTTTGGATAGTGGGATTGGGATTAGGGTAAGAACGGATCCGTGACAATAACCCTCATTCCTTAATCAAGCTCATCATTTCTAACATTTCTCTTTGTTTCAACTAAGTTTGTTATCCTAGTCTTATGATTTACATGTTCATCTAATTTTCTTTACTTTAACTCTTCAGAAGTCTCTTTACTTCTATGTACTTATCGTATACTTAACTCTTTTATTCTATTTTCCCTTTGCTTTGGTGTACATAAAATCATTGTACTCAATTATATCATCCATTCCTAAGGATTGATTCTTACTATCTTGGCCCTTACATACTTTTCATATATCTTTTCCATATTTCATATTTAGATTTCATATTATACTAATCATTAAAATTAATTTGAACCTTATGTCATGTTCCTTTATTCCCAATTAAGGGTTTCTCATATGAGGCCCCAAAGTTGGATCTCAGATATCAATTCCAACTGATTCTTAGATATTCTAATCTTTCCCATATGTTTCAACATCTTAGTGTGTGTACATTCTCAGTATGACGTGGGTCTAATTTATCCAGAGTCTACTCTTATTATATTTTCAATAGGAGTCATTAGATCCCAGTAATGCACCCTTCCAGCCGGACCAAGCCAAACCTGCAATCCAGAAGCCAAGAGAAACTCAAGATTAACCAACTCCTACTAATCTCAAACATGTGGAAACAATATCCACTTAGGGCAAACTCATTTAAACATAACTTCTGGTCTACTTGATACAAAGAATAACTGAATCAACTTCATGATACACAACAATCTAAAAGAACCATACATATTCTACAAATTGATAATATGAATTCATACATATTAGAGCATTTCTATTTATCTCCAATCAAAGAAGCAATATAAAGCAAGAGTTGTATCACATTCTATGTTTAATCTCTTACTCCTTCATTACTTTCCGATCTCCTAACCCTAATATTTCTAGGATTTCTCTCTAGCCCATCCTTCCTCTGCATACCTGGCCAGGGCATCCAGAGAAGAATAGATAGAGTAGCTTGATACTGGTCAACCTAAGTATTCAGATACTAGGCCAGGGTATCTAAATACTCAAACCTACCAAAGCTATAGACACATCACATCTTATCTGCCACACTTATAACTCTGACTTTATATTCTAATGGTCCCTAACAACTCAGCCAAAGCTCTGATACCAAGTTGTTACACCCACATCTCACGATTACCACTAATCGTGAGATTAGGGCATAAGCTTGAGTATTATACTTAATACAAAGTTCACTCCTGGAAAAAAATTCCTTCCTTTATTTCAAACTCTTTGTTTTCTCGCATCCAATCACATAAACAAACTTTACAAGATAATTAAACTTTGATTACTCTAATATGATATCAACATTAATGATACACAACCAGACATTCATTCTGTTTCTCACACTTCCTTGTACATATGACATGATAATCAAATACATTCTCTCTTATTAAGGAAATAAAGATACAAAACATCATTTACAACTCTCTCACATCTATACAAGGACCTAGAGTGATAGGGACTGACTGAACTTAACAAATCTCATATTGAACACATGTGGCAGATCTACGATGATGCAATGACATCTTCAAGTCCATGTGGTTTCCATAAAAATTGTGAGTAGAGGGGTGAGCCTACTTGCTTAGTGAATGAGTACTTCAAAGATAATAGTTTAAACAACTTATATAATTACATATATATTGTCGACCAACTAATATCAATTATAACAATAGTAAGCTTTAAAGAGACTAATCATTCACAAACATAAATATGGTAGGATACTCTAGATATCTACAAGAGTGAATCAATATATGAACATGCATGATTGATCATAAAGAGAACTAATAATTCAGAAACATATGAAGAATAATTGAATAATTGCACACACTTGTTTAACCTCTCATTCATCTTATTATGTTCTGAACCCACATGAGGTGTACCACAACATGTGAAAGAATCACAAAAAGCTACGATCTCACTGTGCAAGGCTTAGAAGCATGCTCAGGTTCCTAAGCCTATCTCTTGAGTAAGACCCCGTCTGAAGTGGGCCTCACCATGTCTGCCTCTCAGCGACTAATGGGAGCAGCCACATATCTTAGACTCCACCTCTCAACCTGGGTACTCAAGCGGTGAGTCAAACCCCTCAGGCTTATTGTGCATCAGTGGACCTGCTGACCACTAATCACTACAACATGTAACACAGATGCCATCGGCATCCCCGATTGGTGTTGGGTACCACATAACTATAAGGAGTCTACCCTACTGGTCAAGACCCCCGCACCCTACTGGTGTGCTATGGCTTACCTCGATCTTGACTACTTCTAGTTGGAAAACCATTTCCTCCCATAGTGCATGCCTCATCCTGTGAGGATTCTACAGTGTTTAGGGCATCTAAATGTCTAATTCATTCTTCAAATTCACAATTCAATTATCACATCAACATATCTTAGTCGAACTTTGTAACCCGTTCATTTCATAAACCATATGATAACATTTACCACAAATGAATTGTTAAGCATAACCATATCTCATACAGAGAAACATTAATATCACAATACTTGATTCATTGAACATCCTATCTTTAGGGTTTCATTTACCTCATTCACTTATCACATAACTCGCATAAGGATTGAATACATCATAACAACATTCAATAAGGATTGCTCTCAGCAGTTCACATATAATCAAATATATATATATATATGAAATCTTGTAATGAATTGAACTAGGGTTTCCATGCCATTTACTAAAACACCATACATCAAGAATAACATTGAATCAAGTTTAGGGTTTCACCCTTCTTACTGATATATCAAGCAAACATTGATATCATCGAAAGAAATCCAAGATCTTATCTGACATATATGTAATACACATACAAATAAAACAATCATATGTAACCAAGGAGATTCAACTAGGCAAACTTCTTTATTCAATTATACAACAATTTCAGTCACAGCCAAAAATCCTAAATTTTAGTTTACTTTTATAACCTCTGCAAATACTTTAAGAATTATGATTTTGATGGATTGTACCCATTTCTAATATGATTTCATCATCTGAAATTCATCACAACAGATAAATAATCCATTTCATATCCACTTACAAAAGCCAGATCAAAAAGACCATTTAGGATTTGTACTCGCATACTAAGCAATTGAATTTTTTTGATGATTTAACTCATTTTTGTGCAATCTACTATTTAAAGGAAATGCCCACTCACCCTAAGGTGTGAAAACCCCTTAAAAACATAGCCCATCTCTAAAAATCTTGAATCCATATCAAAACCCTAACAAGTTAGCAGTTTCTTCTTCCTTTAAACCCTAAAGAAGATCTACTGTAGGTAAAAGATGAAAATCAGAGGTTAAGCCAAACCTCAGATTCATTAAATTAGGGATTCTGAGTAAGGGGAAATGAGGAGAAGGAAGAATCAATGGTTAAAACTATTGACCAAGTCTAATCTATGACAAACCCTTTGGATTTCCGCTGTTCTTCACATTCTTCCTCAAAAATTCTCATAGAAATTGCCTTCCAGGTCACCCGCTCGTTGAGCAAAGACTCTGAGATGATAGAGGGTCAAATTGCAGTTCCAACACACTTTGCTTCATTGAAACAGATAAGTATAGTCTGAGATATGATCATTTTATGATTTTTTGTCCTGGGCAGCATCCATCACGCTCACCACATACAACGCAATGTCACGGTCACATAACACGATGTAGTGTCACGATTGTGGCACTAGCGTTGTGGTCGCAGCACATGACGCAACATTGCGGTCGTGACACTTTGTACATGTTTACTAAAAAGGACATAACTCTCTCATTTTAACTCAGATTTGGTTCATTATTTTTTTATTAGATTCATAATTGAATTCTCTACAATCCTACAATATGTTTTGACAATATTCTCAAAATAAAAGTTATTTATTAATTATTTCCTCCAATAGCATTAACTCTCTTCTTGCATACATGTACAGGTTAATGCTATATTACTCCATCTCGGATCTTTATAGTATGATTCAGTCATGATTATGAGTTTCCCAAACAAGTATTTAAGGTTACTAAAGTTAAGATAAAGCACAAGATAAAATATTACTAAGAAAACATGACAAGCATTAAGATTATCTCAAATCTCTAGGATTACGAGCAAATCTAGGAATAGGTTGTAACATTGAGCTTACATATATCTCTGACAGTATGCTCTGGTTTAAGAAACAAGACTGAATAGGTGACTGCTCCATGCCTCTAGTTCAATCTAGGCATTAGTGACAAAGAAACTATAAAAACACTACAACACCACACACAGATTGTAGGTTGAAGTTGTTCCCCAACATTTCCATTTACTTAGGTAGCAATGATGTGTGACTAAGCACCACTCTTTGCTTGTAATGTCATAAGATGTTATGGACATTCACTACCAACATAATATGGGACCTATAGGGTCACACACATAGGTCTTTACCTAGAAGAGGAGTTTAGGTCTCGAATAACATTCAAATTAAGTGCTAAAGTGTTTATGCATTTGATTCAGGCAATAAACAAGTTGATAGCACTGCCAAATGCCCATCTTAAGTGTTGAGATTGTTGCCTAGAAGTGTCAAATGACCGTCTCAAGAGTTGCAATGGGAGTCTGGGTGTCAGGCTAGTTGTGAGTTGAATTTGGCCAAGGAACAAACTGACCCGACCAGACTGGATCAACTCGGGTCACCATACGACCGCCTGGGTGAACCAAGATAGCCATCTCACCTGGGAGAGATGGTCTAGTTTGGTCGGGGAAGGTTCTAGATGTTTCCCTATTCATTTCACTTGAGAAATACTTGTTGCATAAGGAAATCAATGTCTAACATTGATGGGAATTGATTTGCCAATGTAGAAAATAAGATTCAATGCAATGGAATGAATACAAGACTGGACGCCCTATTCTTTATATAGGAGAGGGGAGACGCCCTAACACTTAGGATGCAAGTAATATAAATGGGCTGAAATACAAAACCCAATAACTAATTAACCTATGAACAAAATAGGCTAATATAGACTCTGTAACACTCCCCCTTATGTTGGAGCATGGGTGAAACACATGTCCAAAGCTTGAAGGTTACAAGACTCGATAAAATGATAAAAGAAATGATAAGTGAAAGATAAAAGATAAATATCACTCCCCATACAAAAATTGATACTTCCCCTTAATTAATACTCCCCCTGAACCATGTGTTGATAATGCCTCTCTTCTTTGAAATTGTATTTTATAGGCTGGAGATCCTCGAGCTTTGAAGAAGGTCTTTGGAGTGCATCTGGAATGAAGAACACTTGAAGAATGGAACCTAAATACTAGTAATTCACCAGTTGGAGCAGATGATCATCAATACCACAACTATGACAACTTCATTGGATTATGTACTTAACATGACACGAACATGGATGCCCAATGTAGATGTAGCAGTAGAGGAATCTTTGAATTGTCTGAGAAGACGTGCATAATGTGGCACAAACATGAATGGACGATATGCTAGTGATATGATGTAGGTACCATAACTTTGTATTGTGAATCTTGGGGGCTTGAAGGAAAGGAAATATCATCCATCAAGGAAAGTCCCAAGTAGATCAGCAACATGTGATGTTGAAATCATAGATGTGGCTCAGAGAAGACGTGATGAAGCAACTCAGTGAAGATAAAATGGATGAATCAACCTTGCAGAAGTGGATTGACATGCTTGCTGAGCTTATGAAAATATGAAGAAGCACCCATCTGTCTCATGTAAATGCAGCTAAAGAAGTACACCATCAACACCTGACGTACATAACACGGTACGAATATAGATAACTCAGTGTTGACGTTGAATGAATATCCTTCAATGCTATCTAGAAGTAGAGAATGGATGTGCTGAACAATGTGAAGCTCCATGAAGATAATAGCTTGGAACATATATAGCCTGAATACATATATCATCTCTTCTCATACTCTCTCTCATACATATTCTCTCACACTCTCTCTTCTCATCTCTTACTCTCCTCTCTATCCCCCCCAACACACCAAATATGATGAGAGTGAGTGTTTGGTGTGGAGAAATGGATATATGACCCCCGAAACTGTGGAAAGGGATACACACATGATATGGGTGGGTGGGAAAGGAATTGGTGGATTTGAGAGGATTTTGTGATATGGAGATGTGTAATATGTGGATAATGAAACTCATAACCAGATATAATATGCTGAATGGGTCAATGTAAGATCTGGATAGAAAAATTAAATGGATCTAGTCCTGACCCGAAAAGGGGGAAAATCTGATTAGGCTAAAACTTGGATACGATTAGCAAAGAAATGACTGATTAAGGATCTGAATAGGCATAATGAATATGGGGGGAATTAATAACTGGGAGTAGACATAGATGGGAGGTGATGGTGGAGTAATGAAGATAGCCGGGAGGGTGATGAAGAGCAGCAACTTGCAGGATTTAGCAAAAAAATGGCCAGATTATGTCACTCAGTTGATGTAGCACTTGGTCGTAACGAAGGAGATGACAAAGGGTCTCCTGCACGGCTCCAGAGATATTGCATGCCAAGAGGATGCATGCAGATTCAAGGGCGTAGCCTCTCCATGAGCGATGATGAAGGCTGATGTTGAGGACGTCAGGAGATGGCATATGTAGAATTCAATACTACCGAGTTGATGTTGATAGTACTGAGATCTTTCTGGATGATGGGTAGTAGGTTGGCGGCGGTTGATTACTGCTTGATGGCGATGATGGTTGTTGCTTCTGCGATTGGCGGTGCTTATGATGCTACTGCCAGATGGTGATAGTGGTGTCGATAGGCGGCGAATGCATGGAGATGGATGCTTAGAGGCTGGCAGTTATGGTTGTTGGCCGGCGTAGGATTTGGAAAACATAGATCGCATGTTGAGAATTAGCACCAACGTACTGATCTATGTAAAAGTGGAAGGAGAGCCATGGAGGCCGGAACTGCCTACATAGAAGCTGGCCTAAGCCATGGAAATGGCGGTGGCCGCCCATAGGCGGCAGTTCTACCCCTCAGTTGCTCTCTGAAAAAGACAAGCGACGATGGCTAGGGCTGCATGCGCGTTGGAAAGGAGAGGGATGAGGGGTGGCAGCTAGGTTTCCCTCAGGTGCGAACGTGCTCTTTTCACATAGGAATTACTATTCACTCCATCATACTATTCGCGTAGGAGTTATTGTTCATGTCGTGTACTATTCATGCACGGAGTTACTATTCACACTGACATTACTATTCACCGCTCTGATACCATGTAGAGAATAAGATTCAATGCAATGGAATGAATGCAAGACTGGACGCCCTCTTCTTTATATAGGAGAGGGGAGACACCCTAAGACTTAGGATGCAAGTAATCTAAATGGGCTGAAATACAAAAGTCCAATAACTAATTAACATATTAACTAAATAGGCTAATATAGAATCTCTAACAACCAAATTTGTATACAACTAGGAAACTATAAAAATGACCATCTTGTAGTGTGAGATGAATGTCTCATGTGTAAGATGACTATCTGGATTTGGCAAACGGCCATTTTGACTGTTGCTGGTTCTAAAGTTTCCATAATTGTTGCAAAAAATTAGGTTCTTCTAATCCTTTCCACTCCCGCACATTAATCCCGTATCAGATAACAACTGGGAACCTTGACCCTGGCCTCTACTATATATAGAGGGGAATTGGGGGCTTCCCTGAACACAACACAGACAATTGAGAATCAGTTCCTCTGACAACAGTTATTGTCCTCTCTGGTTGTGGTAACCACGAGAGCTCAGGCAAGTCCTACCCGACTAGGGAGGAATAGCCATGGGAGATAACAAGTGAGAGTTTTTGTAGGAGAGCAAGTCAGTGACTAGCACATTGAAGGAAAGGGATGAATCCTTCATGATCATTCTAGTAGGATGATAGGAGTTCTAGGCAGTCTGTGTGGACTACCGTAGAGGCGATAAGCCATTGTTTGCCACTTGGAGGACAACGTCAACCAGTAGTTCGTGACAAGTAGAGTTGTTGAAGAAGAAGACGTTTGTGGCTATAGTCTGTGGTGTAGAACAGCAGGCACAACAGTCAGACGTGTCCCCATGCAACTAGGATTCAGAGTTGTACATCTAAAATGACAAGGATTGTTGCTGGATTTGCTCCAGGACTAGGTATATCCCATAAATCATCCTTCCTACATTATAGTTATTGAAGTGATCTATTGATTATGGGGAATATGGTAGATAAAATTTTTAAATTATGTTTCCTGCTCTGTGCCATATTTCCCTATAGTGGTATTAGAGCCAAAATCAATTTACTCTATTACAGGATAATCGATATAATCAGATTTTAGTTTTGTCATTCTATTATTGCATGCGATGTGAATAATATCTTATTAAATCCAAACACCACAATAATCTCAAACTAATATATATATGAAATATATGAAATTTACATGCTTCTCCCTAAAAGTGGTTTTGATGGTGGATGTGTAGCATGGTTATCACCAATAACCCCTATTTACACATGGTTGTATGTGGTTGATTTATCCATTTATCTCGGCATATGTACCGAGCTTCTATCTTATCTTCTCAATGTAAATTTATTTCTCTTCTACCTTTTCTCCCCTCGAATGTAACTTGAGGTTTCCCTATAATCATGTAAAAGTAGGATAGTTTACTTTCTATTACGATGAGTATGAAGGCGTCCTAAATATGAGTCGATCAACTGAAGGACCAAGGAGGACATGGTGGAGAAACTAGACCAATCGCCTGGTGGACCAGATCGATCTGTTGGAGGAGCCGGTTGATGGTGGATAGAAGGACTAGATGACCGATAAGACGACCTAACAACCAACCAAGATGTGAGTCTATCGGTTCCAGGGTTGAACCGATCAACCCAGATTAGCAAGCACGGATCTTCATCAGCAATAGGTTTATGCATGTGGTGTACACCTAGGTGACATAATCCCTTGTGGCTCCAAGGGATTACATTAGGACTGGCCATAACCATCTCTTACATTTATTGCATATTTTCATTGTGGGATATAGCATGTATATGATACATGCTATATATGTGGTGATTGGATAAAGTATATGTATATACTTATAAATACAAACTCCCTCAATTAAAATATTAAGTATTAGATACTTTCCAAAAATGGCACACATGAAAAACTTGATCGACCAAGTGTAGGTGATGCCAAACTGTGGTACGCCATCTATCTCATGGAAGTGTGATGGTAATGATGTAGGTGCCACCAAAGTGGATTAAATTATTATCGTGTCGGTTTTTGGGTCAGGCTTAACTAGTAATTCTTAGAGCATCTAAGCCCAGAAGCATGCAAATGTTTATGGCAAGGAGTTGCACATATCATATATCCAAGAGTTGCATATGATGCAATTGGCATGATGGCCTACCTAAATAGTAAAGTTGTGGGTGATCAACCAAAACTGACTCATGACTTGATGAAATATGGATCTTGGCACACTATAATATTGTACGATGCAATATTCTCAATTGATATTGAGGGCTATCCATTCGAACAAAATAGTGGGAGCGATAATATTTAAAGATCTAATTAATATTGTCAAAATTTTCAAATCAAATCTAATAAAAAATGGTCTTTCATAAATACAAATTTTCTCTTGTAGAATCAATGACAAACAAATATGATTTGCGATTGGTCCTGAAGAAGGACAAACTTGATGAGAAAAAATTACATGAATAGTTTTGGACTTTGAGAAGGGTTCTCAATGATGAGTGCAAGCTCTACGTCCTTGACAAACTGGTACCTAAAATACCTCCTCCTGATACACCTAGGGCACAAGTGGATGATTCTTGGAAGCATGCCAATGATGCCTTAGAGATAAAGTACCGTATGCTAAATTCCATGAACTATGACTTGCATGAGCAATGTGAGGATATGAGTGTTCTTGATATGTTGACACATCTTAAGAAGGTAACACTTGGTCTTGACATGCAAGAAAGGAGCACTATCTTAAAGGTGTTTCTTGAGTCAAAGTTGATAGAGGGAACCTTGATAACACTCTATTTTACGTACTTTCTATATATATATTTTACACCACTTTTAGTATATCTTTTGTTAGCTTTTCACATAATTTTTCTATCTTTTTGACTAAAGCCTCACTTACATGGTTTCATGTATATTCACAATCTAGATCGTGGATCAAGACCGCGACCGTGGTCCACTTATACCTCAACCACGATTGCGGTTCCAGAGTTCCCTAGAGATCGTGATCATGAGATGACAAGGAGGGATCACGGCTAGTTTATAGACCACAGTCATTGCTCAACCGTGACCTCATGGATGATCACGATCAGAACAAGTGCCTCAAAGATAGACCAGTGGTCATGGTGTGGATACATACCGTGATCAAGAAAGACCGCGATCAAGAAAGACCGCGATCAAGAAGGACCACGATCATCTTGGAAATTGCGGTCACTGATGAGCTCTTGCAAACCGCGACCGAGTGGGAAGACCTCGACCTCAACCGCCCAGATGCAACCCACAAGCAGACCTCGACCGTGATTATCACCAAGCCATGACCAAGCTCAACTGCGGTGAAAGATGAATAAAGCACAAACTGTGACCGCGGTCTCACCCTCACTTAACCAAAATCACGACCGCGGTCCAGGCTTAAGTCGGTGGAATGTGCCTATAAATAGCACACCTACCAATATTGTTAAATTATCAGATCATAGATCGGGTCCCGAGGACCACAAAGTGCTGCTACGTTCCATATTCATCCCAGACCATCCCATCCATCAGTCTTGGATCTCCAAAGGTGGAAGCTGAGGAGAGATAAGATGGAAGACCCCTTCTTTGAGAGAAGAAGACCATCCACGTGATAGATCCGGATCTAAAGAAGTATTGTTTCGTATCATGTCTCTTCCTTTCTAGATCTATCATTATGTCCTATTGTACTTGCCTCCTCTCTTCGTTGGCATCTCATGAATCTATCTTTCCGTAACACTGTTATGTTGTTTGCAAGCATTAGCAGCTAAACACCTTAACTTGGGTTGGGAGTAGCCACTAAGGCTCTCCTAACATGTATATTGTCTCTTTCTATTGAATATATATATATATATATATATATATATATATATATATATATATATATATTCTTATCAATATTATCTCCATGCACCTATTTTAATGCTTCACTTGTATGCTTAGCTACCATCTTGTGATGTTTGATTATTGATATATCGAGAGAGTAATATCACTTTTATCACGTGTCATGGAGTAGTATGAATGCATGAGAGTGTTGGAATGCTAAGGCTTCAAAACCATACATTCTGTTGTGACGTTTAGGGGTGGTCACCTTGAGAGAGGGACTACCCTTAGACTTTGATCTATCCTCATCTTGAGAAAGAGTGGAATAGATGCTTTTGGTGGTTGCTTGTAATCTTGGTAAGTGTCACACCCCGATCTCGCATTACCCACAAATCACGAGATTAGGGCGCGACGGAGGGATTATACACAAGCCAAACCATTCATAATTTTTTAAGAACATTTAGAAGGCATTAAAAGGTAATCAGATTTATGCTATAAAATAAAACTCAACAAACTACGGAAGCATTTTGATTAAGCTGACTAGCAATATAAACAGAGTCTACAGCATATTACATTGTTCGACATAAAATAAAGCATAACAGTTAATTTACATCTTTATACACATTCTCTCTCACCCACACCTTGTCCCAAAGATCGAGGGGAAAGGACTAAGAGACCTCTAACTACTAACTACGTATACCTTCTACAGACTAAGCGTTAGGATGAAAGGATCCTTCAGATTCCTGCTGCTGATGATGACCTGAAAATGTTTTGAGTAGAGGTATGAGCCTACTCGCTCAGTGAATAGCCTTTCATTTAGCTATCACTAAACAACTCATCAGGTTTATAAAATTGAAATAAACATAAATACAGTATAAGCAGGGCAGTTCAAATGACATAGCAGATTGCAGAATATAATCACATTTCTATGCAACCACAGATAATTTAAACCAATAGACACATATAATGAATTGGCACAAAAATTCGGATATATTAATTTACTGTGATTCTATATGATTACATATTATATTATTATGCCCCAAACATATGCAGCGCACTCTACATATGAAGATCTGTAGCGAACTATGATCCCACCGTACAAGACTTAGCGACACACCCGGGAAATGCTAAGTCTGACTGTCTGTCCTGGTCTGCACAGGACTCTCAGGCACATAAGGGCCTCAGGTGCACAAGGGCCTGTCTGCACTAACTCTGAGTGCTCTGGACTCCTCCCGCAACCTGTAGTGCACAGTCGGAGGGTCTGGGTTACCACCGTGACACACGCACGGATTATTGTTGAATAACCCCTATTTACTCCAGTGCCACCGTGACACACGCACGGATTATTGTTGAACACTGTCTCTCTGCCCTCGTGCCACCGTGACACACGCACAGATTATTGTTGAACACGAGCCACCGACCATCTAGGCACAAGGCTAGATTGATCGTTTCACCCCAAAGGTACAGACCGCGCAATGGGGTTCTACGGTGTTGGGGCACCTAAGTCTATTAACTGATTAACATATAACCATTTAAATAAGAATATCACATTTCATGCTCATTTCAAGTTTTCAATGAATCAATCATACTCTATTATACGTACTACACTGTTTAAGAGTCATACCAACTGATACTGAAGCAAATAAGCATTTAAATTGAGTTAAATAATGATTTCTGAATGAACTGCCACTCACTACTTGAAACTCGGCCGATCACTTTGGAACTCGGCCGATCACCTCTCAGTTTCTGAAACTTGGCCGACCAACTTCGGCCGATCAGCAGGAAACTCGGCCGATTCAACTGGAAACTCGGCCGATCGAGACACTGCTTGTTTACCTACAAAAGAAACTCGGCCGATTCAAGACCAAACTCGGCCGACCAAAACGCTGTTCGAAATCCTAAACAAGGAACTCGGCCGACCAAAACACGAACTCGGCCGAACCGCGCACAGACAGAAAATAAAAACGGACCTGCAGATGTCGATTTCACTCGAATCGACGGGTAAAACCCTCGAATTGGGTTGCAAATCACTTGCAATAGGTGCACACCACCAGGAACTAGCCGGAGGGAGAAAGAAGGTCAAGCTAGGGCTGCTCTTGCGCCCTAATCTTCATGCTATCTCCTTGCAAATGCAACTCTTGCTGCTAGCTGGATTGATTGGTGGAGAAGATGATGGAAGGAGGGAAGAAAATGAATCGCAGCTGCTGGCCGGAGCAAAACCTTGGCTCCAAGACGTCCTTCCCTTCTCAGCTCCCTCTCTCTCTCTCTCTCTCTCTCTCTCTCACGCGAAGGAAGAAGAAGAACGCTTCTGCGTTCTCTCGTTTTTGGAAAAATGAAACGAGATAAGTGAGAAAGAATAGATAAGGAGAAAAACCTAGGGGCCAAAACGCAAAGTCCAAGAACTTCCAAAAACTACAAACGGGTCCCTACAAGCCCAAAAACATGCAACTTTTGACTCGAATGTCGGATTCGAACGATTTCTCTGGCAACGCTTCAAGCGTAAGATCCTACACGTTTTAAGGGCTAGGATTCACACTAAGCACATATCATATCCGTTATAAACATTATTAACAAAAACAAGCTTACAGCTTAGCAAAGCAGCTAAAACACATCCTTAGCAGCATACTTACAGGTTAAGCTCGACGCGGGTCGTAACAATCTCCCTCCCTTATAAGAATTTCGTCCCGAAATTCCTAAAAGAGAAAAGGAAACTTGTTACGCATTTCTGACTCAAGCTCCCACATAGCTTCCTCAAGATTATGGTTCCTCCACAGAACCTTTACCAAAAGAATCTCACGGTTCTTAAGCTTCTTAATCCGGTGATCGACTATTTGCACTGGTCCTTCCACGTAGGACACATCTGTCCTAAGCTGTGCCAGATCTGGATCTAATATTTTCTCTGTACCTGGGTGACATTTCTTCAACATAGACACATGAAACACATCATGAAGATTTGCCAACTCAGACGGCAAATCTAACCTGTAGGCTACAGGTCCAATCCTCTCAACGATAGGATATGGGCCCATAAACCTAGGGGTCAACTTGCCTTTCTTGCCAAACCTTAGAACTCCCTTCCACGGTGAAACTTTCAGATACACCTCATCACCAATCTCAAACTCAAGAGGTCGACGTCGTCTCTCTGCATAACTTTTCTGTCTGTCCTGTGCAGCTTTCAACTGCTCCCTGATCACAGATATCTTCTCTGTAGTTATATCAACTATCTCAGGTCCAAGAATTTCTTTCTCACCAATCTCATACCAACAAACTGGTGATCTACACTTCCTGCCATATAGAGCTTCATATGGGGCCATTCCAAGACTAGAATGGTAGATGTTGTTATATGCAAACTCCATCAGGCTTAAGTGTTCTTCCCAGTTACCTCTAAACTGCAGAATGCATGCTCTCAGCATGTCTTCAAGGGTCTGAATGGTCCTCTCAAATTGACCATCTGTCTGCGGGTGAAACACTGTACTAAACCTCAGCTTTGTGCCCAACGCACGATGTAACTGATTCCAGAATCTGGATGTAAACTTTGGATCTCTGTCAGAAATAATGGAAACTGGAATTCCATGCAATCTGGTTACCTCATCCACATAAATCTTGGCCAGCTTCGGAACATCAAAGGTTGATTTGACAAGAAGAAAGTGAGCAGACTTAGTTAGTCTATCCACAATCACCCATATCGAGTACGAACCTCTAGACATCCTGGGTAACCCTACCACAAAGTCCATCGTGATGTGTTCCCATTTCCATTCAGGTATAGGAAGCGACTGCAAGGTACCAGCAGGTTTCTGATACTCAGCTTTAACATGCTGACACACTCCACATCTAGCCACGTACTCAGCCACATCTCTTTTCATACCCGACCACCAGTACAGCTCTCTGAGATTTCTGTACATCTTCGTGTTACCAGGATGCATAGCATACATAGAAGCATGCGCTTCTTCAAGAATCTGCTCTTTCAGCTCACTGTTCCCAGGTACACACAACCTGTCATGAAGATATAACACACCATTGTCAGAAAACCTGAATTCTGTCCTTTTACCTTCCGACATATCCTGCATAACCTGCCACAACTCATCATCATTCTGTTGCAACTCCTTAATCTGATCATAGAAAGTAGGTTTGACCTGCATCTGAGCAATCAACCCACTCTGTCCAGCCACATTCAAGTCTAAGTTCAACTTTTGCATATCTACAAGCAAGTCTCTCTTAAAACATGCCATAGAAAATGCATCTGCAGTTGAACTTGACTTTCTACTCAAAGCATCTGCTACAACATTTGCTTTACCAGGATGGTAATCGATTGTCACGTCATAATCCTTGATCAGCTCAAGCCATCTGCGCTGTCTCAGATTCAAATCTTTTTGAGTGAAGATATACTTCAGGCTCTTATGGTCCGTAAACACCTGACATGTCTCACCATACAGGTAGTGACGCCATGTCTTAAGAGCATGAACTATAGCAGCTAACTCGAGATCATGAGTAGGGTAGTTCTCTTCGTTCTTCTTAAGCTGTCTAGATGCATAAGCCACAACTTTGCCTTCCTGCATCAGCACACAGCCCAAACCTCTCCTGGAAGCATCGCAGAACACTGTATAACCTTTATTTGCCTCAGGCAACACTAACACTGGCGATGTGGTCAACTTCCTCTTCAAAATCTGAAAACTCTTCTCGCAGTTATCAGACCAAACAAACGGTGCATTCTTCCTCGTCAGGCGTGTTAAGGGTGATGCTAACACACTGAAGTTCTGTATAAACCTTCTGTAATAACCTGCTAATCCCAAGAAACTTCTGATCTCAATAGGAGTCTTAGGTTGTTCCCACTGAAGCACAGAATCAACTTTCTTAGGATCAACGCTAACTCCATCTCTCGAGATAACATGTCCAAGAAATGCTACCTCAGCCAACCAAAACTCAC
The DNA here is from genome assembly GCA_963693085.1 of Alisma plantago-aquatica. Classification (NCBI taxonomy): domain Eukaryota; kingdom Viridiplantae; phylum Streptophyta; class Magnoliopsida; order Alismatales; family Alismataceae; genus Alisma; species Alisma plantago-aquatica. The sequence continues at coordinate 1,305,722,084 of OY856409.1, read as the reverse complement.
ACTTGCTAAACTTAGCATACAGTTGGTGTTTCCTCAACAACTGCAACACTACTCTCAGGTGTTGCTCATGCTGTACATCATCTCTGGAGTAGATCAGGATATCATCTATAAAGACTACAATAAACTGATCTAGGAACGGTTTGAAAATCCGATTCATCATATCCATAAAGGCTGCTGGGGCATTGGTCAGCCCAAACGACATGACCAAAAACTCATAATGCCCATACCTGGTTCTGAAAGCTGTTTTGGAAATATCAGAAGCCTTTACTCTAAGCTGATGGTATCCAGATCTCAAATCTATTTTAGAGAAAACCGTTGCTCCACGCAACTAATCAAACAGATCGTCTATTCTCGGCAAAGGATACTTGTTCTTAATAGTGATCTTGTTCAGTTGCCTGTAATCTATACAGAGACGCATGGTACCATCCTTCTTTTTAACAAACAGCACTGGAGCACCCCACGGTGAAGAACTGGGTCTGATGAAACCCTTATCCAGCAATTCCTGCAACTGCACCTTGAGTTCCTTCAACTCTGCAGGTGCCATTCTATAGGCTGGCAGTGCTACTGGATGACTACCTGGATATACCTGAATCTCAAAATCCAGGTCTATGACAGGAGGTAAGCCTGGCAACTCTTCTGGAAAAACATCAGAAAACTCACGAACCACAGGTACATCATAAACACTGGCGGTGCACTTCTCTGTTCTAGTGTCAACCACATGAGCAAGGAACGCTTCACATCCTTTCTGTAGCATCTTATCAGCTACAGCAGCTGATACCATGCACGTAGGTAGAACTTTCCTGTCTCCAGTAAAGACACAAGAAAATTCACCTAGTTGAAAGGTAGCTTCCTTCCTCCAACAATCGAGTTGCACTCGATATGTCTCAAGACAATCCATACCCAAGATGACTTGAAAAGTATTGACATCTAAGGGTATGAGATTAACAGCAAAGGTGTAACCTCCAAAAGATAACAAACATCCGGGACAGAACTCAGTCAGAACCATTGGTCCACCTAGTGGAACTCTCAACACTAACTCATCTACCAATTCTTGAGTTAACAAATTAAGTTCACTAACTAAAGAACGTTGTATGAAAGAGTGAGTAGCACCCGGATCTATCAAAACTGAAACTGGTATACTATTGAATAAGAACATCGTTCCAGTAACAACTTGTGAAGAAATTATACCTTCCTGAGGTGTCAAAGAGAAGAAACGTGTTGAAGCTCTCCCTCTGCCACGCTGTCCTCTCTGACCACTCCTACCACTGGGCATTCCACCACCTCTAGAACCGGAAGCCACAGAAGAACTCGGTCCTTCAGCTGGAGGTTGTCTCTGAACATCATAAAATTGGGGCTGAGAAGCCTGTGATGCTGCTGGTTGAAGCTGAGGGCAAAACTTCTTTATATGTCCTATCTGCCCACAGTGGTAACATTCTGTATAATCTAAACCCCAACATTGCCCAGAGTGTACTCCTCCACAAGCATTACATACTTGCATCTCCTGTCTCAGTGGACCAGTCACAGAAGTAGATGATCCAGATGGCCGCCCACTAGATGCTCGGCTCCATTTATCTGGGCTATGTCTCCCTCTTCCCCTAAAAGAAGAAACTTCCTTGGATCTCTGTTTACCGAAGCAGCTAAAGCCACGCCCAAGCTTAGAAAAGAAACCTCTACCTCCACCTCTATATCCACTATTGGACTGTCCTCTACTGAAATCTGTAGACCTCTTCTTAGACTCAGGCACCCTGTCAGCATTCACAGATTCTTCAACCTGTCTAGCAGTCTCAACAAACTCACCAAAGTTCTCTCTGTTCCTCCTGCTAGTAGCAGAAACTGTATGCCGAATTTCTGGCCTTAGCCCTTCTTGAAACCTTCTGCATCTTTCTATGTTGTCAGGAACAAGCTACGGACAGAAGTTCGCTAACCGGGTGAAAAGCACTTCATACTCAGTAACTGACATGTTCCCCTACTTAATGTTCTGTAACTGCCTAATTTTCTCATTAAGGAAGGTAGGTGGATAAAACTTAAGATGGAACTCTTCAGAAAAATCCTGCCAAGAAAGCTCTGTACCTCTCCTCTTTTCCTCCACACTATGCCACCACAGCTCTGCATCGCCTGTCAAAAGATAAATTGTGTGATTAATCTTCTTCTCTTCTGGAAGCTCCGTCAAGCGAAAGACCTTCTCTATCTGACTCCACCACTCATCTGCCTCCGCAGGATCTGTAGTACCACTGAATTCTGTACCACCAAGCTTCTTTACAAGCTCATAAGATCGCATCAGATCCTTACTGCTGGTAGAAGTAGAAGCTCGCCTATCAGCTTTGTACTTCTCCCTGGTCTCCAGAAACATCTTATACATACGAGATGCTTCATCTACGTGGTCACCACCACCTGGACCCAAGTACAGAGGATCAGGGCCAACATGACTCTCGGCCTGGTCATCATGATCATAACCTCTTCCTGCCATCTGCAATGATATAACCGCGGTCTCACCCTCACTTAACCAAAATCACGACCGCGGTCCAGGCTTAAGTCGGTGGAATGTGCCTATAAATAGAACACCTACCAATATTGTTAAATTATCAGATCATAGATCGGGTCCCGAGGACCACAAAGTGCTGCTACGTTCCATATTCATCCCAGACCATCCCATCCATCAGTCTTGGATCTCCAAAGGTGGAAGCTGAGGAGAGATAAGATGGAAGACCCCTTCTTTGAGAGAAGAAGACCATCCACGTGATAGATCCGGATCTAAAGAAGTATTGTTTCGTATCATTTCTCTTCCTTTCTAGATCTATCATTATGTCCTATTGTACTTGCCTCCTCTCTTCGTTGGCATCTCATGAATCTATCTTTCCGTAACATTGTTATGTTGTCTGCAAGCATTAGCAGCTAAACACCTTAACTTGGGTTGGGAGTAGCCACTAAGGCTCTCCTAACATGTATATTGTCTCTTTCTATTGAATATATATATTCTTATCAAGATTATCTCCATGCACCTATTTTAATGCTTCACTTGTATGCTTAGCTACCATCTTGTGATGTTTGATTGTTGATATATCGAGAGAGTAATATCACTTTTATCACGTGTCATGGAGTAGTATGAATGCATGAGAGTGTTGGAATGCTAAGGCTTCAAAACCATACGTTCTGTTGTGAGGTTTAGGGGTGGTCACCTCGAGAGAGGGACTACCCTTAGACTTTGATCTATCCTCATCTTGAGAAAGAGTGGAATAGATGCTTTTGGTGGTTGCTTGTAATCTTGGTAAGTGTCACACCCCGATCTCGCATTACCCACAAATCACGAGATTAGGGCGCGACGGAGGGATTATACACAAGCCAAACCATTCATAATTTTTTAGAACATTTAGAAGGCATTCAAAGGTAATCGGATTTATGCTGTAAAATAAAACTCAACAAACTGCAGAAGCATTTTGATTAAGCTGACTAGCAATATAAACAGAGTCTACAGCATATTACATTGTTCGACATAAAATAAAGCATAACAGTTAATTTACATCTTTATACACATTCTCTCTCACCCACACCTTGTCCCAAAGATCGAGGGGAAAGGACTAAGAGACCTCTAACTACTAACTACGTATGCCTTCTACAGACTAAGCGTTAGGATGAAAGGATCCTTCATATTCCTGCTGCTGATGATGACCTGAAAATGTTTTGAGTAGAGGTATGAGCCTACTCGCTCAGTGAATAGCCTTTCATTTAGCTATCACTAAATAACTCATCAGGTTTATAAAATTGAAATAAACATAAATACAGTACAAGCAGGACAGTTCAAATGACATAGCAGATTGCAGAATATAATCACAATTCTATGCAACCACAGATAATTTAAACCAATAGACACATATAATGAATTGGCACAAAAATTCGGATATATTAATTTACTGTGATTCTATATGATTACATATTATATTATTATGCCCCAAACATATGCAGCGCACTCTACATATGAAGATCTGTAGCGAACTACGATCCCACCGTACAAGACTTAGCGACACACCCGGGAAATGCTAAGTCTGACTGTCTATCCTGGTCTGCACAGGACTCTCAGGCGCACAAGGGCCTGTCTGCACTAACTCTGAGTGCTCTGGACTCCTCCCGCAACCTGTAGTGCACATTCAGAGGGTCTGGGTTACCACCGTGACACACGCACAGATTATTGTTGAATAACCCCTATTTACTCTAGTGCCACCGTGACACACGCACGGATTATTGTTGAACACTGTCTCTCTGCCCTCGTGCCACCGTGACACACGTACGGATTATTGTTGAACACGAGCCACCGACCATCTAGGCACAAGGCTAGATTGATCGTTTCACCCCAAAGGTACAGACCGCGCAATGGGGTTCTACGGTGTTGGGGCACCTAAGTCTATTAACTGATTAACATATAACCATTTAAATAAGAATATCACATTTCATGCTCATTTCAAGTTTTCAATGAATCAATCATACTCTATTATACGTACTACATTGTTTAAGAGTCATACCAACTGATACTGAAGCAAATAAGCATTTAAATTGAGTTAAATAATGATTTCTGAATGAACTGCCACTCACTACTTGAAACTCGGCCGATCACTTTGGAACTCGGCCGATCACCTCTCAGTTTCTAAAACTCGGCTGACCAACTTCGGCCGATCAGCAGGAAACTCGGCCGATTCAACTGGAAACTCGGCCGATCGAGACATTGCTCGTTAACCTACAAAAGAAACTCGGCCGATTCAAGACCAAACTCGGCCGACCAAAACGTTGTTCGAAATCCTAAACAAGGAACTCGACCGACCAAAACACGAACTCGGCCGAACCGGGCACAGACAGAAAATAAAAAAGGACCTGCATATGTCGATTTCACTCGAATCGACGGGTAAAACCCTCGAATTGGGTTGCAAATCACTTACAATAGGTGCACACCACCAGGAACTAGCCGGAGGGAGAAAGAAGGTCAAGCTAGGGCTGCTCTTGCACCCTAATCTTCATGCTATCTCCTTGCAAACGCAGCTCTTGCTGCTAGCTGGATCGATTGGCGGAGAAGATGATGGAAGGAGGGAAGAAAATGAATCGCAGCTGCTAGCCGGAGCAAAACCTTGGCTCCAAGACGTCCTTCCCTTCTCAGCTCCCTCTCTCTCTCTCTCACACGAAGGAAGAAGAAGAATTGTTATGACCCACGTTGAGGTTAGTCAGTAAATACCTCAATTAGCATGAAGCACCTTGATTAGTGCCAGTCATCCTGTTAAACAACATGGTTAATCAAGATAAGCTATGTCATGAATCAATAGTTGATATTTACTCATATGAGGTAATTAATGATGATAGTAATTTTGATTATTAAGTTCATTAAGTTGAATCAAGTAATCACAGATGCAATAAGAGCTTTGATCCTATGAAAAAGTCTAATCAGGATGTTTTCATGTTGAGTAGGTAGAGGAGTTCGTGCTTGAAAGGATGCAAGAAGAATCATTCAAATTGGACCATCGAGTCACAAGTTATGATGTTCTTAAGATCTTTGGACCAATAGTGCAATTTTTCCAAACTATTAGTTTTAATACCCCTAATTCCCTTTTTCCCTTATCTTCTTCACCCGAACGACAGGGCACCATCTAAGCGGCGCCCAATTTGCCCGATAAAACCGCAGCAGGGGGTGAACGACAAGGAGATTTTCTCGAGCCTTAGCTTGATTCGACGATGCCACCTCCGTCCATCCTTCTTCTTCCCTTTCTCTTCCTCTACCTCGCCCACTTGCAGCTCGGTCAGCAACGCGGCTATGGCAGTGCCCAACAGGAGCACAGCGCACAGCAGGCCAACCGACCTGCAATGAAGAGGAGTGGGCGGCCGATTCATGCTTCCTAGCTTTGATTCTGCAGCCTCGTCTTCCTCTCCTCCTTGTTATCTTTTGCTTCAGATAGTTTCTCTTTGGGTCTCCACCTCTCCGTCAGTATAGTAGAAAATAGCTATTTATTTCGATCGATTGTGAGTCGTTTGCGGCGATGTGGCCAGTTGGGCTGGAGGAGTACGCCACCGCGGCGCCCAACCTGAGTGCAGTGGGTTCATCATCTACATCTGGTTCGTCAACAGGAGCTGGTTTCCCCAGTGGCGGTCTAATGGCTCTGTACAACATGGAGATGACGATGATGCTGATGTGAGGAGCTGCTTCCACAGGCGGATCCGCAGCAGTAGGAGGAGGTGGATCGACCAGCGGAGGAGGACTCATGTTCCGCGAGAAAATCATGGACGTCGATGGTGTGCCTCTTGACCGAGCTCTGCTGGCCTCGAAGAACCACCGTGAGGCCGAACGGAGGCTGAGGGAGCGAATAAAGTCCCACCTGGACCGACTACGCCACTTGCTGGCATGTGACCCAAAGTCTGAAGGGGAGAACGGATGTCTGATCTTTAGGTCCGAATCAGAGATCCAGGTGAGTTCCAAAGCTCCCAGCCGCGTTGAGCATCTTAGTTGAATTCTCCGTCAACCTGTTGTGTTTGTAAAGCAATTGATGCAATAGGACCGTAAACAGGAAATACCAAAGGTTGAAGAAGACCCAACGAATGCCCCGAAACAGGCCCTGGACACATCTCCGGATGAATCCGAATAGTCCAAATCGCTGTGAGTAGGAGTTCATTTAGTTATCACCATTTAACTCCTTAGTTGGAATTTTTCGGTAAACTGTGCATTCTTCACTAATACTTGGCTTTTGGACAGTATTTGGTGTTACTCGAATTTTATTTCATAAACTTCTTCCTTATGTCGTTACATGATTTAGTTTAGCATATGATCAATGTGGATTGAATTAATGAATTTATATGGTTCATTGGAACTTGAAATACGTAATATGATTGATGAAAATGATAGAATTTTCTGTATTACAACTGCAATGTATACGTTGAACATAAAATGGATGTTTAGCATCGAAACTGGATAAGTTGATACTGAGTCATGTTTATAGATGACAAATGATGTTTATGTGTATATGTGGGTAATAGAGATTACCCGGATGCCGAGCATAGTTAGCATCCTTAGACTTTTAATTTGCATAGTTCAAATGAAATGAAATGATTAGTAAAATAAATGTGTATGCTTTACGAGTAATTTCAGTAAGATGCGAATAAATGTGATAAAATATTTCAGGTTGAGTATTCCTTTCAATACATTATATTTGAATGTTTAGTAATATGAAATCAGTATAGAGACGTGGAATAGATATGAAATCTATTTATAGTGAACGAATCTGTTTGCATGAAAGCATAGCTGAGTTATGAGTTATTGCGATATAAGAGAATAGTTGTTGCACTATATATAGAAATGTTATGAAAGTTGAACTTCTGGTTTCAGCTAGTGAATTGCAGAATTATAATATATTCCAGTAGTCGAATATGTGCGAGAGAGACACAGTGTTATAAGAGTTTTCTTGTTATAATAAAATGTGTTAGACTTAGATGCCCTGACACCGTAGAACCCCTTTTGGAGGTCTGTGCCTTAGGGGTGAAACGACCTACCTAGCGTGTGTCTATATGGTCGGTGGCTCGTGTTCAACAATAATCCGTGCGTGAGTCACGGTGGCACGAGGACAGAGAGCCAGTGTTCAACAATAATCCGTGCGTGTGTCACGGTGGCACTAGAGTAAATAGGGGTTATTCAACAATAATCTGTGTGTGTGTCACAGTGGTAACCCAGACTCTCCGCCTGTGTGCTCAGGTTAGAGGAGGAGTCTAGAGTACACTCTTTGAGAGTGCAGTGAGGCCGTGAGAGCCTGAGAGTCCTGACGCAGACCAGGATGGCAGTCGGACTTAGCATTTCCCGGGTGTGTCGCTAAGTCTTGTACGGTGGGTTCGTAGTTCGCTACGAGACTTTATATGCAGAGTACACTGCATATGATCAGGGCATAAGTTAAAAGATGATTACTTAGAATTAAGGTAGATTAATATGAAACTTTTGTATGTTCAGATTAAGAATTTATAATACTTGTTCTTTAAATGTTCATTATACTTTTCTGCGATAATTGCACTGTTTAATTAGAACTGCTCAGTTTGTTATTTTATTCACATATTCCTGTTAAATGTAAAATATGGAGTTATCCGATGATGGCTAAGTGAAATATTATTCACTGAGCGAGTAGGCTCATTCCTCTACTCAAACATTTTCAGGTCAGCGACAATTCCAGAAATCAGAAGGATCTTTTCATCCTAACGCTTAATCTGTAGAAGGTATATGTAGTTAGTTTAGTTAGATAGTGGTCTCTTAGTCCTTTCCCCTCGGTCCTTGGGACATGGCGTGGGTGAGAGAGAGTGTGTATGTGGAATGTGTATAAAGATGTAAATTAACTGTTATGTTTACTTTCTGTTAAACAATGTTACATGTTGTAAACTCTGTTTACGTGCTCTAGCCAGTTTAATTGAATTGCTCCTGCAATAGTTTATTATGTTTTAGTTTACCGCAATAATCCGGATATAATTACAAGGTTTTAAAAAGGAAAAGTTCTCAGTGATTTGTTTATGTGATAATCCCTCCGTCGCGCCCTAATCTCGTGATTAGTGGTTAGTGTAAGATCGGGGTGTGACATCTTGGTATCAGAGCATAGGTTGAGTATATGAATACTCTAAGTCAAGGTCAGGGGACGATAAGAGACCAATAGGATTAGGACTTAGGTGTCTTCCTTCTAACTGCAATTTTATAACAGGAAGTGTTCTGTTATATTATTGCAGATGGAAGGAAGAGGACGTGGTCATGAGAATCAAGTTGAGAGTTATGTTGAGTCATCAGGGATCATTAGGATCAAAATATAGAGTTATAATTAAGATGAATAAGAAGTGATGTGTCTTTAGCTCTGGGAGGTCTGAGTATTTAGATACCCTGGCCAGGTGTCTAAGTACTTAGATTAACCAGTATCAAGCTACTCTGTCTATTCTTCTCTGGATGCCCTGGCCAGGTATGCAGAGGAAGGATAGGCTAGAGAGAAACCCTAGAAATCTTAGGGTTAAGAATCAAAAAATTAATGTAAGAGTAAGAGATTAAATATAGGATGCAATACAACTCTTGTTTTATATTGCTTATTTGATTAGAGATCACTAGAAATGCTCTTATATGCATGAAATTAGATTTTCAGTTTGTAAAGTAAACATGATTCTTTTATGTTGTTGTATATCATGAAATGATTTATTTATTGTTTAAATTCTTTGTATCAAGTAGACCAAAAGTTATGTTTAAATGAGTTTGCCTTAAGTGGATATTCATTCCACATGTTTGAAATCAATAGAAGTTTGTTAATCCTGAGTAGCTCTTGGCTTTAGGACTACAGTTTCGGCCTGGTCCGGCTGGCAGGATGCGTTACTGGGATCTAATGACTCCTATTAATAGTATAATTAGAGTAGACTCTGGATAATTTAGACCTGAATCATAGTAAGAATGTACATATGATAAGACGTTGAGATGTAAGAGAAAGATTAGAACAGCTAAGAATTTGCTGGAAATGATATCAGAGGCCCAATGTTGGAACCTCATATGTGTAATCCTTAATTGGAAATAAAAGAAAATGATATAAGGTTCAAATTAAATTCAATGATTTGTATTATATGAACTCTAAATATAAGAGTATGGAAAGGATATGAGAAAAGTATGTAAGGGCTAGGACGTAAGAATCAACTTTGGGTTGGATCATGGAATGGAGTAAAATACTTTTATGTACTTCAAAGCAAAGAGAAAATAGAAGAAAAGAGTTAAGTATACAATAAGTACATAGAAATAAAGAGTTTTATGTAAATCATAAGACCAGGATAAGAAACTTAGTTGAATTAAGAGAAATATTAGAAATCATGATTTTGATTAAGGAATGAGGATTACATGACATAATTGAGAGTATGGAATGCATATCTTTATTATAAAGTTTAATACATTCATACATACGACCTTGGAATTCTGAGTCTCAATAGACTGTCACCCTGGGAAGGCGAATGTGGTAGCTGATGCCCTAAGCTGGAAGTCTAGTTTTGTAGCTGATGCATTCTCTATTGCATGTTTCGAGAGAGACATGCTAGTAGAAATGTGAAAGTTAAACTTAGACTTAGAGGTGACAAAGTAGAGTGGTTTGATTGCGCAGATGCAAGTCAAACCTACCTTTTATGATCAGATCAAGGAACTTCAGCAGAATGATAGTGAGTTACGGCAGATTATGCAGGATATGACAAAGGGAACAAAACTAGAGTTCAGGTTTTCAGATGACGGATTGCTATATCTGCATGACAGGTTGTGTGTACCTGGAAACAGTGAGTTGAAAGAACAGATTCTTGAAGAAGCGCATGCTTCTATGTATGCCATGCATCCAGGTAACACTAGGATGTACAGGAACCTCAAAGAGTTGTACTGGTGGACTGGTATGAAGAAAGATGTAGCTGAGTATGTGGCTAGATGTAGTGTGTGTCACCAAGTTAAGGCTGAACATCAAAAATCTGCAGGTACCTTGCAATCTCTTCCTATACCACAATGGAAATGGGAACATATCACAATGGATTTTGTGATAGGGTTACCCAGGACACCTAGAGGTTGTGACTCGATATGGGTGATTGTGGATAGATTGACTAAATCTGCTCACTTTCATCCTGTTAGGTCAACCTTTGATGTCCCAAAGTTGGCTAAAGATATACGTGGATGAAATAGTCAGGTTGCATGGTATTCCAGTTTCAATTATATCTGATAGAGATCCTAAGTTCACATCCAAATTTTGGAATCAGTTGCATCGTGCTTTAGGCACAAAGTTGAGATTCAGTACAGCCTTTCACCCGCAGACAGATGGTCAGTCTGAGAGAACCATTCAGACTCTCGAGGACATGCTGAGAGCATGTGTTTTGCATTTCAGTGGAAGTTGGAAAGAACACTTGAGCCTTATAGAGTTTGCATACAACAATAGTAACCATTCCAGTCTTGGTATGGCCCCGTATGAAGCTCTGTATGGTAGAAAGTGTAAATCACCCATATGTTGGTATGAGGTTGGTGATAAAGTATACTTGAAAGTTTCACCTTGGAAGGGAATGCTAAGATTTGATAAGAGAGGCAAACTGACTCCTAGGTTTATGGGCCCGTATCCTATCATTGAGAGGATTGGACCTGTAGCCTATAGGTTGGAATTACCATCTGAGTTGTCAAATCTATATGACGTGTTTCATGTATCTATGTTGAAGAAATGCTATCCTGGTACTTAAAAGATAGTAGACCCAGAACCTGCACAGCTCAGATCAGATGTGTCTTACGTTGAGGGACCAATTTAGATAGTTGATCGAAGGATCAAGAAACTCAAGAATCGTGAGATACTATTAGTGAAAGTTCTGTGGAGGAATCATAACCTAGAGGAAGTCACGTGGGAGTTTTGGGTCAGATATGCGTAACAAGATTCTTGTTCTCTTTTAGGAATTTCGGGACGAAATTCTTATAAGGGAGGGAGATTGTTATGACCCACGTTGAGGTTAGTCAGTAAATACCTCAATTAGCATGAAGCACCTTGATTAGTGCCAATCATCCTGTTAAACAACATGGTTAATCAAGATAAGCTATGTCATGAATCAATAGTTGATATTTACTCATATGAGGTAATTAATGATGATAGTAATTTTGATTATTAAGTTCATTAAGTTGAATCAAGTAATCACAGATGCAATAAGAGCTTTGATCCTGTGAAAAAGTCTAATCAGGATGCTTTCATGCCTTGAGTAGGTAGAGGAGTTCGTGCTTGAAAGGATGCAAGAAGAATCATTCAAATTGGACCATCGAGTCACAAGTTATGATGTTCTTAAGATCTTTGGACCAATAGTGCAATTTTTCCAAACTATTAGTTTTAATACCCCTAATTCCCTTTTTCCCTTATCTTCTTCACCCGAACGACAGGGCACTGTCTAAGCGGCGCCCAATTTGCCCGATAAAACCGCAGCAGGGGGTGAACGACAAGGCGATTTTCTCGAGCCTTAGCTTGATTCGACGACGCCACCTCCGTCCATCCTTCTTCTTCCCTTTCTCTTCCTCTACCTCGCCCACTTGCAGCTCGGTCAGCAAAGCGGCTATGGCAGTGCCCAACAGGAGCACAGCGCACAGCAGGCCAACCGACCTGCAATGAAGAGGAGTGGGTGGCCGATTCATGCTTCCTAGCTTTGATTCCGCAGCCTCGTCTTCCTCTCCTCCTTGTTATCTTTTGCTTCAGATAGTTTCTCTTTGGGTCTCCACCTCTCCGTAAGTATAGTAGAAAATAGCTATTTATTTCGATCAATTGTGAGTCGTTTGCGGCGATGTGGCCGGTTGGGCTGGAGGAGTACGCCACCGCGGCGCCCAACCTGAGCGCAGTGGGTTAATCATCTACATCTGGTTTGTCAACAGGAGCTGGTTTCCCCAGCGGCGGTCTAATGGCTCTGTACAACATGGAGATGATGATGATGCTGATGTGAGGAGCTGCTTCCACAGGCGGATCCGCAGCAGTAGGAGGAGGTGGATCGACCAGCGGAGGAGGACTCATGTTCCGCGAGAAAATCATGGACGCCGATGGTGTGCCTCTTGACCGAGCTCTGCTGGCCTCGAAGAACCACCGTGAGGCCGAACGGAGGCAGAGGAAGCGAATAAAGTCCCACATGGACCGACTGCGCCACTTGCTGGCATGTGACCCAAAGTCTGAAGGGGAGAACGGATGTCTGATTTTTAGGTCCGAATCAGAGATCTAGGTGAGCTCCAAATCTCCCATCCGCGTTGAGCATCTTAGTTGAATTCTCCGCCAACCTGTTGTGTTTGTAAAGCAATTGATGCAATAGGACCGTAAACAGGAAATACCAAAGGTTGAAGAAGACCCAACGAATGCCCCAAAATAGGCCCTGGACACATCTCCGGACGAATCCGAATAGTCCAAATCGCTGTGAGTAGGAGTTCATTTAGTTATCACCATTTAACTCCTTAGTTGGAATTTTTCGGTAAACTGTGCATTCTTCGCTGATACTTGGCTTTTGGACAGTATTTGGCGTTACTCGAATTTTATTTCATAAACTGCTTCCTTATGCCGTTACATGATTTAGTTTAGCATATGATCAGTGTGGATTGAATTAATGAATTTATATGGTTCATTGGAACTTGAAATACGTAATATGATTGATGAAAATGATAGAATTTCCTGTATTACAACTGCAATGTATACGTTGAACATTAAAATGGATGTTTAGCATCGAAACTGGATAAGTTGATATTGAGTCATGTTTATAGATGACAAATGATGTTTATGTGTATATGTGGGTAATAGAGATTACCCGGATGCCGAGCATAGTTAGCATCCTTAGACTTTTAATTTGCATAGTTCAAACGAAATGAAATGATTAGTAAAATAAATGTGTATGCTTTACGAGTAATTTCAGTAAGATGCGAATAAATGTGATAAAATATTTCAGGTTGAGTATTCCTTTCAATACAGTATATTTGAATGTTCAGTAATATGAAATCAGTATAGAGACGTGGAATAGATATGAAATCTATTTACAGTGAATCTGTTTGCATGAAAGCATAGCTGAGTTATGAGTTATTGCGATATAAGAGAATAGTTGTTGCACTATATATAGAAATGTTATGAAAGTTGAACTTCTGGTTTCAGCTAGTGAATTGTAGAATTATAATATATTCCAGTAGTCGAATATGTGCGAGAGAGACACAATGTTATAAGAGTTTTCTTGTTATAATAAAATGTGTTAGACTTAGATGCCCTGACACCGTAGAACCCCTTTTGGAGGTCTGTGCCTTAGGGGTGAAACGACCTACCTACCGTGTGTCTAGATGGTCGGTGGCTCGTGTTCAACAATAATCCATGCGTGTGTCACGGTGGCACGAGGACAGAGAGGCAGTGTTCAACAATAATCCGTGCGTGTGTCACGGTGGCACTAGAGTAAATAGGGGTTATTCAACAATAATTTGTGCGTGTGTCACAGTGGTAACCCAGACTCTCCGCCTGTGTGCTCAGGTTAGAGGAGGAGTCTAGAGTACACTCTTTGAGAGTGCAGTGAGGCTGTGTGAGCCTGAGAGTCCTGACACAGACCAGGACGGCAGTCAGACTTAGCATTTCTCGGGTGTGTCGCTAAGTCTTGTACGGTGGGTTCGTAGTTCGCTACGAGACTTTATATGCAGAGTACACTGCATATGATCAGGGCATAAGTTAAAAGATGATTACTTAGAATTAAGGTAGATTAATATGAAACTTGTGTATGTTCATATTAAGAATTTATAATACTTGTTCTTTAAATGTTCATTATACTTTTCTGTGATAATTGCACTGTTTAATTAGAACTGCTCAGTTTGTTATTTTATTCACATATTCCTGTTAAATGTAAAATATGGAGTTATCCGATGATGGCTAAGTGAAATAGTATTCACTGAGCGAGTAGGCTCATTCCTCTACTCAAACATTTTCAGGTCAGCGACAATTCCAGGAATCAGAAGGATCTTTTCATCCTAACGCTTAATCTGTAGAAGGTATATGTAGTTAGTTTAGTTAGATAGTGGTCTCTTAGTCCTTTCCCCTCAGTCCTTGGGACATGGCGTGGGTGAGAGAGAGTGTGTATGTGGAATGTGTATAAAGATGTAAATTAACGGTTATGTTTACTTTCTATTAAACAATGTTACATGTTGTAAACTCTATTTACGTACTCTAGCCAGTTTAATTGAATTGCCCCTGCAATAGTTTATTATGTTTTAGTTTACCGCAATAATCCGGATATCATTACGAGGTTTTAAAAAGAAAAAGTTCTCAGTGAGTTTTTTTTTGTGATAATCCCTCCGTCGCGCCCTAATCTCGTGATTAGTGGTTAGTGTGAGATCGGGGTGTGACAAGAACACTTCTGCGTTCTCTCATTTCTGGAAAAATGAAACGAGATAAGTGAGAAAGAATAGATAAGGAGAAAAACCTAGGGGCCAAAATGCAAAGTCCAAGAACTTCCAAAAACTACAAACGGGTCCCTACAAGCCCAAAAACATGCAAATTTTGACTCGAAGGTCGGATTCGAATGATTTCTCTGGCAACGCTTCAAGCGTAAGATCCTACACGTTTTAAGGGCTAGGATTCACACTAAGCACATATCATATCCATTATAAACATTATTAACAAAAACAAGCTTACAGCTTAGCAAAGCAGCTAAAACACATGCTTAGCAGCATACTTACAGGTTAAGCTCGACGCGGGTCGTAACAGTAAGAGTATGTGAGAGAGAGAGACGATGTTGCATGTTGGTGAGATGCTTTAGAAGGTGAACCCCAACCCAGGTTTCCTCCAATATACTTGTTTCATGTTATTTCTTTTATTTCTTTTGTTCTTGGTGTTCTTATTTCTTTTGAACTACTTTAGTTCACGTGTCACCGTTCATTAGGGAACACCTTTTATATTCCCTCTTTGGCTGGAGTATATGAGTGCTAGATTCTGCGTGCTTAACACTACCAACTTTGTCCATGTGTTCGACCCCGATCGCTACTTCGAACCCCGTTTATCGTTGCGGGGGCATGAGAGTCGGGTTATCTCTTTAAAAGTCTAACTACTCTAAATCCACTCCTTTTGGATGTGCGATTCAGGTCGGTCAACTTTTTGGCATCGTTGTCTAGGACAAGGCAAAGCAGCACTGTTAAGAACTTGATTCCGCTTACTATACTCTCATGCCTCAAGCTTAGAAATAAGCTTGATAGCATAGTTACTTTAAGTTTGTTAACCTGAGTTTGTGTAGAATAGTTTGTTTGGACCAGTTCTATTTTCTAACTTGACTGTACGGTCTATTCAGGTACCCAGGAAGAAGCAACTCGTTCGACTTTACCTTTTCGCCATGCTTCCTCACATGGATGTTACCCTCTCAGGAGACGAGTCGAGCGTGAGGAATGCACACAACCCATCTCCACCGGGAACAAATGAATATAGAGATGGCCATTACGATGACGGTCATCAGTATGAAGAACGGGAAAGGGAGAGAAGAGTGACATGAAGATGATTGTCGTGAGGAAGACTGTTACTATGAGGAACGTCATCATCATCGCAGGCACAGAAGAAACCATAACAACCATGAGCGCAACCGCATGAACAGCGATAGCGAGGACGATGAGGAAGGGAAGACCCTTCATGAGTTGGCAACAACAAGGGCCAACGATTCAAGATGTCTGATCGTTATACCAAACTTCAATGCAGCAAATTTTGAGCTAAAACCAACCGTCATATCTATGATTCAAAACAAACCTTTCTGCAAGAATCCAAGAGAGAATTCGTACCACCACCATGATGCTTTCAAGAACATATGTGATACCATTAAGATGAGGGGTGTCCCACAAGAAGTGATCTACTGTAAGGGTTTTAATTTCTATTTGGAAGACAAGGCTCTCTCTTGGTATCTAAATCTCCCCCACCAGTCTATAGATGGGTGGAGACCCCTTGCAGATGCCTTTGTCACCAAGTTTTATCTTACTGAGAGGACCATCTGTAACATGCAGAAGATCACCTCTTTTGCACAAAAGCCAGGGGAGAACCTACATGAGGCATGGGAATGTTATCAAGAATACCTGAGAGACTGCCCACACCACAACTATCATAAGGGGTTCCTTGTAACCACCTTCTATAATGGGCTGACCCACACGGAGAGGACTTCTCTGAATGATGTCGCAGGCAGTGACTTCTTGGGGAAAAAGCCAAACAGAACTATGAAGATTATAGAGAACATGGCTGCACTCCAAGTAGGAGTTGACTATGAAAGGAATGATAGAGGCACATCAAAGAAGATTAGTTCTGAAGGACCATCCATGGAGGACAAAGCCTTAGAAACTATAACCACCCAAATCCAGAAGATAGCGACTAATGTTAAACAACTGAAGGACACTGGAGGAAAAGGAAAGAAACACACTGAGAAGGTGATGAAGTGTGTCACATATGGTGAAGAAGGATAGGGAGTTGATAACTGCATTTATACTAGACCTGAAGAAAGTGAAGATAGTGAAAGAGAAGAGGAATCGACGCAAAATGTTTCCTATGCAAACTTCAAGAGGCCAAATCACCCTGGTTTTAGCTATGGGAAAAAGGATGCGGAAGAGAATTCGCACCAGCTGGGAAATTCGCAAAAGCCACCGCCAGGATTTGAGAAGAGGAGAAGACAAGTTTCATATACTTGAACAACCAATTACTAGACGAACAAGAATAACTACTCAGTGCAAGGCAGAACCCAAAATCGTCAAGGAGCAGGACCAAATCAAGGACCGAATCAAGGCCAAGGTCAAGGATAGTGTCAAAAGAAAGATAACAACCAACCTGACTTGGTGACTCAATTGTTGGATTTTACCAAGAGGTAGGATACCGTGAATGATCAGCTAGCACAAAGTGCCCTAGCCAACTCTGGCGTCCTGACTACGATGCAAGTTCAAATGGCAGATATGCAAATGCATCAATGCCAGATAGACCAACAGCTCACATAATTGGTTGAGCTAGTAAAGAACCCCTCAGGAAAGATCCCATCAAACATCAAGACTGCAAAAATGGCAATCTTCTGATCAGGGAGAACTTTGATCAATTTTGGAATAGGAAACGACAAAGAAGAAGAAAAAGTTTAAGAACCACAACAGGAGAAGGAAGTTTCTTCCAAGAAGTTTGTTGACAAGGAGGGGCCTACTGAAGAAGGTCGTAAGGAAAGTGGTTGAGATAGGAACCCTGATCCCGTAGAAGAAATCTTTATGAATAAAATCCCATATGCACCGAGAATCCCACTTCCATACAAGCTCATCAAGGCCCACCTGAAGAAGAGATATGAAAAGTTTATGGAAGTCATGAAGAAACTCCATATAGATGTCCCGTTTCTAGATGCTCTAGAGGAGCTGCAAACTTACGCTAAGTTTTTCAAGGACCTTATCACAAGGAGAAGGAGAGGAAGTCAAGTCAAAATTGTAAACCTATCAAACATGTCCAATGCGTTTGTTCAAGCTGAACTACCTACAAAGAAGAAAGACCCAGGGGCCTTTAACATCCCCTTTTGTGTTGGAGACAATGTCGAAAGAAAGGGACTGGCAGACTTGGGAGCCAGCATAAGTATGATGCCCCTAAGCCTTGCACAGAGACTTGGATTCACCGACATGGTCAAGACAAGTATGAGAATTGAGCTAGCCGATCATACTTTGAAGAGACTAGTGGGTATAGTGGAAGACGTTCCAATCCGTGTGGGACGATTCTTCATACCCTGTGATATTGTTGTAATAGATATTGTGGAGGACTCTAAGTGTCTGATAATCTTTGGACGACCTTTTTTAGCCACTGGAAGAGCCTTGATAGATGTCGCAGAAGGCATGATAACCCTCTAGGTCGGAAGTGACCACATCAACTTTAAGGTAAAGGATGCTAAGAAAGGGCCAGCTCTTTCTGAGTCAATATACTTCATGGATAGCTACAACCAGTATTGTGAAGAAATTCAAGAAGATAAAGTCATTATGGACCCGCTCATGAGAGCCATGAATAACCTGAATCCTTTGATAGAAGACCCTAAAGTGGTCAAAATTCTAGACTACCTTAACCAAGGTGAAGAGAGTCTCAGTGATGAAGAAGTGGTAATAGAAACAATAATGTACGCTTCTTTGGAACCATCAACCGAAGAGTCAGAAACTCTGAAGCCAAAGCCAGAACTAAAGCCATTACTGGAAGGGCTGAAGTACGAGTTACTTGATGACGAAGGGAGGAGTCCAGACATCATCAACGCTAACCTCACCAAATAACAACAGGAAAGACTACTGGAAGAATTGAAGGAGCACAGGGGAGCAATTGGATACTCTATAGAGGACATCAAGGGACTAAACCAGTCATTTGCATGCATAGAAGAATCGGTGAGACCTTTGGTACAACCCTAAAGGAAATTGAACCAAATGTTGAAAGAAGTTGTCAAGAAGGAGATATTAAAACTATGTGATGTGGGAATCATCTACCCAATAAGAGATAGCAACTGGGTAAGCCCCATTCATGTAGTACCCAAGAAAGGTGGAATAACTATGGTGAAGGGAGATAATGGTGATGAAGTCACCATGAGAACGATCGTAGGCTGGAGAATGTGCATTGTCTATAGAAAGCTAAATTTCGCAACAAAGAAAGACCACTTCCCCTTACCATTTATTGATCAAGTCCTAGAAAGACTTGCCCACCATAATTATTTCTACTTTTTAGATGGTTATTCCAGATTTTATCAAGTCCCAATCCACCCCAATCATCAGGACAAAATGATGTTTACATGTATCTATGGAACGTACGCCTTCAGAAGAATGCCCTTTGGCTTATGTAATGCTCCTGCAACCTTCCAACGTTGCATGATATCCATGTTTTTTGACTTCTTAGAAGATATAGTTGAAGTGTTTATGGATGACTTCTCAGTTTATGGAAAATATTTTGATGATTGCCTAAGAAATTTGTCACTGGTTCTGCAAAGATGTGAGGAGAAGCATCTCGTTCTGAACTAGGGAAAATGCCACTTTGTGGTTCAAAGTGGCATTGTCCTAGGACACAAGATCTCCAAGAAAGGTATTGAGGTGGATCTTAGCAAGATCGAGGCCATCTCTAAACTCTCGCCACCAAAGTCCATGATAGGAGTGAGGAGTTCTTGGGTCATGTTGTGTATTACAGAAGACTCATCAAAGACTTCTCAAAAATATCAAAGCCGCTTTTGAATATGCTGATTAAAGACACGTTGTTTGAGTTTGATGATAAGTGTTTAAAAGCTTTCAAGACCCTAAAAGAGGCCTTGACCTCTACACCAATTCTGCAGGCTCCATACTGGGAGATATTGTTTGAAATAATGTGCGATGCAAGTGACTATGTCGTAGGTGCAGTCTTGGGACAGAAGAAAGACTGAAAGCACCATATCATATGTTACTCTAGTCAAACGTTAGACAAAGCCCAAGTGAATTACACCACCACAGAAAAAGAGATGTTGGCAATTGTTTTCGCATTTGAAAAATTCAGATCATATCTTATAGGGGCCAAGGTAAAGGTCTATACTGACCATGGGGGCATACGCTATCTGATGCAAAAGAAGGACACAAAGCCAAGACTATTGAGATGGGCCCTACTACTGCAAGAGTTTTACCATGAGATAATTGATAAGAAAGGAAAATAAAATGTGGTTGCAGATCACCTGTCTAGAATAGTTTGCGATGAGGAAAATTAGTTGCTCGTAAATGACAACTATGTCAATGAAGCTCTGTTAATGGTTTAGTATGACTAGCCAAGTCTGTTGTGGTTTACAGATATCTGTAACTATCTGGCTTGTGGCCAACTGCCGCCGGATATAATCTACAATAAAAAAAGAAGCTCTTCTTCGATGTCAAAAACTATTATTGGGATGACCCACTACTATTTAAGAGATTTTCTGATAGTTTGTATAGAAGATGTATACCAGAGGAGGAAGTCCCACTGATCTTGAGAGAATGCCACTCTTCACCGTATGGAGGGCATCATAGTGGGGAAAGAACAGCTGTAAAAGTGCTTCAGTCAGGGTTTTACTGGCCCTCCATGTTCAAAGATGCAATATCTTTTGTAAAAGCTTGTAAGGAATGCCAACTAACCGGAAATATCAGTAAGAGGAGCGAGATGCCTATGGCTGACTGGATAGAAGTAGAAATCTTTGATGTTTGGGGGATAGACTACGTGGGTCCTTTCCCCTCATCAAAAGGTTATCAATACATTTTAGTGGCTATTGACTATGTGTCAAAATGGGTAGAGGTTGTAGCTACCCAAACATGTGACTCTAAATATGTGATTAAGCTATTTGAGAAAACCATTTTTCCATACTTTGGAGTGCCTCACACTGTGATAAGTGATGGGGGATCACATTTTAGAGAGAAGCAGATTGAGGCGCTACTAAAGAAGTACGGGGTAAAGCACAAAGTTGATACACCCTATCACCCTCAAACCTCTGGACAAGTAGAGGTATCTAATAGGCAGATTAAGCAGATTCTAGAAAAAATTGTTAGCCGCATTCGAAAGGACTGGTCCATGAAGCTTGGCGATGCTCTCTGGGCCTATAGGACAACTTTTAAGACACATATAGTCATAACACCATACATATTAATCTATGGCCAGTCCTTCCATTTACCTCTGGAACTCGAACATAAGGCCCTCGAGGCGATCAAGTTTCTAAATATAGACCTGGAAAAGGCAGGTCAGAAAAGATTTATACAGCTACAGGAGCTCAAGGAGCTAAGATTACATGCCTACGAGAATGTGAGGATCTACAAACAAAGGACTAAGGTGTGGCATGACGCCCACCTAAAGAACAAGGATGTTCATGAAGGAGACAAAGTACTTCTCTTCAATTCTAGCATTAGGCTCTTCCCTAGGAAGCTTAGAACAAGATGGTCAAGCTCATTCTTTGTGGTAAAAATTATCCATCAGGAATGATGGAAATTCAAGGAGAGAAGACTGGAATCTTCAAGGTAAATGGCCACAGGGTAAAAAGATTTTATGAAGATGAAGCCTTTGTGAGAAGATCCAAGATCAATTTGGAGGAACCAGCTCAGCCAAATGAGGAAAGGAATCAAGAGTTGCCTCATCCAACTACAGGACCCAAGTAGTGAAGATTTATGCAGTCTAGCTAAGAGACTTTAAAGAAAGCGCTTCTTGGGAGGCAACCCAAGTTTTTACCCTTTTTCTTAAGCTTTGTTTTCTGTTACTTTTTTAGCTTTGTTTAGTTTTCTTCCCTTTTAAGTGATGTACATATTCATCTTCTTTTGTGTAGTTGATGGTTTTCCTAAGGAAATGCCCTTTGTTTTGATATGATTGCGGTCTAGACCACGGTCGCAGTATAGCACTTGCATCACGTAAGACCATGACCCACAGTACACGCTACCAAGACCCTCGACTGTGACATGAGGTCGTCTTTGATTCAGCAGAGAACAGCGACCGCGGTTGTGCTTCACAGCATACCAAAACCACGGTTGTTTCTTATGATCACTGCGATTGTGGTTCCCCCCCCCTTTTGATTGTTTGGTCACGATTATGTTAGTATAAATGTCCTTAAACCCTCATCTCTCAAACTCTTTTCACTCCTAGCTTTCTTGAGTTTAAGATAAACCTTAACCTCCGCTCTGACTGTGATCGACGACCTACCACCGCAATAAAGCCGATTTTTGCGCCCACCGTGTTCGATTCTGCTTTCGCAACCATCAAAAAGGTAACAGGAAAATCATTTTTGCACTTCTAAATTGACGAATCACCTTGTCGCCTTCGATTTAATCCACCACCTAAACTGATTCTTTTCGTTTCATTTTTTTTCGACAGCCATAAGTCACACCGTCAATGGATTGCCCAGGTTTCCCTTTTACCCTAACTGACTTATTACGTCATTTGCAATTAACATTTAAAAACCCTAAAAACATCAATAATGGATAATTGTTGTCGATGAAAATGAAGAACAAATCATTAGACAGAGAGAGGAATTGGAACAGTCAGATGAAGAAAGACTGTGGCCCACGGTCATCACCTCTACAACTGCGATCACAGTGTGCTCGTAAACCCTAACACCGGCCATAGTGTTCGCTCCAACTATCAATTCTGTTGCAGGTTGCGGTGTAGAAGAACGCTACTCAAGGTCACAGTCCCTTGAACCACAACCTGACCATAATAAGAAAGAAGACTGCGACCGTGATTCCTAATCAGTAAACCACGAACGTGATCCCTTATCATTACACCGTGACCGCGATCTCTTTCAGAGACCACGACCGCGGTGTCATATGAGTTACCAACAAAACCGCGACCACGGTTTCTATGCACACTCTTGAACATGACATTTAATAATTTACTGAACACCTATCTTGTGCAAGAAATACCTTCCCCAGATAATTGCAATAATGGTAATTTTTGTTAAAATCAACTAGATACTAATTCATTGAAAAATCTGCAGAATGTCTTCTCCAAGCAACAACGACCCCTTGTACCAGAAGGCTACTTCCCTGAAGGAGGTAGAGAAGATAGTAAACAACCTAATAGCAGCACTGAAGATGGATACTTCTCTACCAGTGCCCAAACATGTGGAGATATAGTTGAGGTTGGAACAATATCAAAGGATATTGGGGGAGATTCCATAGGAGGACTCCCCACAAGAAACAGAATAGATTGGGCATATTGAGACCTCCAAGTACCAACTAGGAGAGTCAGAAAGCTAAGTACATGGAAAGAAAAGAAAATATGCATTCAAGGAAACCAAGGGAAGTAAGAAGGCAAAGCCAGTAGATGTCAAAAAACCAAATAAGGAGGAGGCAAGCAAAGCCAAGGAGGTTGTGGGGGAGACATCTGCACAATTCGGAGAACCCTCATTTGTGCCCAAGAACGTCATGCACCAGTCTACCTATGACTGGATGTACCAAAACAAGGAGTTATGCCCTACCCGTTACCTGGACGTAGAAGATTTCAAAAAGATGGGAATCTATGACCAGACGATAAAATTCCTGGAAGGTGCAAACTTACACGCCTTTTGCATACCAGAGGTGAAATCCTATAAGAAGCTGACCACAGAGTTCCTATCTTCACTTAAGAAGGTCGCCACTAGTAGCAAAACATGAAAGGAAGGAGGTGGATATTATCAGTTGCAAGTGAGGCTAGGGGTCGAGACTCACATAGTCATGGAGGCAAAGGTTGAACAAAATATTCACTGAGATAGAGGAAGAAGCCCAGACATGCTCCTCCACCCCAAGCGAGAAAGAAGTTGTCACCTATGAAAGTAATGAATTGTGGGAAGAGCTAACTAGGGAGGACAAGCACAATTCAAAGAACTCCAAGGCCTTGCTAATTACATCGTGCTTTATCCGCACAATGTAGAAAATCATCGCCCGTACGATTCACGTGAGGTCAGAAATAGGAACAGTTAGCAAGGGAGATTTGTTCCTGATCTGGTCAATGATAAACAGGAAGCAGGTTAATATCGTGAAGATACTAATCGACCATTTATCAGCAGCAGTAGGCAGGGACGCAAAGAGGAATTATGCATACTGCATGGGTGGCCAGATAACAAAGATCGTTGAATACTTCATGGGTGAAGGAGAAGTCCAGAGATATAAAGAAATGGAGGGACAACAAAGAATAGACATAAAGTCCCTTATCAGTACTGGTATTCTAGCACAGAAGGGGGAGAAACTGTACTTCAAACAAAGAGGGTCAAAAAGACTACTCCCCCTTCTAGAGATGGCACTCTATGATGCCCACAAGTTGTGGCCAACACAGGATGACATCAAAAAGATGTGCTCTGGGGCACTGCAGGCTAGCACGCATACAGAACCAGTAAGTACAGCTGGAGAAAGCAGTGCCCCAACTGAGTTAGAAAAGAAGAAGAGCATGGAGCCACGGAAGAAGTTGGTAGTAGAAAAAAAGAAGACAGCAAAAATAACTGATCCGCCACCCGCGAGGGAGAAAACTACAGAACAACCCACCCCCACAGCTCCACCTCCAAAAGTATCGGTGGGAACTCCAGAACCCACACCTCTTGAGCCACACAAAGAAGCAACTTCTGTGGTTCCAGAGGTGGAGAAAGAGAAGGTCGTAGCAGTCGACCCACAACCCGACAACGAACTGGAGGTAGAGCCAGAAGGACAAGGCTCTCATGCCATATTGGATATGGGAATCAGTGGAGCAAAGGTGGACCCACTATATGAGCCAAAGGAGAGAGAACAAGGTCAACCGCCACCACCTCCACAACCTATGGTGCCAAGCTCATCAACGACGTGCATGGAGCATCAGCTGCACCAACAGCACCAGCAAGCACCTTCCTTCGGAGGTGTCTTAGGTACAAGGTTTAATGCAATGTGGGAACTCATGAATCAAACCAATACAATAAATACCACCATTTCTTCTTCTCTGTCTACATTAATGACGTAGGTACAAGTCCTTGATGAAAGGACAAATGCACTCCCTGACTTCCTCCAAGAAGTTGTAAACAACCAATGGATGATGATGGGAATGCTAAAGAAAATGAAAGACAAAATGGAAGACCTGCAGAAGGAGAGGCATGTCATCTGAGTCGACATCGAGCACATGCATCGGGGCTATGATGCGGCTATGGTTAACCTCGAAGAAGAGTGTCAACGACTAGAAGAAGACCGCTAGAAGCTCGACAAGGAATGTAAAGAACTCGAGAATAGGCGGAAGAAAAGGAAGACCAAGCGCTCAGCAAGCTTAGCGCACTCCTCATCCAGTCCCTCTAGCCACGACAACAACAATGATGACAACATGGGAGGATCAGGCACAGGAGAGGGCATGCCAAAAGAAGGAAGTGCCAACACAAAGGCGGCACCTACAGCTGAGCCAAATAGAAATGAGCCACCATAGGACAAACAACCAAAGAAAAATGCAACATTGTCAAGGGGGCTCGACCCCAACTGCAATCCAGAAGAAGGTCAAGACGAAGTAGCTGAAGATGGTGGGAAGCTAGAAGAGCCTCAGTTCTCACTACCTACGCATACAATAATGCTAGAAGAGAATATTGTTGTTGCTCATCATGAGGAGGTGGTCGCCGAACTCAGCGCAGCAGGAGTGGCAGTGCTTGACTGAATGTTAGCTGAGCTGGGGGGCAAACTTGAGGAGAGCAGTGAGTTCCTCCTATTCCAACCACATCACGATTATAGAGACTATCTCTATGATGGGAAGATGGAGGTGACCATGAAAATGATGGTGGAAGCCAAGTTAGGGCAAACTTCTGAGGAGAGTCATGTCAAAGACAACATAGTTGTTGAAGCTTCCTCAGAGGTAGCCAAACCTGGAGCCACCACACAACTGTTGCATAAGGTGGCTGAACAAGTGGCCAAGGCAATGCCGATAATAGAGGAAATTTTGGCACCCTTGACACAGGAAGGAACATCTGATGATGAGGATGGCGGGTTGGCAACCTTTTTCACAAATGAGCCTGCCAAGGAGCGGATTGCACCAGTTGAAGAAGAAACATTGGGAGCAGCTCCCCCTCTTCCTTGCAAGATGAAAGATATGGACATGGCTATGATATCACGGATCACATGCAGAGACGACCACATCTTGGGAGGTGTCCTCAGTGACGATCTACCCGAGTCAGACATACTATATAACAACAAGGGTAGACATCTGTCCAGAGACCACTTCCGGGGAATATTCAAGAAGAAGGCGCGAGTACATAAAAGACTATTCAAGGTACTCTATGCCACCCTCCTGGAAGAAATCCTGCACCCGGACAAGCCATAGTCAGTTTTCAACGGGACAACACATCTAGCCAGCCTCCTCTACAATGAAGACTATAAGGCAGCAGATGTAGCCGAACTGAAGGCAACAGTCTGGTGGAAGGAAACAAGACATGTGGTGCTGCCCATAAGGAATACAAAGCATTGGGCATTGATAGTCGTTGATTTGTATGAGCAGAAAATGACGGTGCTCAATTGTTGTGCAACCGAACTGGACAGCACCTCGCTGGTTTATAAGAGGAAGGATGCTAGAGATGCCTTAAAAATACCATTGCGCCTACAACGAGTAATCAAGGATGCAAACAACAAGTTTTAAGGGTCCTAGAAGCTCTTCTCAATAAATAAGAAAGTCCCCCAAGAAGAGGCCGGTTCGGGGGATTGTGCCTTCATAGTACTACGCATGATGGAGGCCATCAATAAGGGCATCCCCCCGGAGGATTTAGACAACAAAGACCTGCATGGGCTGTGGGGTATGTATGCTATGGAGGTTATCTATGATCGTCGGTTCTTCAATGATCCGGTGATGCCTGCAGAAGTTGTACCCCGTAGGCTTAACATGGAAATCCCCCTACCTGAAAAGGTCTCTTGGAGGGAGCAGCTAAAGACCATGTGGGTTGACCCAACTGAACCAGCCAGGGTTGCATCATGGAAAGAAGGTTGGCATGAAAGCTCTGGAGAAGCTGTAAAACACATGTCAGATGAAGAACCAAAGCAGCCTCTAGTAGAAGAAGTCCCTAAAAATCAACCTCCAAGAGAACAACCTGATGAAGGAGAGGTTGAAGAAGAAGATATGGGCAATGATAGACCATACGGACCGGAAGGAGAAATTACACCTTCTTTCAAGAATTTCAAAAGATGGAGTTGCTTCAGTCTGTCCTTGGAAGAACTAACTATAATTATGACTTCTTTGAAAGAAGATGATCCGTCGAGAGATGTCATCTTTGAGAGAGATGGCATCTGCATGCTAAAAGATGACCTACAAGAAACGCTGAAAATAGGAGGATACCTTTCTGTAAGTATGATGTCAACTTACCAGGAGATACTAAGCGACACCATGCCAAATGCCCACATGGCATACTTCTTACTGGTAGATGACATCCTAAAGGACAAAAGGTTAGGAGAGAAGGAGCGGCTGTAACAATGCCTGGCGACATCCCCACCAGATCACATCTTCCTGCCTATTCTTCACGATAATCATTGGACTTAGTTGTATGTCAACATCCTCAGGAGGACTGCTATACTCTACAATAGCTCTGGCGCAACCTTCACACTTAATAAGAAGACTAATATGACAATAGCAAAGATGCCAACAGAAGAAAAGGCAAACACATGCGCCGAGGCTATCGTCGACATGATACGAAGTCACTGTAGAGGGTACGATCATTTGATAGGAAAAGACTTTGAGAAGATGCAGTTCTGCCACAGGATCTCCCAGTAGGTGCCCCTATCAAATGACTGTGGCTTCTTCTGTCTATCCTGGATGGTGGTCATGGCCACTATTGGCTTCAAGGTGGAAAACATGCAATATGAACAATACCACGCACTAAGAGAAATATACGCAAGCATGCTCCTCGAATCCAACTGGGCCTCTACCAACAACAACACAAATAAATAAAGAAAGCCTATTTATACATCTTGCTCAAATTTTGACACCCCGAGACGTGGTGTAGGATAAGTTTGGGGGAGGAGTCATAAACGGGCTACAGAGGTACATTTACCATCCTTTTACCTCTAAAATTTTTGATGAATTTTTCGAAATTTTGAATTAAGCTACCTCTTAAATTTAAAAAGCTCACCTCCTCTCTTGCTAAATTTTCCGATTGTAGTGTTTCAGCCCTCTTAGAGAGAAATACATGAGCAACGTATACATGTATATACGAGTAAAACAACAATCATAGCAATACTTCTCTACCTCATTCTTGCAATAAGACGTTGTAAATACAACGACCTTAACTCATGAAATCCTCGGAGACTAGAGAACTTCACCTAGTCATACTCCTGACCAACCACCCTCACCTGACACTTTTGATCAGAAAATATTTATCTCTGTAGAAAGGGAAACAACTGCCCTCTTCAAAGCATATCTAAAATAGGCTTGGCCACCCAAAAGACCAAGTAAAATTCCCTGAACCCAAGCCTAAAAGGAGAGGTAAAAAAAGCCAAAAAGAAATAAAGAGAAGAAAAAAATATGAGAGTTGTGCCCAAAAAGATGCCAAAAGTTTCTGCACGGCCGGTATATTGTTGCACTCACGAATGCAGATATGTCATTCTCGTAAGTGGAATCTTGAAGCCAAGCCTACACACCTCCAATCCTGAATGGAAACTCACAAAACCACCTGACTTAAAGTCAAAAGCCCAAAAAGGGCAACACTATTCTTACGACAGTTGTGGGCGAGGAGTTCAGGAGAAAGAGGAAAACATCTAAAGCCTTAACCCTACATGAACACATAATCATAGGGCCAACTGAAAAATAAAGAATTGGTGTGAAAGCTACCCCTCAAAAAAGATATTGCATTAGTATGGTCATTACCTAAGGGAAGGGGTGATAAGTTGATAAGGAGGAACCTTTTACAATTGAAGGTAATGCCAGGAAAATAAAGTTATGCAACTCTAGTTGAGGGGGAAGAATGAGACCTAAGGGTTTAAAAACATGTAACAACAGTCTTGATGCAAGAATGAGATATTTTAGTCATGTTATAATTTTGTCTTCTAAGATTGTTCATTCTCTCTCTGAGTTCTCGAACCTACACTTAGCCTGAGGACAT
Organism: Alisma plantago-aquatica; assembly: GCA_963693085.1. Lineage (NCBI taxonomy): Eukaryota > Viridiplantae > Streptophyta > Magnoliopsida > Alismatales > Alismataceae > Alisma > Alisma plantago-aquatica. The sequence continues at coordinate 1,305,693,113 of OY856409.1, read as the reverse complement.
GCTTGATTCTAAGTTTGGGGGAGTTGATAACACTCTATTTTACATACTTTTTGTATATATTTTACACAACTTTTAGTATATCTTTTGTTATCTTTTCACATGTTTTTTCTATCTTTTTGACTAAAGCCTCACTTACATGGTTTTAGGTATATTTACAATCCAGATCGCAGATCAAGACCGTGACTGCGGTCCACTGATACCTCAACTGTGATCGTGGTTCCAGAGTTCCCTAGAGATCATGATCATTAGATGACAAGGAGGGATCGCGGCTAGTTTATAGACTACGGTCATCGCTCAACGGCGGCCTCATGGATGGTCGCAATCACAACATGTGCCTCAAAGATAGACTAGTGATCGCAGTGTGGATACAGACCGCAATCAAGAAAGATTGCGATCAAGAGAGACTGTGATCAAGAAGGACCGTGGTCAACTTGGAAACTGCGGTCACTGATGAGCTCTTGCAAACCGTGACCGGGCGGGAAAACCTCAACCTCGACCACCCAGATGCAACCCACAAGCATACCTCAACCGTGGTTATCACCAAGCCATGACCAAGCTCAACTGCGGTGAAAGATGAATAAAGCACAGACCGCGACTGTGGTCTCACCCTCACTTAACCAAAATCGTGACCGAATGTGGATATAAATAGCACACCCACATGTCTTATCAAATCATCAGATCGTAGATCAGATCCCGAGGACCACAAAGTGCTGCTACGTTCCAGATTTGTCCCAGACCATCCCATTCATCAATCTTGGATCTCCAAAGGCAGAAGATGAGGAGAGAGAAGATTGAAGACCCCTTATTCTAGAGAAGAAGATCGTCCACGCCATCCATGTGATAGATCTAGATTTGAAGAAGTATTGTGTTGTATCACGTCTCTTCCTTTCTAGATCTATCATTCCATATTGTTGTACTTCCCTCCTCTCTTTATGGGCATCTCATGGATCTATCTTTCTGTAATGTCATTATGTTGTCTGTAAGCATGAGAAGCTAAACACCTTAACTTGGGTTGGGAGTACCCACTAAGGCTCTCCCAACATGTATATTGTCTCTTTCTGTTGAATGCACATATTCTTATCAAGATTATCTCCATGCACCTGTTTTAATGCTTCACTTGTATGCTTAGATACCATCTTGTGATGTTTGATTGTTGATATCTTGAGAGAGTAATATCACTTTTATCACGTGTCATGGAGTAGTATGAATGCATGAGAGTGTTGGAATGCTAAGGATTTAAAACCATACATTCTGTTGCGAGGTTTACGTGTGGTCACCTCAAGAGAGGGACTACCCTTAGACTTAGATCTATCCTCATCTTGAGAAAGAGTGGAATAGACGCTTTTGGTGGTTGCTTGTAATCTTGGTAAGAATATGCAAGAGAGAGAGACAATGTTGCATGTTGGTGAGATGCTTTAGTAGGTGAACCCCAACCCAGGTTTCCTCCCATATACTTGTTTCATCTTATTTATTTTGTTTCTTTTGTTCTTGTTGTTCTTGTTTCTTTTGAACTACTTTAGTTTGTGTGCCACCATTCCTTAGGGAACACCTTTTATATTCCCTCTTTGGTTGGAGTATGAGAGTGCTAGATTCTGTGTTCTTAACACTACCAACCTTGTCCCTGTGTTCGACCTCGATCGCTACATCGGACCCCATTTATCGTTGTGGGGGCCTGAGAGTCAGGTTATCTCTTTAAAAGTATGACTACTCTGAATCCAATCCTTTTGGATGTGCAATTTAGGTCGGTCAAACCTCAGTAGAAGAACATGTGTATCATCTTGAAGAATTGGGGTTCACCTTGAGCCAAGAGTTGGCTACTGATATGATTTTAAAGACTATTCCAAAATCATATAGCCATTTTACTACATGTTACTATGTGATTAATTTGACTGGACAGATGTCAGAATTGCTTGCCATGTTGATTTATGTTGAAACAAAAGTGAAGAAGGACAAGCCTGTGATGGTGATCAGTGGGGTTGAGTCTAAGGATCAAATAAAGATCGAGAAGAGTTATGTGGTCAATACTAAGTCCAATTCTTCTGCACTCAAGATAAGGAGACAGAAAAGTACAAGAGGAACTCATCCTTTGTACTTGAAGGCTTTCAGGAAGCAAAAGTTGGGGATGGTGATCTCCACTTTAGGTATATACATTATTGAGATAAATCTATCTACTTCATCATCCTGGGTACTAGATACTGGATGTGGATCTCACATATGTTCTCATATGGAGGATTCGAAAGGAAGTAGGCCCTTGGAAAAAGGTGAGGTGGAACTGTGAGTTGCTAATGGTGCAAGAGTTGCAGCCAGTGGAGTTGGAGCCTATAGTATAGCTCTGCCCATGGGACTTGTAGTAGAGTTAAAGAACTACTATTATGTACCTAGTATAAATAGAAACATCATTTTTGTATCGTCTTTATACAATGATGCATTTGAATTCCATATTAAAAGTGGTATATGTTCTATTTCAAAAGATGGGATCTTTTATGGTAGTGCCCCTATGTCTTATGGTCTTTATTTGTTAGATATTAAGATAGATGTATATAAAGTTAATACCAAAAGACTAAAACTCAACAACAGAAAACAAAATATACTTTTTCCATTGTCTTCTAAGGCACATAAATGAGAACTGCATATCTAGACTCCATAAATATGGTTATCTGGACTCTTTTGATTTTGAATCAATGGAGACATGTGAATCTTGTTTGTTAAGTAAGATGGCTAAGATCCCTTTCACTGGTAACAATGAGAGGGATAGTGATCTATTAGGAATCATACATACTAATGTGTGGACCTTTTAGAACTACCTCTAGAGGTGGGTTTCAGTACTTCATTACCTTCACTGATGACTTCAGTAGGTATGGCTGTGTTTAATTAATGAAACATAAGTTTGAAGCTCTTGAAAAGTTCAAGGATTTTATGAATGAAGCACATAACCAACTTGGTAAAAGTATTAAGGCACTTTGTTCTAATCGAGGTGGAGAATACTTAAACTAAGAGTTTGAGGGCCTTCTTAGAGCCTATGGGATTGTATCCCAGTGGACTCCACCTAGAACACCTCAGCATAATGGTGTATCATAAAGAAGGAATCGCACATTACTGGATATGGTGTGATCAATGATGAGTTTAGCCGAGCTTTCGACTACCTTATGGGGGTATGCTCTACAAACTGTCACATTTACACTAAACCCAGTACCATCTAAGTTGGTTCAAAAGACACCATATGAGATATGGATTAGGAAGCGTCCCAATATGTCTTTTATGAGGATTTGGGAATGTGAAGATTATGTTAGCAAGATGCTTCTTGGGAAGCTTGGTCCTAAATCTGATAAATTTTATTTTGTTCGATATCCTAAGGAAACTAAAGGATATTACTTTTACTCCATATCTGATAGCGAAGTGTTTATTTCCAGCGATGTTGTATTCTTAGAAAAGGAATTTTTTTCCAAAAGAATTAGAGGGAGGCAAGTAGAAATCAAAGAGGTTCAAGACCAATAAGAAAACATTGAACTAATAAATGTACAAGAGGAACCTAAATATTCACAAAGTGTTGTGGAATCTCAAATTCCTCAAGTAACATAGGAACCTCATAGATCTAATAGGGCATGCCTTGAACTGGAAAGATTTGGATATCTTGTGACTCGGGAAGGTAGTGAATTGGTCATAGATGATGAGGCAATTTCCTATAAAGATGCTATAGAGGGACCAGAGTCTGAGAAATGGCTTGAGCCATGCAATCTGAGATGGAATTTATGTATACCAACAAAGTATGGACTTTGGTGGATCCACCTGAAGGGGTAAAACCCATAGGGTGCAAATGGGTCTTCAAGAAGAAGATCGACATGGATGGAAAAGTACAAACCTATAAGGGCAGATTGATTGCAAAGGGTTTCATACAAGTTCAAGGTGTTGACTATGGTGAAACCTCTTCTCCAACGGCCATGGTTAAATCCATCAAGATCATGCTTGATATTGCAGCTTATCATGACTATGAGATTTGGAAAATGGATGTTAAAACCACATTCCTTAATGGGAATCTTGTAGAGGATGTGTATATGACAAAACCTGATGGGTTTATAGATCCAAAGTTTTCCAATAGAGCTTGTAAGCTACAAAGGTAAATCTATGAATTGAAACAAGCATCTCAGAAATGGAATCTTCATTTTGATGAGACAATAAAAGGGTTTGGCTTTGCTCAAAATGAAGATTAACCTTGTGTGCACAAGAAGGTTAGTGGGGGCATAGTGACATTCCTCATATTGTATGTAGATGACATACTATTGATGGGGAATGACATCCCTACTTTATAAAAGGTAAAGACTTGGCTTGGAAATACATTCTCTATGAAAGACTTGGGAGAAGAATCCTACATCTTATGGATAAAGATATATATAGATAGATGTAGAAGACTTATTGCACTAAGTCAAAGCACATACATTGACAAAGTGTTGAAGCAGTTTAACATGGAGAACTCAAAGAGAGGAAACCTACCTACACACAATGGTGTCCCCATCTCTACAGCTCAATGTCCCAAATCTTGTAAAGAAAGGGAATGCATGAGTGAGATTCCATATGCCTCAACAATTAGATCAATCATGTATGCACTATTGTGTACCCATCCAGACGTCTTGTATGCCTTGAGCATGATGAGAAGATATCAGTCAAATCTAGGTAATGCTCACTGGATAGCCATGAAGAACATCCTCAAGTACTTGAGAAGGACTAAGTATCAGTTCTTGGTCTATGACAGAGAGGAAGAGTTGGTGGTAAAAGGTTACACTGATGCCAGCTTCTAGACTGATCAAGATGATTACAAGTCACGATCTGGATTCATCTGCCTCAGCAACAGAGATATGCATTGAAAGAGTTCCAAGCAAGAAACAATTGACGATTCTACGACAGAGTCTAAGTATATTGCTACATCGAGTGAAGCAAAGGATGTTGTATGGATCAAGTACTTCATCACAAAACTTGGGGTTTTTCCAAGCATCAATGAAACAATCGAGCTATATTGTGATAACTATGGAACTATTACATAGGCTAAGGAACCTAGATCACATTAGCACTCAAAACATATACAAAGGTTGTTCCATCTCATACAAGAGATCGTGTAGTATGGAGATGTAAAGATTTGCAAAGTACCAACTGAAAGAAACGTTGTTGATCCATTGACGAAAGCACTTTCACAGCAGAAGCACGATGGACATGTAAGGTCACTCGGAATAAGATTCATGGGTGATTGGCTCTAAGTGTAAGTGAGAGTATTTTGGTTACGCATGCCCATAGAGCCAATAATGTGATGATTGTAATGGCATATCATGTAAAAATTATTTGATTATTAACAAAAGGAAAGCTTCCAATTTATTCAGCTTAATTCAATTATGAGATAATCATGTAACATTATAAATGTCTAGAGAATGATTTACTCAATGATGTATGTCTTCAAGTGTTAGCCTTGTCAAAACAAGATCATACGGATGTTAAGAGCACATATACATATTCTCATTATGTCCCTGGTCATTTATTATTGTGAAAGGTTGATAGAGAACAATAATACATAAGATCAGAGTGTCAGTTGATTGATGACACAATCTTTTGAGTTATGATATGGCTATGTCAAACCAAGAACATAGATACATGTTAGAGAATAGTGTATTAGACAGACCCACCATGAGACTGACACATCGAAGCCATATTTATGGAAGTCATTGTCAGCTTTCATAGTGATGGTGGTGGTTATGGTTCTTAGACCTAAAATCACTGCACTCAACACATGTTATTGGGTAAACTTTGACATCATCAAATGCAGTCTTGAAACATGGGTTGTTATAACGGTGATGATTGCATGGCTTTGACATATGGGGATTGGTTGTGAGTGATAGATATGGGATTTTTCCCTCCTATGTGAGTTTGATGTCCTAGGCCTCTTGATAAACGAAACTGAGAAAAGCATGGCCATGCGCATGTGAGTCAATATATGATATTGAGATTACATATATCTCATACAAACTACTCTAGTTCAAGAAACAAGATTGAATAATAATGAGGTTTATTGCTCCATGCCTATAGTTCAATTTGGACATTAGTGATAAGGGGACTATACAAACACTGCAAAACAATACATAAATTTTTAGGTTGAGGTTGTTCCCCAACTTTTCCATTTACTTGGGTAGAAATGATGTGCGACTAGGAAACACTCTTTGCTTGTGATGTTATAAGCCGTGATGGACATTCACTGCCAACGTAATATGGGACCTATAGGGTCACACACATAAGTCTTGACCTAGAAGAGGAGTTCAGGTGTGGAATAACATTTGAATTAAGTGCTAAAGTGTTTAGGCATTCGACTTAGTAAACAAACAAGTTAACATCACTGCTAAACACCCATCTCAAGTGCTGAGATAGCTGTCTGGAAGTGCCAAACATTCATCTCAAGAGTTGATACGGGTGTCTGGGTGTCAAGCGGGTTGTGAGTTGAATTTGGCCAAGGAACAAATCGACCCAACCAAATTGGCTCGACTAGGGTCACCAGACGACTGTCTGGGTGAATTGAGATGGTTGTCGTGCCTAGGCGAGATGGTCTAGTTTGGTCAGGGAAGGTTCTGTATGTTTCCCTATTTATTTCACTTGAGTAATACTTGTTGCACAAGGAAATCAATGTCTAACATTGATGGGAATTGATTTGCCAAATTCGGATACAACTGGGAAATTGTGAAACGACCATCTCGTAGTGTGAGATGACCATCTTGTGTGTGACATGATAGTCTGGCTTTGCCAAATGACCATTTCAGCTGCCGCATGATGCAAATTTTCTAGAATTGTTTTGAAAATTCAAGTTCTTCTGGTCCTTTCCACTCCCGCACATTAATCATGTATCGGATAGCAACTGGGAACCATGACCCTGGCCTCTACTATATATAGAGGGGTATTGGGGGCTTCCCTAAATACAACATAGCCAACTAAGAATCAGTTCCTCTAACAACTTTTGTCCTCTCTGGTTGTGGTAACCATGAGAGCCCAGGAAAGTCCTACTGACTTGGGAGGGATAGCCACGGGAGATAACAACTGAGAGTTGTCGTGGGAGAGCAAGTCAGTGACTAGTATACTGACGGGGAGGAACGATTCCTTCATGATTTTTCTAGAAGGATGATAGGAGTTCTAGGCAGTCCATGACAGGAGTTCTAGGTAGTCTGTATAGACTACCATAGAGGTGGGAAGTCATTGTATGTCACTTGGTGGACAACGTCAACCATCAATCCCTGACAAGAAGAGTTGTTGAAGAAGATGACGTTTGTGGATGTAGTCTGTCCTGCGGACCAGGAGGTGTAGCAGTTAGACATGTCCCAGTGTAACAAGGATTCAGAGTTGCACATCTACAACGATGAGGATTGTCGCTGGACTTGCTCCAAGACCAAGTATATCTCGTAAACCATCCTTCATGCATTGTAGTTATTGACACGATCTACTGATTATAGGGAATATGGTAGATAAATTTTAAATTTTAGTGTCTTCTCTATGCCATATTTCCCTACATAAACAAGAGAGAGAGGGGCTCAAGTGGACTAAAACCACTCAATTATGGCAAGGACCTTGAATAGCATGAATAAGGAATCTTGGTATGAACTCCAAGAGGTCCTATTTATAGTTGGGGGTGTCTACTAGAGTGTGGGAGCACTTTTGAACATTTCCTAGTAGTTTGGAGGGTTACAACGAATTTTTTTTTTAGTTTTGCAACTCTCCAATGGTTAGATTCACTTTTTTGTGTATTCCATACAGCGAATTCAGTTGAGTTTCGATATAGATAACTCGACCAATCACACTATGCGATAAGACTAATTTAAACCATCGGTCAAGTTTGTCCTGGTGGCAACTTGACCAATCCACTTAAAACAATCTAGGGTAGAGAGGTCATCTTTCGAGTTATGTGGATAGACAACTTGGCCAATTGATATCATTCTCAAAATCGATTAAAGATCGGTCGAGTTTGTAAATCGACTGATGAAGTGTTTATAATGAATTTTCCAAAATCATATTAAGTGATCAAATGTTCGAATTAAGGGTACCTATTTTTTCTCATCTTAGTTACAAGTCATATTATCAATATAAATGATTATAAAATTAATCTAAGGTGATTTGGAGTGATTTTCCAAATTGTGCATTTGTATTGCTTTTGACTTGAACTAAACCAAACTAGGGATTGAGTGATTTGATCCTTTTCATGTACCTATTGATTGAAATCAATCTTAAAAAAATATATTAGATACGTATGAATGGAATGGTTAAGTCATTATCAAAATATGGACAATGTGTAACACTTAGGTCAACATATTCCATTTTTGTATACAATATATGACAACATTTTCCTAAGACGGAATTTGATATACCCGAACCCATTTACAGTCCCATAAAACTCCTTTGGGTCCATTGTAGGCTATTGCAAGTTTGAATAAGCACTCTAGATACAACCATACCATATTTTGCAATATAATTGGTTGTAATAAAAGGTGCAAAGTGTTGGTATGTATGCCCAGAGAGTGAATCATATGATGATTGGATTGGCATATGATTTGATAAATATCAAAGGCAAGCTTCCAATTTATTCTACCTCAATCGATTGTGAGATAAATGATGGAGCAGAATGAATGTCTAAAGAATGATAATACTCAATGACGTATGTCTTAAGGTTGAGGACTTGAACAATGAGATCATATGGATGCTAAGAGTATGTACATTCTTGTTATGTCCCTAGTCAGATGTCATTGTAGAAGGTTGATTGACAACAATGACACATTAAGACAATAGTGTGTGTTGTTTGTTGATAGTGTCTCATTAGTCATGGTATATGATATAAAATCAAGTATGTAGATACATGTAAGAGAACAGTGTATCAGACAGACCCACCGTGAGAGTGATACATGGAACCATGACATGGTAGTCAGAATCATCTCTCATAGTGATGGTGGTGTTTGTGATTCTTAGACGTGAAATCACTACACTCGTCAAATGTGATTGGGTACACTTTGGCATCATCAAACGTAGTCCTGAAACATGGGTTGTTATAACAGTGATGATTGGGTGGATTTGATGCATGAGATAGACTGTGAGTGATAGATATGGGATTTGTCCCTCCTAAGGGAGTATGATGTCCAGACCACTTGATAAGCGAGACTAAGAAAGGCATGTGCATGCACATGTGAATCAATATATGATATTGATGTCACACATATCTCTTATAGTCTACTCTAGTTTAAGAAACATGAATCAACATTGAAAGGATGACAACTCCATGCCTTGAGTTCATTCAGGAGATCAGATATAAAAGAATTATACATTCACTGGAACATTAATCACAGACTGTAGGATTGAAAGTTGTTGTCCAACTTTCCTTTTCACTTGGGGGTGTGTGTGTGTGTGTGTGTGTGTGTGTGTGTGTGTGTGTGTGTGTGTGTGTGTGTGTGTGTGTGTGTGTGTGTGTGTGTGTGTGTGTGTGTGTGTGTGTGTGTGTGTGTGTGTATATATATATATATATATATATATATATATATATATATGTATGTATGTATGTATGTATATATATATATATACTTATGGACATTCACTGCCAACGTGAAATGGGACTTATAGGGTCATACACAAAGGATTAACCTGGAAGAGGAGTTTATCCATGAATGATGTTTGGGTTGATTATCCATGAATGGTGTTTGGATTGATTACTAAAGTGTTTAGGTACTCAATCAGACATTAAATCAATATACTTAACTCAGAATCATCAAGTTCAAGTGTTGAACCAACTGATTAGAGTTTCAGATTGATTGAGAACTGAATTGACTGTGTTCTACATAATCTAGACCACCGACTGACCAGTTCATTGGGTGAACCAATCAGCTCATGGTCAGTGAGATGACCGTTTCACTCTAGTGAACTGATCGGTTCAACTAGACCAAACAAGTAGTGTTGAGTTGTCCCGATTTGTGAGAAAACTTTTTTGTTTCACTTGTTCAATTTGATTGGGACAAGAATTAATATTTGTGTTAATTAGAAAAGAATAAGGAAAGTCAATTGCAGGCAGGTCTGGGAAGTGAAATGATCGGTTCACTGGGTGAACTGATTGTCTCACACTCCCAACTTGCAGGTTCAGTAGTGAAATGATTGGCTCACACTCCCAAATGACCGGTTCTCCTGTCGCGGTGTAAATTGTTCATAGAAATTTCAAACCCTTCTACTCCCGCACGGACTGGGAACCCTGACCCTGCCTTCTACTATAAATAGCAGGGTACATAGGGCTTCTCCAGAGACACAACTCAGAACATCAGTTGCTCTACAAAGTTGTTGTCCTCTCTAATTTTGGTAACCAAGGGATCCCAAGAAAGTTCTACCCATCCAGGGAGGAACAACAAGGGAAAGACAACTACAGAAAAGCAACTGGTGGTGGGAGAGTGTGTGGGTTACTAGTACACCGACATAAGGGGACAACTCCTTCTAGTTCATACTTCAGGATGACTAGAGTTCTCGGTAGTCTGTGTGGACTATCTATAGAGGCAAGAGACTTCTACCACTTAGGAGGATGACAGACAACCGTAGTCTGGGTCAAGACCAAGAGCTGCACAAACACCGTCGAAGATAGGTAGTTTAAGACTGCACTTGCTATGAGGTATAGTCACTAAGAAAGCCTTAGGACCAGGTATATTTTGCTAAAAATATCCTTCCCATTAGATAGATATTGATGCAATCTACTGGTTATGGGTTTAGGGTCAAGTAAAAATTTTATTTCCACTGCCTACTCTGACCACATAACATCCAACAGTGGTATCAGAGCCATGTCAATACTCTATTTTTTGGGATAATCAATACGATCGAATTTTGGTTTTAGCATCTTTTAACGATGTGAAAATTATAAATGACTAATGTGAACATCTGATTAATACAACATGATACCAAACTAATATATACATATATGATATGGTATATATGCATTCGATAAATGTCACCCTAAAATGGTTTTGATGGTGGATGTGTAGTACGGTTATGGCCTATAAACCCTATGTACATATGTATGGTTGGTTATGGTTGTTTGCATCTTGATCTATGCACTAAGCCCTCTTCTTCTATTCTAAATGTAACTCGAGATAACTCGAGATTCTCTTATACCTTTGCTCCCCTCGAATGTAACTCAAGGTTTCACAAAGATTATGTAAAATAGGATTAGCTTTATTTCTTGTTGTGATGAAGACTGAAGATGATCGCTTGATCGTCTGAGATGACCGACTGAGGAGTAGTTGGTGGACCAACGAGAAGCCCAGATGACTGGATGAGCCAACCATCCAGAGGATCTAGACAATTGGCAGGAGGAGACCAACAGATCGGCCAAGAGGCGAGTCGACCGATTCAAAGGTTGAACTAGTTACCCTGGATTTGCAAGCATAGATCTTCATCAATAACATGTTGCAAGTGATGTAGACCTTAGATGACCTTAGTTCTTTGTGGATCCAAGGAACTACAATAGGATGGCCATAATCATCACTTTATCATTATTACATGTTTTCATTTGTGGGATGTAGCATGTATATGATATGCATTGTATATATGGTGATTGGATACATATATGCATATATAAGCATATTAAAACCCCTCACAAACATATTAAGTTGAAGATGCCTTCCAAAATAAGCACACATGAAAATCTTGATCGACTACGTGTGGGCATGCCTTCACGTGGTGCACCGTCTATCTCATGGAAGTGTGATGGTGAATATGTGGATCTACCTTCACAGGGTGCATATTCATTGTGTTGGATTTTGGGTTGGACTTAACAAGGTGATATTAATAGGATTAAGCACCTTGAGGCATGAAGATGTTCATGACAAGGAGTCGTGCATAACATCTATCAAGAGCTGCATATGATGCAATTGGCAAAATTTGCCTACCTGAAAGAATCTAGTTGTGGGTGACAGCCCTCATTGGTCCATAACTTAGAGGAAGTTAGGATCTTGCTCACTAGAAGGTTGTACGTTGCAATCTTCCAAATAGATACATGAGGGTTATCAATTTGATCAAAATAGTGGGACTGATAATTAATTAAAGACCTAATTAATATCGTCAATTTTCAAATCAAATAAAATCAAAAGAGTTTTGGACTAAAATTACAAATTACCTTTTTTTAGAATAAATGGCTACCAACAATAATCACTTTTCATTGTGATCGGTCCTTGAGAAGGACAAGCTAAATGGGAACAACTTCCACGACTGGTTAGGACATTGAGAATTGTTCTCACTCAACAGTGAAAGCTCTATATCCTAGATACACCAGAGCCAAAAGAACCTGCTCCCAATGCACCAAAGGATGAAAAGGATGCTTACAAGAAGCATACTGAGGATGTCATTGATGTGAAGTGCTTGATGTTGTGCTCAATGAACTATGAGTTGCATAGACAACATGAGAACATGGATGTCATTGAGATGGTTCAACATCTCAAGAACATGTATCAAGACCAAGCACGATAAGAGATATATGATGTCTTCAAGGCATTGTTCAAGTGCGTCATGACAGAAGAAGATCCAGTAGGCCCTCACACACTCAAGATGATTGGGTATGTAGAACACGTAACTCGATTGGGATTCCCTCTGAGCCAAGAGTTAGCTACTGATGTGATACTACAATTGTTGCCAGAATCCTACAGTCAGTTTGTGATAAACTACAACATGAACAAATTTGACAGACTACTGACAGAGTTGTTGGGCATGTTGAGGGCAGTCGGGGCATAGATAAAGAAAGACAAACCCAAATCTGTGATGATGATCAACAAAAAGAAGGGAAAGTCTAAGGGCAAGGGCAAAGCAAAGAAAGGTTCTGATGCTAGCCAGCAGCCCAAGTCATCTTCAACTCTCAAAGCCAAGGGAGGTGTGAACAAGGGAGGCCAAATTCACCATTGTCATGAGCTAGGACATTGGAAGAGAAATTTCCCTCTCTACATAGATGAACTAAAGAAGAAGAAGGGGATGGAATTCTCCACCTCAGGTATCATGAAATAAACTTAAAATGCTTCTTTATCTTAGGTATATGATACCAAGATATAGATCTGATATGATGTCCAGGATCTGAAAAGAAGTGATGGCCTTTATGAAAGGACCAAGAAGGAACACTCATCAACATTGGAGCAAGAGTTGTTGCCATTGATAGAAGTACCTTTTAGTTTATTTCAGCCCAAAGGGCATGTAATAGAGTTATGAACTGCTATTTCATTTTGCCAATAAATAGAAACATTTGTATTTCTGCATCTTGTAATGACAAGGATGTCTATCAATAAAATTTATGTTTTAATTTCAAAGATATGATCTTTTATGGTAATGCCTTATTTATCTCATGGTACTTGGTATGCATGAGATAAAATAATAATACCTAAAAGTTATTGATGACTCAAACAATAAATTAGCATTATCATCTAAACAAATGAATGAGAAATTCATCTCTAGGTTTCATATTGATGGATAAACTAGGCTCTCTTGGTTAATGAACCATTAAGAGATATGAATGTCTTGTTTATTGGGCATGATGACAAGTCAATCTTCACTATATGTAGTGGGAGAAGGACTATTATATTAGTTATAATACATATTGATGTATATACATACCTATTGGAGTAAATGTTAATACTTCAGATATGGTATTTAATGAAATACCAATATGAATATCTTGAAATGTTCAAGAATATTATAAATGAAGAACAAACTTGGTAAAAGTATTAACTCTTTGATATGATCAATGAATGAGATACTTAAACCAAATGTTTGAGGACCTTGTGAGTAACTATGATAGTGTATCATAGAGAACTCATGATTAAGGCATAATGATGTCTAAATCAAAGAAGGAATCATACTCTAAATAATAAGAGTATGATCATCAAACAAATAACTAATCTTCTAGAATTCTTCTAAAGAACATGCTTTACACTAAATAAACGTACAAAAGGAGATTAAGAATCACAAGTGTTGTGGATTCTCAAATTCCATATGTAACATATACACCTCATATATCTAGTAGAAAACACCCTGAGCTTGATGGATAATGATATCCTACAAACTCAAAGGTGATGAATTGGTCATATGATGATGAGCCAATAATCAGACTAGATGATGGTGAAGAACTAGATTTTGAGTTATGGCTTGAAGCCATTAGATCCAAAATGACTTCCATGTGAACCAAATAAGGTATGACCTTAATGGTAGCACTTATAGGGATAAAACCCATAAAGTACAATGGGGTATTAAGAGTTAAGACTGACATGGATGGCATTTGAAGAGTTGATTGGTTGAATTGAATTCAAGTGAGTTCAAAGTGTTGAACCTGATGATTTTATTTAACCAATTGCAGTGGCAATAGGCCATAAAGGATCATGCTTGCTATTAAAACTTGAAGACTATGAAATTTGGCATATGGATATCAAAAATGCATTCCTAGTAGGAATAACATGAGGCTGTGTATGTGACACAACATGAAGGGTTTTATAATTTTGTTAATGCAGCTGCAGTATATAAGTTACAAGAGTTTAATCAATATGATTGATTAAATACAAGCACCTCAGAATTGGAGTCTTTATTTTGATTATATAGTTAAAAGGTTTGATTGATATATTGAAATAAAAAAGGGATCTATGATTACAAAGATTTAGTGGGAGCGTATTCATATTTCACATGATGATGAGGAATGAAACGTTCTAAAAATAGAAACTGGTGTGGAAATATCTTCTTTAAAGGAATAAAGAGAAATTTCCTATGTGATAGGAATAGAGATCTATAGAAATAGTTCTCGAAAGTATCTTGACCTGATAAAGAGAGAGCATACATTGGTAGTATGTGTTGAAGGGTTCAGTATGCAAAGATTCAGTGGGAGAAAACTTGTCCATGTTACATGGAGTTAGGCTCTCAGATGCCAAGTATCCCAAATTCTTATGAAGAATAGGAACACATATATAGATGCCTTATGCATTCGCAATTGGATCTATCATTCATGTAATCATCCCATTGTCTTGTATGTATCGGATATGACAAGAAAATATATATGCATTCATCATCTTGTATGTATTGGACATGACAATATGATATGCTCATCCATTTATCTCGTATATAATGGACATGACGAGTGGATGTTTGTCTACTTCCAGTGCGAGTCATTGGAATACCATAAAGAACTTATTTAAGTACTTGTGAAGTATTAAATGATTACTTATATGGTAATAAAAGGAAGAGTTGAGTGTAAATTAGTTACACTAATGCAAGCTTCCAAAATAATAGAAAATGATCGCAAAATGCAAAATATAAAAGTTATATTCAATTGTAAAGTGAACAAGAGTTGTTAAATGGAAATGTTCTGAGTAAAATTAAAAAGGCCATTTAATTCTAAAAATGTCGAGAATCCTTGTGTTATGAACACCAGAGGATACTATATGGATCTAGAAGTTCATATAGATGAACTTATAGATATTCCAACCACTGATGATAGAGTAGAAATACTAAGTCAAACAATGGAGCTAATTGTTAGGAAAGGAATATCAGATAGCATATTATGGCAACTCCATCTCATACAAAATGTCGTATAGCGTGGAGATGTGAAACATGAAATATACCGACTAAAGCAAAGTGTTGCTAACTCACTGGATTAGCACTAGCGCAACAGAAACATGTGGGACATGTTTAGAGATCACTAAGAATATGATTCGAAGGTGATTGGCTCTAAGTGCAAGTGGGAGTCTATTGGTATGTATGCCAAAGAGCCAATCATATGATTGGAATGACATATGATTTGATAAATATCAAAGGAAAGGTTTCAATTTATTCTAGCTTAATTGATTATGAGATAAATGATGGAGCAGAATGAATGTCTAAAGAATGACAATACTCAATGACGTTTGTCTTCAGGTTGAGGACCTAAACAATGAGACCATATGGATGCTAAGAGTATATACATTCTTGTTATGTCCCTAGTCGGATGTCATTATGGAAGGTTGATAGACAACAATGACACATCAAGACTAGAGTGTGTGTTGGTTGATGACAGTGTCTCATTAGTCATGATATATGATATCAAACCAAGCACATAGATACATGTTAGAGAACAATGTATCAGACAGACCCACTGTGAGAGTGATACATGGAACCATGACATGGTAGTCAGAATCATCTCTCATAGTGATGGTGGTGTTTGTGATTCTTAGACCTAAAATCACTGCACTCATCGAATGTGATTGGGTACACTTTGACATCATCAAACACAGTCTTGAAACATGGGTTGTTATAACGGTCATGATTGGGTGGCTTTGACGCATGAGATAGACTGTGAGTGATAGAAATGGGATTTGTCCCTCCTAAGGGAGTATGTTGTCCAGGTCACTTGATAAGTGAGACTGAGAAAGGCATGTGCATGCACATGTGAATCAATATATGATATTGATGTCACACATATCTCAGACAGTCTACTCTAGTTCAAGAAACATGAATGAACATTTAAAGGATGACAACTCCATGCCTTGAGTTCATTCAGGATAATAGAGACAAAGGAATTATACATTCACTGGAACACCAATCACAGACTATAGGATTGAAAGTTGTTCTCCAACTTTCCTTTTCACTTGGGTAGAATTGATGTGCGACTAGGTACCGCTCTTTGCTTGTGATGTCATAAGCTAGTTATGGACATTCACTGCCAACGTGAAATGGGACATATAGGATCACACACAAAGGATTAACCTGGAAGAGGAGTTTATCCATGAATGATGTTTGGATTGATTACTAAAGTGTTTAGGTACTCAATCAAACATTCAATCAATAGAATTAACTTAGAATCATCAATTTCAAGTGTTGAACCAATTGATTAGAGTGTCAAATTGATTGAGAACTGAATTGACTGTTGTAAAGAGGCAAAATCACCCCTTTACTAAAAATTTGAAGAATTGACATCCATTCCAAACACTCTTAGAGGTATGATGGAATGGGCATAAATTTTCCAAATTTATTAAACATTGGTATACAAAAGACCATTAGAAAGCAACGGAATAAAAAATAACTGACTATATTCAATTTCATAAAAGGTTTACAAAAATACATCAAATTCTCCCATTAGGGTTTACATCAAGACACACAATCAAGATCTAGATAGAGGGAAGTCTAGACTACTACAATCTTATCTCCCATAAACATCTCTATCAATCGTGTCCAAGCCAAAATCTAAGATCTTCCTTGTCTTGTCCATCACCTTGCTCAGCACCTGGGTGGTTGGGAAGGCACCCAGCAAAAAGGGAAAGGGAAGAAAAGTATGTATCAAAAAACTAGTCTAGGATATCAAAATAATTAAAGCAAATAAAAACAGGCTAGGGTTCATCACATGATGAAGATAACAAGAGTATGAGGCTATATATCAAAGAAGCTTGCCATTAACAAATATAATAAAAAGGATTTGTATGTAAGATAGTTATGTCTACCTAACTAAGTAGGGTTGAGGCACCTACCAAACCTCTAACCTTAGGTGAGGGGATAATAAGACATTCCCAGTCACCTACAATATTATGGGGAGAATAAGACATTCCCCAGGGCGATTATTTACATGCCCTCTATGGGTGGTTGTACATAAGTACTGCTACTTTAAATTAAATAGAACATAAATCCACATGCTAGAAAAAGTAGCCATGGAAAGAATAATTATATGAATCAATAAGCATGGCAGTGGGGTACTAAGACCCAAGAGTAATGTTCCAAAACTGATTTATGAGGCAAGTATGGCAAAAGATTCAAGAGTATATGAAATAGGGTTTAATAAAGCCTCATTATAGAAAAATAGGTTAAGGCACAAGTATTCCCAACTTAAGGTGTAAATGCACATACATAAATAGGGAATGCACATACATTGCACATACATAGCACATACCTATCTTATTGATATCAATTACTAACTTTCACCACTTTAATTGAGTCCAAGTTCCACTTTGCCTATTTTCAATGTATTAACATGTATTAGAGTACATAGTGCACATTAATGTATAGAAACCCCAATTTCAGATATTTTTAGTAAAATTCGGATTTAGATTTTGAAAATATCACCAATGAACTTATTAGGTTCTCCTGACCAAGAAAACATATTTTTATGTTAATTTTGGAGTTATGATGATTAAGATGTAAATTTTATGGATTTTATGCATTAAATTCGTTTTACAAAAATCACCCTTCGTCAAATCATGAAATCATACCTATAAAATATTTTATTAGATAGAGATTAATTTTCCAATTCCAAAACATATTTACTTGTCAAATTTGGATAAGCAGTTTAGAAGATATGAATTTTTCAATACTAACCAATAGGAAATTACCACATCATCAAACCGATAGAGATATTTGAAGAGAGAGGGAGAGGGATAAAACACCATTTGACCCAGGATCATGTCTAACCAAACTAGAGTTTCTAGAGAAGATAAAATAGCAAGAAACCAAAACCATAGAAGAACATGCTAAAAAGAGATGTAATTCATCGATTTTAAACATAGAAGCATGAGTTTTAAGCATGTACTAAGCAATATATGAGAAGGGGGTTAACCAAACTTGCCTATAGGAATGTAAGAAGGCCCAAACAGAAATGATCCCGAGATTATGAGGTATTGTTTCTCCAAGCTAAGCTCCTTTCTTGAGAAAAGATCACCTTCTCCACTGTAGAGGTGCAAACCCTAGCAAAAGAGCATGGAGATGAGATGTTTTAGGGTTTTAGGTGGAGTTTTACCATGTATGGTCATGGTTCCGACCTATAAGAAGGTATAAGGAGTACTAATAGGTAAGTAAGGGAGGAAACTTATTATTTTTGGTTGAAATTACCAAGGAGGAGCTTTAGAAACCCTAATAGAGCAATTTGGAAGCCCTATGAGCCTTTTTCACCCAGGTAGGCTCCCTCTATTACCTTGGGACAGCAACTTCATGGCCAAATGCAGAAGGAACTATTATATAAGCTAGAGGAAAGAAAAGGAGAGCAACAGTTTTTGAATTGTGAGTTGGGAAGGGGTATACATGGCTATATAAAGAAAGAGGTGAAGCATGAGGTGTCTTAAGGGACTTTCCATGTGTCTTTAGCCTAGGGCTTGATGGCCATGCAAGAGGACAGCTCATGGACTCTTCTTGGATATAAAAATTTGGTCCTAAGATCCAACAAATCCTTCTAGGCCATCCCCACCATTTTTCAAGAAAGAAATAACCTCATTGGTTGATAGCTTTTAAAGATATGCACCTTTATAAAGAGGGTTATCCCTATAATGCCCTTGGAAAGAAATACCATTAAACCAAGGTTAAACTAGGTTCTCTAATGGTTTGAAATCTCGTTAATGGTAAGGGAATATCTAAGGATTAAAATTCAGGTGATAATTTGCAAAGAAAACCTCCCGATTGGGTAAATTGCATAAAAGTCCAAAATGTACCTAAAATTGCATAACTTGCACAAACAACATCCAAATCGAACCAAATTTGAAACTTAGGATCATTTTATGTTTTAAAATCATATCAAAAATCTATATTAAGGTTTATAGCACTTAATTATGGTAATTAAGCTTGTTTAATACATAAATTAAGGTTTAGGGCCTTGCACTTCTAACACAAATTAATATACCATTGTTCTACTAAAGTGGTGATTTTACATTTTAGATCCTTAAAGATTTCACAGAGGTATTTGTGCATAAACCCTTCCATTGGTATAATTAGTAAATAAATGTTCACCAAACCACTATAAATTCCACTAATTAAATAGAAAGGCTGAAAAGGATGGAAATGAAAGGAAAAGATGGTAAAGTGGGTCAAAAGACAAAATTTTAGAATTCGGTATGTTACAACTGTGTTCTACACAATCTGGACCACCAACTGACCGGTTCACTGGGTGAACCGATCGACTCATGGTCAGTGAGATGAGTGTTTCACTCTAGTGAACTAATTGGTTCAACCGGATCAAATGAGCAGTGTTGAGTTGTCCCGATTTGTGAGAATAGTTTTTCATTTCACTTTTTCAATTCCATTGGGACAAGAATTAATATTTGTGTTAATTAGAAATGCATAAGGAAATTCAATTATAGGTAGGTCTGGAAAGTGAACCCAACTGACCAGTTCACAAGTGAATCGATCGGATCACACTCCCAAATGAGTGTTTCAGTTATGAAATGATTGGTTTGCCTGTCGCAGTGTAAATTATTTATAGAAATTCTAGACCCTTCTACTCCCTCACGGACTGGGATCCCTAACCCTGCCCTCTACTATAAATAGAGGGGTACATGGCTTCTCTAGAGACACAATTCAGAACATTAGTTGCTCTACAAAGTTGTTGTCCTCTCTGGTTGTTGTAAGCGAGAGAGCCCAAGCAAGTTCTACCCATCTAGGGAGGAACAGCGATGGAAAGACAATTGTAGAAAAGCAAGTGGTGGTGGGAGAGTGTGTCGATGAATAGTACACTGACAGAAGGGGACAACTCCTTTTAGTCCGTCCTTCAGGATGACTAGAGTTCTCGGTAGTCCATGTGGACTATCTATAGAGATGGGAGACTTCTGTCACTCAGGAGGACAACAGTCAACCATAGTCCAGGTTAAGACCAGGAGCTGCACAGACACCGTCGAAGATAGGTGGTTGAAGACTAAATTTGCTGCAAGGTATAATCACTGAGCAAGCCCCAGGACCAGGTATATCTCGCTAAAACCATCCTTCCCATTACATAGATATTGATGTGATCTACTGGTTATGGGTTTATGGTCAAGTAAAAAAAAATTTCCTCTGCCTACTCCGACCACGTAAAACCCAACACAAAGTGCAACATTTTATATCTTTGTTTTCCTTTTTCATTGCATCCTACTTCAAAAAAAACATTGGTGTATTTTCTATGTCTAAATATTATAACTTATTTGGTGATGTCACCACACAACTTTCGATGGCCATAGCCCATAAACAATTATGTGTAACCTTTTGTACTGCTTTTCCAAACATTGGTAAAGTGCATCGCTAGGCAAGAAATACTTTCCTAGAATCTTGAGTGATAAACCAACATTGATAGGTAGCAGTCCTCACTTCTAAATTTTGATCAGATTGCCATGAACATTATATATATATATATATATATTCAAAAAATTATCATCGAACCTTGTGTGGAACACATATTTGTGGGGTGCATATTTTGCACATGAGCCCATAGGAAGAAAAAGTTAATATTTTATGCATGAGTAGTTATCGAAACTATTTATTGTTCGTGTTATATAGAAATTTCCCTGATAATCTAATGTTTGTGAATTAACAGTTTACTATTGTAGAACTAAGGGAAAAAATGTTTCAGTTTTGATTATCCAGTTGAAGAGTACATTGTTTGAAACATGAAGTTGTAGTACCAACAAATTGATATTTTGATGGATATAAACAATCGAATTGTAAATAAGAAATGATACCAGACTCACTGAGGTGTGCAAGTATGCACTATCTTTAAGAGTATTTCTACCTTACTCGATGACAAATGACGATGCAATAGTAAACACGGTGGCCACTCTTTCAAGATACAACACCTTTTGGAGTGGCAATGTGTACAGTTACAAATTGCAGTCTCCAGCGAATAGCATTTCATCATTCTTCCAGTGATCACTCAGACAACCTTGAAGTGGAAGAGGAAAAATGAGCTAGGGAGAGATTTTTTTATTTTTAGTGCATAAAAGACTCAATAAATTTTTCATTAATAGAAAGGTTGTGATTGTGGTTGCCAAATGAAAATACATCGGCAATTGAACTCTTCCAAACAGAACCAACCGCAGCTTCAAAGTGTTGCAACACATGTTAAAATCATCTAGTGAACCAAGCGGCAAAATCAATCGAAGGCCACATCCACGCAAGGAGCCCTAGAAGGATTTGCATCCCACCTACATGTGGGATGCTACATGCGGTGACGCGCCTGATTAAATGGTTTCCAGAATGGGTCGGTCCAAACCCAATTGGACTATCCCACCATGTGTGTGCATAGCCCATGTTCCCTTTTATTCCTCAAATATCCAATGGATAAAAATCCATATATAACTAAGAGGGAAGTGTCTGACATAACCAATGTGAGACAAAATTCAATGCCTTTTATTTTAAAATACAATAGAAACCACAACAATTCCCCTCTATTTCAAAATAGAACAAAATTAATTTCGAGAAAATTAGTTGAAGAACTTAAACAAATGACATGCATAAACTTTAATAGAACTTAGTTCTTTGAACCAAAGCATAAAGTAGATGTATGTAATCAATAGAGGATTGGTAGACCTATGTTATTAAATTGGTTCCCCTTTTATCTGATTAGAGGTTCATTACTCACATGGCATTTATAAAATCAATTGTCATTCTTACAATTTGACTCTTTTAGACCATGCATCTACTGGGAATATTCATGAGTGCTCTAGAGACCTGTCCAAATCTCAATAGGAGTGGCTCCACTCCACACTCATATAGTTAGAATTTCATCAAGTATATATTGTAGTTATGTACATCACCATCAATGGCTATGAAATCCATTAAGAAAATATATTCAACTTACTCATTGCAAATTATTGTTGACATCATAAGAATAAGATACAAATATTACAATATATTGAGTCGTCTATGACTTATATTTTCCCATTGAACCTCCTTCACGAGATCACCATTCATGAAGGTTGGGTATCCATCACTTTGAATTTTGTTATGGGCATAATCCCATTCTCCTGGATGTGCTTCTCACTAGTTTTTGACTTAATGGCTTTGTTAGAGGATCGACCAAGTTTAATTCTAACTTTACATAATCCATTGAGATTATGCTATCACATATAAGTTGTCTCACAATATTGTGATGTAGGCAAATATGTCTTGTCTTCCCATTATAAACTTTGTTTAGCTCTTTCTATGGTATCTTACTTATCACATAGTATAAACACGGGAGGAGAAGGACTCTCTCAAATGGGAAGATCTGTTAGAACATGTCTTATCCATTTAGGTTAAGTCTGGACTTTTCTAAGGCAATAAACTCAAATTTCATAGTAGAACAAGCTATACATGTTTTCTTGGTGTATTTCCAAGATACAACACTTCCACACACGGTGAAGATGTAGCCACTTATAGATTTCAATTCATCTGGATCAAAAATACAATTGGCATCACAATATCTTTTTAACACAGTTGGAGATCCACAAAAAAATCAATCCATGACTAATTGTGCTTTTTAGGTATCTTAAAACCCTATGTAGAGAATCCCAATGATTCTTGTTAGGATTTTGAGTGTATCTATTTAGTCTCCCTATGACATATGCTATATCTGGACGAGTGTAGTTCATTAAGTACATCATGCTTCCAATTTGACTTGTTGAACACTAGGACTTTTATTTTTCTTAAGATTGTTATTAGAATTAAAAGGTGTGCTAATTGGCTTACAATCAAACATTGAAAAGCTTTTGAGGATTTTCTCAATATAATTTTCTTGAGAGAAAATGATGCAATCATCATTTTTAAGAAGTTTAATTCCCAAAATTGCATCTACTTCTCCCATATCTTTCATGTCAAAATTAGAAGCCAAGAAATTTTTTTGTACTAATCATTATATCAATATTAGCGTCAAAAATAAGCATGTCATCCACATACGGACATGTAATAAAACAACCTTAGTTATCGAGTTTTGAATATATAAATTTGTATCCTTCATTTATGTTGAACCCATACAATACGATGACTTTATTAAATTTATCATGCATTGTTTAGGTGCTTGTTTCAAACCATAGAGAGATTTAATTAGTCTGCATACTATCTTTTCTCGGAATAACATGACCTTCTGGTTGATCCACATAAATTTCTTCATCTAAATCTCCATTCGAGAAAGTAGTTTTAACATCCATTTGATGTATAATTAATTTCTTAATAGATGCCAAAGCAATTAAAATCCTGATTAAAGATATTCTAGTTATAGGAGAAAAAGTATCAAAATAGTCAATATCCTTTTGTTGTTTGTATTCCTTGGCAACTAATTGAGCTTTGAATTATATAATGTTCCATCAATTTTTAATTTCCTTCTAAATATCCATTTACATCCTATGGGTTAGATACATGGTGAAAGATCCACTAATTCTCATGTGTAAGTAGATAATATAGATTCAATATCACTATTAAGTGCTCCCTTCCATAATAAGGAATTCAGTGAATTAATAGCATCATTATAAGATATAGTGTCATTATCTATAATAAAGGAATAAAAGTCATCACCAAGATTCTTTTCCTATCTCACTCTAGTAGATCTTCTAGGTTATACATCATCAGGTTCTAAAACATCTTAGTATTGGATGTACTTGGGATGTTCTCTAAAATTTCATTTAAAGCATTAGATAAATTTTCCAAGGGAGTTTTCATGTGAAAGATATGTTAAAAATCATCATTTTTATATTAAACAAAGTATTAGGTTCTACTACATTGTTGAGTTACTTCTAAGAATCAAGAATCGATATGCCATAATATTTTGAGTGTAACCTACAAAAATATCATCTACAGTTCTAGCTCAATTTTTTGTTTCTTAGGTTTGAATAAAACCTTACCTAAACACCCTCACACTTTGAGATATTTCAAATTAGGGGGATATCCTTTCCATAAGTATATGGAGTCTTATTCGTCTTCCTACTGATAACATCTCATTTTGTGAACTTTCCGCATATGTTTTATTCCTATTCTAACATGTCTTTTATTGATTTTTCTATTCATATGAGTATCTTAGGGAAAAATTTTGAATTCAATATCTTTCCCGCTCAATGCAAGCTCATATCACGTCGTGACCATGATTGCACAACCCACGAATGTCACGACCATGACCAATCTAGTGACTTACGACATCATACCTCAACTGCAATACCAATCACGACTGAGATGATGCGCCATGACCATGGTATGGAAATTGATAGAGGGGTCTTGCCATGACCGCGATGTTTGTCGTGGCCGAAAATAAGGAATAATCGTGATCGCGGACACATGGCAACCTCCCAAGAAGTTTTGGTCATAACGAAACCCTACCATTGTGACTATGAAAATGGTCACAACCAGCTGACACGTCACGACCGCGGCAAAGAGCTAGTTCTGTAGGCAATGCCTATAAATAGGCCCCCAACTCCACACATTGGGGCAGCATGTCATCAAGAGCCACAAAGTGCTGCCAAACTCTAGAGTCATCCTCACCCATCTACTGAGATCTTGGATCTCTGAAGATGAAGATCACAGGAGAGAGAATGTCTACTATCCTCTTCTTTGAAAGAAGGATTTTCCATCTTCCACGTATGCATCAGATCTAGATTTGAAGGAGTATAGTTGGTGTATCACCTCCTTCTCTCTTCATATCTACTATCTTCCCCACGTTGTATCTTCCCACTCCCTTCTCTTCATTACTCTTGATGTATCTACGCATTTGTAATGTTGTTATGTTGCCCGTTAACATGTATGTCTAAACACCTATCTTGGGTCAGGAGTAGCCACTAAGGCCCTCCCAACATGTATATACGTGCATCCCTTTGAATATATATGCTCTTATCAAGATCATCACCATACTCTTATTCTTAATGCTTCACTTTCATGCTTAGCTACCATCTTGTGATTCATGATTGTTGATTCCTTGAAAGAGTAGTACAAACCTTATGTAAGTGTTATGGAGTAGTATGATTGCATGAAAATGTTGGAATACTAAAGCTAATGATCATATGGTTTTCTTTGTGGTTGTTTGTTTATCATCTCAAGAGAGAGGCAACCTTATAATCTAGATCTATCATAAGCTCGAGAGAGGAGGGAATAGACATATATGATGATTGCTTGTAATCTTGCTAAGGGTATACAAAAGGGGTGTGAGTATGTATGTTGGTGAGAGATCTTAGTAGGTGAAACCCGATCCAAGTTCTCTTCCATACTTTGGTTACAAATTCTTCGTTTGACTTTTTTGTCTTGTTTTATTTTCTTACTCCCCCACCCTTTTGATATATAGCTTTGTTTGGAGTATCATCATTCCTTAGGGAACACCACTTTGACCCTATTGTTCATTGTATTTGAGTCTGAGGCTTCACATTCTTAGCACTTATCAACCTTGTCACTGTGGTTCAACCCCGATTTACTACATCATACCCTGTATAATAGTTGTGGGGGCATGAGTGTTGGGTTATAAATTTAAGAGTCTGACTACTCTACATGTGCTCCTTTTTAGACGTGTGATTTAGGCTGGTCAATTTTTTGGCACCATTGTCGGGGACAAGGCAAAATGGTACTATTTAGAACATGAGTCTACTCATTATACACATGTGCCTCTAGCTTAGCCATAAGCTTGACTGCATGAAATCTCTAAATATGCTATCCTATGATTACATATAATATTTCATTTTAACACGTCCAACTTTCTAACTTGACTGTGCATTCTATTCAGGGAGCCCGAAGGGAAGCAGACTTAGTCAACACTTCACCCTCTCTTCAATAAACCATGTCACCTAGTGTGGATGACAGTCTTACTGGGGAAGATCAGAATGTAAGGATTCAATACAATCGACCAACACACGAGAGAGATGAAGAAAGGGAAGATCATCACTCAAATGGTCACCACCACGACGAAGAGTGATGTGAGCTAGATTGCCATCCCCACCACTACCGTAGAAGGCGCCGAAGGAATCACCGTGAATGTGAACATGATAATGAGCGTTAACGTAATAACTAGAATAGCAAGGGTGAAGATGATGAGGAAGAGAAAACTCTTACAGAGCTAGCTATGACTAGGCCACGAGTCAAGATGCCCAATAGTTATCCCACACTTCAATGTTGTCAATTTTGAGTTGAAACCCATTGTCATCTCTATGATCTAGAACAAGTCTTTCTGGGGGAATTTGAAGAATAAGAATCCATACCATCATCTTGACGCCTTCAAAAACATATGTGACACCATCAAGATGAGGGGAGTTCCTCAATAAGTTATATATTGCAAGGGATTCATTTCTCTCTCAAAGATAAAGCTTTGTCATGGTACCTTAATCTACTCCTCTGGTCCATAGATGAATGGAGGCCCCTAGTCGATGCCTTCATCACTAAATTCTACCCCACTAAGTAAACCATTCAAAATAGGTAAAAGATCACCTCCTTCATGCAAAAACCTAGAGAAAACTTCACGAAATTTGGGAACGGTACCAAGAATATCAAAGGGATTGTTTGCACCATAACAACCATAGTGGATTCCTAGTGACAACATTTTACAATAGGCTAACCCCCACGGAGTGGACTTTGCTGAATGCAGCTGTCGAGAGTGATTTCCTTGGAAAGAAACTGAGCAAAACTATGAAAATCACTAATAACATGGTTGCATGACAAGCAGGCATGGACTATGAAAGAAGTGATAGAGGTTTAGCCAATATAGCTGGTTCTGAAGGATCTCCAATGGAAGCCAAGGCTTTGGAAACCATTATCACTCAAATTTAGAAGATTTCCACTGATGTCAAACAACTAAAAGACATTGGACACAAAGGAAAGAAACACATTGAGAAAGTCATGAAGTGTGTTACTTGTAGAGAAGGAGGCCATGGAGTCGACAATTGTATCTATACACAGTCGGAAGAGAGTGAAGAAAGTGAAAGCAAAGAAGAGATAGAAAATGTCTCTTATGCCAATTTTAAACTACCATACTATCTGAGATTCAACAAAAAAGATGGTGTTGAGAACTCTCACCAACTGAATGGTTCATCTAAACTGCCTCCAGGATTTGAGTAGAAGGGAGGACCAACTCAATATACTATAACTACTAGCTATCAGATGAACAAAAATAGCTATTAGAGCCAAAATAAAAATACTATCTGACTAGGTCAGTGACAAAATCAAAGTCAAAGTCAGACTAAGGATAGCAATCAACCGAACATGATAGCTCAGTTGTTCGATTTTGCAAAAAGGCAAGCTTTAGTGAACGACCAACTTACTCAGAGTGCCATCACCAACTCAGTGTGTTAACCACAATGCAAACACAGATGGCAGATATGCAAACCCATCAAAGGCAAATTGATTAGCAGCTTTCCTAATTTGCAGAGCTTGTGAAGAACCCTTTGGGAAAGATTCTATCAAATATGAATACAACAAAGATGGCCACACTCCAATAAGGGAGGATGTTGTAAGATCATGGTACTAACAGCACCACAGAGGAAAGAGACTGTAATGAGCCACAATCTAAGAAGGTAATTATGCAAGAAGAATCTGGAAGAAAAGAATCATCTAAGAAGTATAAAGAAGAAGATAATCATAGGAAAAAGAAGGATGAAGGGGTCAAGAACCCAAATCATGTGGGAGAATCTTTTACGTAAAGAAATACATATGCTCTGAGAGTCCCATTTCCCTACAAACTAATCAAGGCACATCTAAAGAAGAGATATGAGAAGTTTATGGAAGCAGTGAAGAAATTACACCTTCATATCCCATTTCTTGATTGAATTGAAGAGATGCCAACGTATGCAAAGTTCTTTAAGGACTTGATCACAAAGAGAAGGAGAGTAAACCATGTTGAGATTTTAAAATTGGCCAAAATGTCAAGCACGTTTGTTCAAGTTGACCTACATACCAAAAAGAAAGATCCAGGGTCATTCCATATCCACTTTTGTGTAGGAAACAATGAGGAAAGGAAGGGATTAGCTGACTTGGGAGAAAGCATTAGCCATATGCCCTTGACCCTAGCCCAAAGGCTTGGATTAACGAATATGGTGAAAACGGTCATGAGAATCGAGCTAGCTGACCACACCTGTATGAGGCCAGTAGGAATAGTAGAGGATGCCCCAATACAGGTTGGGTGATTCTTCATACCGTGTGATATAGTGGTGATCGACACAGTTGAGGACCCGAAGTGCCCAATGATATTCAGAAGACCTTTACTTGCCATAGGAAGAGCTCTAATAGATATGGCAGAAGGGATAATTACTCTATGAGTTGGCAATGATCATATATATTTCTATGTGCAAGATGCCATGAGAGACCATCTCTCTTTGAATCAGCTTACTTCATGGATAGGTACTATCAGTATTGTGAAGAAGTACAAGAGGATAAGGTGATTGTTGATTCACTCATGCGGGCCTTGAACAACCTTGGCACCAATTCGGAAGATCCGGAGGTAGTTGAGATTTTAGATTACTTAAATCAACTTGAGGAGGAGGATCTCAGTGATGAAGAAAGTATAATAGAAACCATGAAATATGCATTTCTCAAACAAACCCCTAAAGAGAAGGGAGCACTGAAACCAAAGCTAGAATTAAAATGGCTGCCTGAAGGGTTAAAGTATGAATTCCCTGATTATGAAGAGAGGAATCTTGTGATAGTTAACGTGAACCTGACCGATGAATAGATAGAAAGATTGTTAAAGGAACTCAAACTGCATAGAAAATCTATAGGGTATTCCATTGAGGACATCAGAGGTCTTAGTTCTTCCCTATGTATCCTTAGAATCAATCTTGATGAAATGGCTAAACCTCTAGCTCAACCACAAAGGAAGTTGAATCAAATGCTAAAGGAAGTTGTGAAGAAAGAAGTGGTTAAGATACGGGATGCCAGAATCATATACCCTATAAGTGACAGAAATGGGTTAAGCCCTATTCATGTAGTGCCCAAGAAAGGTGGAATAATCATTGTAAGAGGTAAGGTTGGGGATGAGGTAGCAATGTGAACCATTACAAGTTGGTGTATGTGCATTGACTATCCGAAATTGAATGTTTCTACAAGAAAAGATTATTTTCCTCTACCCTTCATTGATCAAGTCCTAGAAAGATTAACATATCATGATTACTTCTATTTTCTGGATGGGTATTCAAGATTCTATAAAGTACTGATTCACCCCAACAATTAGGAAAAAACAATCGTTACCTGTATCTATTGCATGTATGCTTTCAGAAGAATGCCATTTGGGTTGTGTAATGCACCTCCAACCTTCCAATGTTGCATGATCTCTATGTTTTTGGACTTTCTAGAAGATATAGTGGAGGTCTTCATTGACGACTTCTCATGTATATGGGGCAGATTTCGAGGGGTGTCTGAAAAATCTATCTATAGTCTTGCAACGCTATAAAGAAAAACACCTGGTTTTGAATTGGGGAAAATGTCATTTTATGGTCCAAAACGACATCGTCTTAGGACATAAGGTTTCCAAGAAAGGAATAGAGGTTGACCTAATTAAGATTGAGGATATATCCAAGCTTCAACCACCTAAGTCTTTCACTGGAGCAAGAAGTTTCCTAGGGCATGTAGGATATTATAGATGATTCATAAAAGACTTTTCGAATATCACTAAGCCCCTTTCAAACCTCCTAATTAAGGATGTTGAATTTGAATTCACTAGTGAATGTTTAGATGCCTTCAACACCCTCAAAGAGGCTTTGATGACAGCTCCAATTCTGTAAGAGCCAGATTGGGAGTTACCCTTAGAAATTATGTGTAATGCAAGTGATTTTGCTATTGGAGTTATTTTGGGAAAAAAGAACAAAAGGCACCATGTGATTTTCTATGAAAGTCAAACCCTAGATGAAACCCAAGTGAATTATACCACCACAGAGAAGGAAATGCTAGCCATTGTATTTGTCTTCAATAAGTTCAGATCATACTTAGTGGGATCAAAAGTAAAAGTATACACTGATCATGGAGCTATAAAATACCTTATGCTGGAAAAGGATATGAAGCTAAGGTTTTTGTGATGGGCCTTACTACTACAAGAATTTGACCATGAGATTATTGATAAGAAAGGGGGAGGATGTGGTTACAGACCACCTATCAATGATAGTTTTTGATGAAGAAAATCAATTGCCTATAAATGACAACTATGTCGATGAAGCTCTATTGATGGCTCACTCAGTTGAACCAA
The DNA here is from genome assembly GCA_963693085.1 of Alisma plantago-aquatica. Taxonomy (NCBI): domain Eukaryota; kingdom Viridiplantae; phylum Streptophyta; class Magnoliopsida; order Alismatales; family Alismataceae; genus Alisma; species Alisma plantago-aquatica. The sequence goes on along the minus strand of OY856409.1, from coordinate 1,305,662,248 downwards.
CCCTACCTTGCTTTGCTAACATTTGTAACTGTCTAGCATGTGGGAAACTACCACTCGAGATCACTTATAATCAGAAGAAGAAATTGATCTCCGATCAAAAAAATTACTATTGAAATGATCCTCTTTTATTAAAAAGATGCTCTCACAATTTTTATCGCCGTTCTGTACCAGAAGAAGAAGTACCTCAAATCCTCAAAGAATGTCATTCCTCGCTTTACGGTGGTCACCAAGGTGGACAAAGGACTACTGCTAAGGTTATGGAGTCAGGCTTTTATTGTCTGACACTCTTCAAATATGTTATGTCATTTGTAAAGACTTGTAAAGAATGTCAACTCATAGGAAACATCATTAGAAGGAATGAGATGCCCATGGCAGATTGGGTAGAAGTAGAAATTTTTGACGTTTGTGGGATCAACCATATGGGACCATTCCCATCGTCAAGAGGAAACCAATATATTCTTGTTGATGTGGACTATGTCTCAAAGTGGGTAGAGGCAGTTGCTACCCAAACATGTAACTCAAAGGTTGTGATCCAGCTATTTGAGAAAACTATATTTCTATGATTTTGGGTCCCACGTACCATCATAAGTGATGGAGGATCACACTTGGGGAAAAATAGTTCGAAGATCTATTGAAAAAGTAAGGATTCAAGCACAAAGTGGTGACCCTACCATCCACAAACGTCAGGACAAGTAGAAGTATCTAACAGGTAAATCAAGTAGATTTTGGAGAAAATATTAAGTTGTACTAGGAAGGATGGTCTATGAAACTCTATGATGCGTTATGGGCCTACCGCACGACATACAAAACACCAATAGGCACAACGCCCTATAGACCGATTTATGGGAAGTCCTGCCAACTCCCTATTAAATTAGAGCACAAAGCCCTTTGGGCTATCAAATTTTTGAATATGGATCTAGACAAAGCAGGCAATAAAATATTTCTCCAACAACAAGAACTAGAGGATATGAGGCTACATGCTTACGAGAATGCCATGATCTATAAGCAAAGAACTAAGGTATGGCATGATTTCCACCTAAAAAAACAAGGATGCGCATGAGGGTGACAAAGTTCTTTTGTTTAACTCCAGCATTAGGTTATTTCCTAGAAAGCTGAGAACTAGATGGTCCAGCCCTATCTCTATGGTAAGATCTATCCGTCAGGAATGATGGAAATCACAATTGATAAGACTGGCATGTTCAAGGTGAATGGACACAGGGTAAAAAGATATTATGAAGATAAGGCCTTTGTAAGAAGGTCAAAACTAAGTTTGGAGGAACCCAGTCCTGTAACATATGGAACATGCGAGACGCCACCAACACTGGTTGAAGGATAATGAAAACAGAAGTCAAGATATACTTTAAACTAGCACTTCTTGGGAGGCAACCCAATCATTTCCTACTTTCTTTCATAATTAAAGCTTTCCTTTATCCTCCATTTTTAGTCTAAAGCCATGTACATAATTATCTTCGAAATTTCTCTCTCTAGGTATTTTGTTATGTCCCCCCTCTAAAAGTAAGGGTAGTTTGTGGGATGTTATGATTTCACATGTTTTTCAGTGAAATGTAATAGGGGTGTTTTAGGTTAAAACTAAAAATATGTATATCTTCATTGGACGTTTTCAGCGTGCCATGATTGTGACATTTGTTGCGGTATCAAATAGCTGATATGCCTATTTTTTTGACACGATCATGACAGCCACCATGGTCGCGACAACCACCGTGGTCATGGCAACTACCTTGGTCATGACAAATTTCTTCTCAGTGATATGTCTCAACCGTGACATTTGTCAGGGTCGTGATGACAGTCACGACCGCGATAGCTGTAAGAGTATAAAAGAGGGAGGCTTAAGTAAAAGTGTTCTCTTCTTTCTCAATCTCACTCGTGTTGCTTTAGCTCTGAAGAACCCTACTCGACGAACCATGACAAAATGAAGGTGCTGGAAGATGATTCATGGAGGACTAAATCATCGCCATTGTGGTTCTGTTGTTGTGGCTGTAGAGCCATCGTCGCCAAATCTCTTAACCTTCCTAATTCCCATCCTATATCAACTCCAAAAAGGTACATAACTCCTTTCCCCCTATCTTATTATGTTTCTTTCTCCTTTCTTTGAGTCTTTATATTTCTTCCTCATCGATGCTCCATCGTCTTCATTTTGCTCTCTCCCAAACCCTAGAACCTAACCATCTTGATCATACTTTGGCTTCAAATTGCCACCATGATTGCTAAAGTGTCATCAACACTCTATCTAGTTGTACATGTACCTATGTTTGCCTCTATCCTTTTCCCCCTTTCCTCCGATCTCCATGATTTCCCTCTCGTTCACCTCTGTGTCGACATCACGATCGCAACAGGGCTTTAGTCAAGATATCAGTCTCGACCATGACACTCTCTATGCTTTCTTTACCTGTCACGACCATGGCTTTCGTTTTGACCGTGACAGCCTTCTCAGCCGCAACAATCATCTCGGTCATGACAAGTTGACACGCCTTGCTGATGCGATCAGGCTTTTGTCCACTTGATTACTCACATTTTTTATGCCACCTCTCCTGATAACTCCTTGATTGCTCTCCTTGATTTTTCCCATATTATGGTTACACGTGCATCGTAGCCATGGAAGTCACCCTGGATGTCATGGTCGAGACATCTTTCCCTTTGCTTCCCTGACCCATTACACCCGTGACACCGACTACAGTCGTAACATCTTACTCTCTCATTTTAAGAATACCATTTTTCTAATGTCACAGTAGCGATGTGGTCTCTTCCATGTTTCTAATTTGACTTGACTGTGACATTCGTCACGGTCACAACACTCCCAAGCTCTGGTGTCATGAATGCGACATCACATATGTTATTTTTTGTTTGGAAAAACTCTATAGAAACAAACATAAATACAAATGAAATGGACAATAATGTAATGAATATTATTGACTACAACATTGCTCACAAACTTTTGTTGCAATAAATTCATAATGTCTTCCTCCACTTCTGATATCCTGGTGAAAAAGTTGACGTCACTACTAGAGGTACATAAAACCATTAGTAAGATTGAGAAATGACTTCGTGAAGATGCCAGCCTAAAAGAAGAGGACAGATCTCGCCTATGGTTGATCAAGGAAAAGTACGATAACATTCCAAACCACAAGATGCCAGAGGAGTCTGAAGAGTCCCAGGGGACTATGCAGACAGAATATTATAAGTACTGCCTATCTAAGGAAGAACTCAAGGGAATGGGAAACACAAATTGCAAGCCAAGGATGCCAAAGACACTAAAAAGAGAAAGCTAGAAGTTGTAGGAAAACCAAAGACTCTAGAACAAGAAGTAGACTCTGAGGTGGTTAGGAAAGAAGCATAAGAGATCATAGCCAAGCAATTAGCAACGTTCATACCAAGCGACCAAGTACACCAGTTTCACTTTGACTTGGTAATGAAGACCAAGAGCTTCAAGCCGACATGATACCTAGACATTGATGACTTCAATAAGATGGGAATATATGATAGAGTAATGAAGTTTTTTGAAGGGTACAACCTTCACACTCTATGCACCTCTGAAGCCCCTTCTCTTACACAACTCAACGTGGAGTTTATGACGTCACTGGAAAAATTCCCCGTTAGTGACATCGAACGCAAGAAAGGTGGCTGAGAATTAAAGCTGGAGGTGAGAATAGGTGGGAAAGATCATGTGATCACTAAGGCCATCCTAAATACTATCTTCACAAAGATGACAGAAGAAGCACATGTCTGCTTAGCTGCACCAAGAAACAAGGAAATTGTCGGCTATAGTAGCCACATGATGTGGGAAAAACTCATAGGAGAGCTTGAGCACAGCCCAAAGAACTCCAACACAATGCTCATCACTTCCTACTTCATCAGAATCATGCAGAAGATAACAGCCAATACAGTCTTCACAAGGTCAAAAACTGGGGGAGTTTCTAAAGGAGATATATTCTTAATATGGTCTATGTTGAATAAGAAACCAGTAAATATTAGAAAACTACTGATAGAGAGATTGTCAACTGTTGTAGGGTCTAAAGAAAAGCGGATTAAGGAGTTATGCATGGGGAATCACATCACTCACATAGATTATCACTTCATGAATGGTGAGAAAATAATGAAAAATAAGCACACTAAGGGACATAATAAGATGGACATTAAGTCCCTAATAAACATAGTAATCCTAGTGTAAAATGGCAACAAACTCTTCTATAAGCAAAGCTTCTCCAAACTCTTGTTGCCTCTACCTAAAATGGTGTATTATGATGCCCATAAACTATGGCCCATCGAAGAGGAGGTGAACAAGTTGCACTCGAGTACAATCAGCAAACTATAGATCCCCAATCACCGGCCACAAATGAAGATATAACACATACAACACCAGAAGTAGAATAGCATAAGCCAGCAGACAGAAAGAAATTGGCAATCAGGAAGCACAAGAGCAAGACAGCAGATGCTCCTGGGGATAGGAAAGAGATGGAAAAGTAGACATCTGTAAAAGATCATACGAATCACAATGACAAAGAATCCTTCAACCCTCCCTCACCGCCACCTGTGACAATCTTGCCACACAAGGAGACCGTCAAGTGGAGTGCTTTTACAAAGGCACATGGAGGAATACCTAAAGCAACAAAAGAAGAAAGCCACATTCTGGAGAAGCCCAAGGTGCTTACCCCAACATCTCCAGGGGCAGAAATTACACCTGATGTGCTAGTGCAACCAGAAATGCCAACCTGCAAACAATATGAAGAAGGAGCACAATCTGCCACTAATGTGGAAAAGAAAAGCAGGCAAGAACCTAGTCATCCTCTACAACCAGCAAACAAAGTAAAAGCAACTACCCCATCTACCTCTACAGTCGAACAATAGAAACACCCACAATCATCGGGCGACATGTTAGGGTGTCAATTTGATTCTATGTAGGCACAGGTCCAAGACTGTTCCACAACTAATTCTAATATGAATATCTATCTAGATGTGCTAACTGTGCAGGTACAAGACTTGGATGCAAGAACAGAAACCCTCCCAGACTTTATGAAAGAAGTCCTCAACAATTAAGTGGCGATGATGATGGCCATCAAAGCTATGACATACGAGATGACTGCTCTGCAGAAGGAGAGAGAAATAATACAAGTTGGAAAAAAACTATTATGCAATGGCTATGAAGAGGCAATGCAAGATTTAAAAAAAGAATGCATACGCTTGGAGGACGAGCACAGAGACATGGAAGCTAAATCTAGGAGCTAGAAGACTGGAGAAACTAAAATAAGGAAAATTTGGCAAGCCCCTCACCGTCTCAAGCCTCCCCAAATGAAGATGATAACGTAGGTGGAGCCAGTGCATCCATAGTACCCAAGGATAATAGTGCAAATACATGCTCCACCCAGAGGGAGGAGCAAATTACAAAAGAGGCACCATCTCAAGCCAAGGAACAAAATAGGTGTTGATGGGGAGAAAAAGAACGCATCAATGTAGGAGTTCAATCTAAACTCCTGACCAAAAGAGAAGGATGCATTTGTCCAAGAGAATCCAAACAAATGTGTCATCAGAGTGGAGACCAGTACATCTGAAAAGTTGAGGACTGGTGAAATAAACAATATAAATCAAATTCTGGATGAAATGAACATTGCCATGGAAATCTGTGACACGTTCTTCGAGGAGCCAACACATAACAAGAACAATGACACAATTTATGGAGGCAAAATGGCTGCAACTCTTGTTGCACTATATGAAGAAGTCCTCGAGTCACCATCAAAAACAAACATGTTCATGGAAGAATCTATCAAGTACATCACCGCCGCCAACAAAATGCAAACATGGAAACTACTGCACAGAATTACTTACAAGCCAGCCTAGATCCATGTAGCACCACTTCCTCCTATCAAGGGAATCGGAGAAGGAAGTCATAGGATGATGAAGGCAGCCTTGCTTCATTTTTCATCAATGAACCAGCTAGAGAGCGAAGAGAAACTGCTAAATAGACAGAGATGGTGTCCCTCCACCTCTCCCGTGTAAAATGGAAGGCATGGACATGGCCTCACTATCTAGGATAACATGAAGGGATGTCCATGTCTTGGCAGATGTGACAGATGACAACCTCCCAAGTACAAATGTGTTGTATCATAGTAAAGGATGGTCTCTAACTAGGGAGTGCTTCAGGGGAATCTTCCTGAAAAGAGCATGTGTTCATAATAAGCTGCTTAAAGTTCTATGTGCTACTCTACTATAAGAGTTCCTCCACACTGACAAGATACAACCAGTGTTAAACGGTACCACTCACCTGGAAGAGAAGTTATTCAACCAGAAAGATGATTCTAATGATGTAAAAGAGCTACAATGAGTTGTATCTAGGGAAGAGATAAGGTTTGTGACTTTGCTTATAAGAACAGTCAAATACTGGGCCCTGATCGTGGTAAATCTATATGAGCGGTGCACCACAATATACAATTGTTGTGTTGTTGAACTAGACTGGACGTCCTTGGTGTACAAAGACAAAGAAGTCAGGGACATCCTGAAGGTACTGCTGAGGCTGCAACATGCAATCTAGAAAGCAAGAGAGGGACACCGGGGTATTCAGAAGCTGACTAGTGCTCTAGTGCTAGTGCTGCCAGAGCCTGGGAAGGGCTATGTTGTTTTCTGTGATGCTTCCAAGAAAGGTTTAGGTTGTGTGCTGATGCAAGGGGATAATGTGGTTTCTTTTGCTTCGCGAAAGCTTAAGAAACATGAGGAGAACTATCCAACACATGATTTAGAGTTGGCAACGGTGGTGCATGCGTTAAAGATTTGGAGACACTATCTTTATGGGGAAGTGTGTCAAATCTTTACAGATCATAAAAACCTGAAGTACATCTTTTCGCAGAGTGAGTTGAACATGCAAAAGCATCATTGGATGGAGCTAATAAATGATTATGATTGCACCATTGAGTATCATCCTGGTAAGGCAAATGTGGTAGCTGATGCGCTTAGCTGAAAGTCTTCTTCTCTTCCTATGAAGAAGGCACAATTGAGTTCCTTGGTATGAAATAGGCAAGATATGTTTGTCTCCTTGCAGCAGATGAATGTGCAGTTGGAAGTTTCCTTGTTGGCAGGACTATTGGCACTATTGCAAGTCAAGCCTACGCTGAGACAGCAGATCAAAGACGCACAGCATGTGGATGATACAGTGTAGTTGATCAGGTCAGAGCTTAGCAGCAAAAAGTGTGATGGGTTCCATGAGTCTGAGGATGGACTAGTTTTCTATCGTGGTAGGATGGTGGTCCCCGATGGTGATAATCTAAGAAAGCTAGTGCTCGAGGAAGCACACACATCGATGTATGCTATGCATCCAGGAGTCACCAAGATGTATCATAATCTGAAGGACATGTATTGGTGGTCTGGCTTGAAGAAGGATGTAGCTAAGTTGTGGCTAAGTGTGCAGTATGTCAGCAAGTTAAAGCTGAACATCAGAAGCCGGTATGTATGTTGCAACCCATGTCGATACCACAATGGAAATGGGATCATATAACCATGGACTTCATATTTGGTCTACCAAAGACATCTAGGAATCATGATTCCATTTGGGTAATAGTGGACCGACTGATAAAATCTGCTCATTTCATACCTATAAATACAACGTATACATCAGAGAAGCTTGCTCAGGTGTATGTAGACGAGATAGTGCGTCTGCATGGTGTACCAGCAATGATAGTTTTTGACAGAGGTCCTCAATTCACAAGTCATTTCTGGGAACAGTTGCACAAAGCGTTGGGAACGCAGTTGAGGTTCAGTACTGCCTTCCACCCACAGACGGATGGATAGTCTGAAAGGACTATTCATACTTTGGAAGATCTTCTTTGAGCTTGTGTTTTGTAGTTCCTAGGAAGTTGGGACGTGCATCTCAATTTGATAGAGTTCGCTTATAACAATAGTTATCAGCAGAGCATTGACATGGCTCCTTATGAGGCCCTATATGGAAGGAAGTGTAGATCCCCTTTATGCCGGTATGAGTCTGGTGAGTATCAGCTTTTGGGTCCTGATTTAGTGTAGCAGACAACAGAAAAGATCAGAGTGATACGACAACAGTTGAAGGCGGTACAGGACAGATAGAAGTCTTATGCAGATAATTGTCGATGACCTTTAGAGTTCCAAGTGGGAGACAAAGTGTATCTCAAGTTCTCACCTTGGAAAGGCGTGCTAAGGTTTGGCCGGATAGGCAAACTGGAACCCAGGTATATAGGGCCATACCCGGTAATAGCACGTGTTGGCAAGGTAGCTTACAAGTTAGAGCAGCTGCCAGAGTTTCCATGTCAGCATGTTGAAGAAAAGTCATCCAGACATAGGGACAATGATACATCCAGTTGAGGTTGAGCTTGATGAAGACGTGACCTATGAGGAGGGTCCAGTGGCGATCTTTGACAGAAGAGTAAAGAAGTTGAAGAGGAAGGACCTGGTTCTTGTGAAGGTTCTTTGGCATCATCGTGGTGTTGAGGAAGCCACGTGGGAGCTTGAGGAAGAGATGAAGCGGAAGTATCCCTTACTTTTCTCTTCAGATTTTGGGGACGAAATCCCTTTGTAGAGGTTTATGGCTTGTAAGGACCTTGGCCTTCATTTTGGGCTTACCCTATTTGTTTTGCCTAAACCTTGTGCTTGGTTGCTTGCTAATCACCTTTAGTGGTGATTAGGGTTTGCCTGTGTTTTGTTGGGAGTTGAAGGTGCTACTTGCACAATAACCTTAAGTTAGGGTTGAAGAGCAAGTTTGCCACCTTGCGAGAAGTCTTTCTCTCTCTTTGCTTCCTCTAGGGTTGAGAGGAAGGTTTGGGTTCATGCCTTGAGTTTCCTGAGGCTTGGTTGAGCTCTTTTGGGCCTTGTTTTCCCTTGTTTGGGCCTTGCCTTGCTTGGTCGAGCCCTGTACCGGGCAAGGATGCCTTGTGTCGGCCATGGGGTATCGCCCATGGGTGTGTCGGCCAAGTTGGTGGTGGTGTGTCGACCTTTGACTTTGTTGACCTTCTTGCTTTGGTTGTGTCACCCTAGCTTGGACATGTGGCCGATCCTTGGTTGGGTGGTGGCATGGCATGTGCATGTGTTTTGCAAGGTGGCAAAATGTGTGGGCAAGTGTCCCTTGGTAAGGTGACACCTTGTCTTGGTTTAACCTTGACCCTCATTTATATATGCCTTGCCTTTCTCTTCCTTGGGAACCCTTTGGCTCTTTTGTTTCTCTTCCCTCCTTGTGTGCACGACACACCTTCCTTGGAGAGCTTGGTGGATGATCCTTTCCCCTTGGTGGAGATCTTTTCTTCTTCCTCTATCTTGGTGGTCGAACCCTAGGTGGGTCTTGTTCTTTGGTAAGCATCTTCTTATCCATCTTGCCTTACCCTTCGGCCATGGTGGTTATGATCCTTGTTCCTTTTCTTGAGGTGGCCTAAAGTGGTGTGCTTGAAGCTAGGAGCTAGAAGCTTGGAGCTTTAGAGCTTGAGGATTTTGCTTAAGGCAGGTTACATAACTTCTAGCCCTAGCTATACTACCTTCTTTATGTGGCATGATTCTTATATGTTGATAATCGGCCATGCATGTTATGTTTCTTTCTCTAGTACATGTTGTTGATCTTATGGATATAGTGAGCATGATGTTATTGATGGTTTATATGCCTTTACACCTAGTTGGCCGAACCATAGTTTAGGGTTTTCTTTGGTGGCAACACCCCTTTCTCTCCTTGGTCTAGAAGAGTGAGTTTGAGCTCTAGTGATGTAGGCAATACCCCTCTCTCATTTTAGTTGAGAGGTGAGTCTATATTCTAGTTGCTTGGGCAACACCCTCCTCTCACCATGGATTTGAGAAGTGAGCTCTTGGATATGTGATGACCTAAGTGAGATTGATCATTGTGTTTGCCTGATTTGTGATAGAGGTTATTCAAAACCCCTCTCTCTTGGTTGTTGAGAGGTGAGCCGGTCTTCTTGATCATTTAGGGTTTGGTGCTCTTGTGCTTGAGGTTGAAGATGACCATGTTGGGTTGCACCTTGCACGATATGACCTTGGAGTAGTGTTGTCTGATAGCCTTGTCTTGGGTTGTACCTTTGACCGATATGCCTAGTTGGGTTTGGCTGATACCCTTTGTGGAGTGGGATCTTGGACAATACACCTTGATGTGTGCTCTGCACGACACACCTTGTGATAACTCTTGGCCGATATGAAGTAGTCATGTGGTGCCCGTTATGGCCCTCTTGACCTTGATGATGACCTTGGGTGATGTGCCTTGACCTTATAAATGTTGCTCCTTGGCCGATAGAGTGCCTAAGTGGATAACCCTGGTTGAGAGCCTTGGGCGATATAGGTTAGGATGGTCTCTTGAATGGTATGGGGTGAGTGGTGCACCTTAGTGAGTATCTTAGTGGTGACCAATATGATGTGTTTGATCTTGTTGGGCGATGAGCCTTCTCGGGGTGCCTTGGTATCGGTTGTTGTCATGAGCATGGTGGGCGCTACAAGGCTGAGCTTGAGTCCCATGCTACTGGCCGATACCAGCGTTGAACACTAGGGAAGTTGTTGCCCGTTACAAACCTAAACTCTAGTTGAACGATAGGCTCTCTTGTAAAACCTTTGTGGTCATCTTGCCCATGGACGACATGATGCCTTGGCCGTCATAAGGGTCCTATGGATGACATGGTTTGGTGGTTGGACGATAGGCTCCTTGGGCGTCATGACCTTGATCGTTATGGCCTTGAGCATTATGAGGTTGGTGACTGCCCGACATAAAGCCCTAGCCGATACATCTTTTGGTGAGGGTTGGTGTTTCCCTCCATATCTATAGTGAGGGTTACATGAGCTTGGTGAGGATTCTGATAACTCAGAGTGTATATGGCTAATAATGATAACACAAGTGATATGGTGTAATCACCTTGAATCATGTAAATATGATAATAAGATAAAATGATCGGTTGTGAACCATGAAGTTTTGAAGGATATGATGTTGCTACACATGATAATGTGACACATGCATATGATCACAAGTATGGGGCATGAAATATGCTTATGATTGATAATAAAACGATGATTTCTACATCTTATGTGTAAAATACTCATGGATGTTGCTTTATACTTGATAGCATGATAATTCTGTTAATCCATGATGGCTTCAGTTATCTCTATGGATGTGTATACTAACCATGCAGGTATTTCATGTGGATTCATATCCGGGTAAGATCTATGAGATGTATGTGCTTGAATAGCACCATGTGGTAATGAGATAACAAATTGATAGGTCTGAGGACCTGATATAAGGTTGAGTGCCTAGTTGAGGTGTTATCCTCTAATGATGAGATAAGGGATGTGTTCCCCGAATGCTGATGCATGATTATAATGTCTTGAGAGGTAGTGGTTGATATCATAAGGGATTGAGGTTACAAGTCAGTATGATGATGGCAATAATGATGAAATTCTATAAGGCTATGTTTATACTTTGTCTGCCTCAACAATTGGCTTAAAATATACTAATTAATTATAGATGAACATATCATGTAGTTTGCACTGGCCATAGATCCATCATCATCAGTACTTGGTGATGGTGAAATAGGTTTATCCTACAGGATTACCTGGAGCGCATATTGTTGAATATGTGAGGTTTCCCCTAGCCTAAAATAGGAGGGTTTGAGTGCAACTATGGTTGCAAACTTAGGATATATGGAGCATGGTGAACAGACCCATGGCTCAGGATAGGTGATGATGAGCATGATGCATTCATGGCTAGGATGTATGTACTACCACCTATGATGAGGTGATCTAGAGATATGGGTAGCTTGCAGAGCTGACCCAGAGGCTGAGGCCCTATAAGCATAAGACTACGGTCTTGCTTGATGATTCGTGTACTGACCATGAGAAGGTGAGGTCATGGTGTCCGGATCTCCTTAGATCTTGTATGGCACCGGATCGGGCTTCACAGCCAATGGTTGGATTTGAGTAGGGAAGGCTCACTTCCTCAGGGCATAACAAAATGTAATCCAGTTGAATGGTATGTCTTGTTTAGAGCAAAACACAGAACATTGATTGAGGCCTTGTACTTATAGAGCTGATCTAATTATACCTTGCTGATATTTGTACGATCCTTATATTTTGTGATAAGTTCTTATAAAGCTTATCTTGTCAATCATGTTCCATAAAGAAATGCTTGGTTATATGCCTCTTGGATATCTTGGTAAGATTGATGGTAATAATAGCCTTACTCAGTATGCTGCTCTGGTTATACGCTCTATCAGTTAACTGATGTTGTTGCCTTAACCTTCTGAGGTTTTACAGTTTCAGCGGGGAGTTATGTTTCTCATTGGGACTGTGTGTCTCACCCCACTGGTTTACACCCTTTTTAGGTGATCGCTCTAGATGTGGTGGTGGTCATGAGGTTACGACCGAGCAACAAGAAGAGTAGTAGAAGGCAAGAGATCGACATGTTATTGTTTTGGTGGTTTTGTAGTAGAGTCCTAGAGTCATCCCTATACTCTCAGGTCCTCATAGGTGTTTGATGATGTTTCACGATGATTAGCTGTTGTAATTTTGTATATCCTGCTGCTGGCCGTACGTGGCCCGTTATGTATGTATAAAATAGGTGATGAACTCTGGATGCAAAAGTTCTCTTATGCATGCTTTCCACAATCGGTTTTAATTAATTTGTATTTTCGGTAAGATGAGGTTCTGCACATTTTTCGCGTGTCATCTCGATGTCTGTGTGATGGTGGGGTGTCACAGTACTATTTGGCATCGTCTTGTTTCTATGATTGCAACAAAAGGAGTTTTATCAGATATTGTCTTTTATTTTCAAGATCACCTGTTTGGTGTCTACATTTTCGGAGGTGTTGAAGGTCTTTTGCATGTTGTAACATGCCTTGTTCATGACAAGTAACATGTTCATACACACAATTTGGCTCTTATGGTCTTCTCTAATGCCTTCAATATGGTTGATAGGTCCACCAATTTTTGAGAAGGCCGTCTTCAGTGCCCTGCAATCTATCATTGGGTTGATTTTTTCCATTGTTTGCCACCTCATATTACTTAGATCGGGATGAGACTATTATGTTATCGGCGGGGGTCCAACAAGGTGACCCACTTGGTCTGCTTCTTTTTTCCATGGCCCTTCACCTCCTTATTTTGCATTTAAAGGATGAATGCCATTTAGATTTATTATCTTTCTACCTAGATGATGGGTATCAATGGTGACACTACTAAAGTATCTAAGGCCTTATCTCTTCTGCAATCATTGGGTCCATATTTTGGCCTTCATCTCAACATTACTATGACATACTAGATCTCGGACCCTACGCTGGAAGTTGGCATTTTGGACTTAGCCAAACAAGGTTGAAGGTTATACCTAAATCGATATTTAGTATAACCTAAATGAGTTGATGCATGTATAGATCACCTTAATGTGACCTAATGTTCTAACATTAATCTTATGTTTATAATGGATACATAAAATATGCCACATAACTCATTTTGGTGGTAATATGAAGATAAGAAACTTAATTGAATGAATAATTTAGATAATGGGTCGTTAATGGGCCATATGACATATTTCATAAAAAGAAGTCTCAAAAGTGGAAACAAACTTCAATTCAAAATCTACATATCAAATAGCCTACATGTCAAATTTCATTTAATTTGGACAACCTTGAAATACTAGGATAAGTTTAGGAGAGAGAAAATGAGTAAAAGGAATAAGTAATAAATAATGTGATTATATAACTTCAAAATATGTAAATAATGGAAAAGTCATATTCAACACATCAAAGATAACTTGTGGATGAATTTTGGTCCAATTTGGATGTATATTCCCTTACCATTCTCGAGTTTTTGAACCATGGGGCACCTAGTTGCACCTTGAAGGTGTTTCTTTCCAAGGGCATTTTAGGTTTACCCTCTTTATAAATGAGCTTATCTTTAGAAGCTATCAACCAATGGGGTTATTTCTTTGATTGGAGGTCGGTTGGGATGGCATGTAAGTGTCCATAAACTGACATTTGATATTCAAGAAGCCTCTATGAGTTGTCCTCTTGCATGGCCATGAAATCCCTAGGCTAAGGACACATGGAAAGCCCCATGGACACCTCATGCTTGACTTCTTCCTTATCCATAAAGGTTTGAATGTCCATAGGCACCCTTAGAATTGGACACATGGAAAGTAACTTGACATCTCATGCTTGACTTCTTCCTTATCCATAAAGTCTTGCATGTCCATGGACACCCTTATACATGACACATGGAAAGTCTCATAGGCACCTCATACTTGACCTCTTTCTTTACATAGCCATATCTACCCCTTTCCAACTCCAAAATAAAAAACTCTTGCTCTCCTTTATTTCCTCTAGCTTAGAGCATAATTCCTAATCTATTTTTCCATGAAGGTGTTATCCCAAGGTAAAAGGAGGTGCCTACCTTGGTGAAGAAGGCTCCTAGGGTTCCAAATTTCTCTGTTTAGGATTTCTAAGCTCCTCCTTGGTGATTTTGAGAAAAACTAGCAAGTATCCTCCTTTCCTTCCCTATTTTCATGTTGTTAGTCTTCCTTCCACCTTCCTCCAGGTCGGAACCATGGCCTTCCATGGTGAAACCCCACCTAAAACTCATAAACACCTCATCTCCATGTTCTTTTGTTAGGGTTTTTCACCTCTAAAGTGGATAAGGTGCTTCTTTCTCGAGATAGGGGCTTTGTTGGAGAAACCAGCCTCTCTAAGATTGGGAACCTTACTTATTGTACATGTCCACCTTCCCTAGAGGTTCTTTGGAGGCTGAGGATTGGATATAGGCTTGACATGGACTGTTTAGACTGTGAAGTTGAGGTATGATGTATCCCCTATTCTTCTATGTTGAGAAAATCACCTATGCTTATTCATTCTCTTTGTCCTATGGACATTAGCCTATACACAATGTCTTTTCTTTTGAAAATCATGGTTCATGTGAACTACCTTATTTGATATTGATCATGTGATCATGGATATTATTTTGAACTCTTATCTTATGCTTTGTTAATGATTGAACTCTAAAAGATGGCATGTGATGTCATTTGCTCACTTATGAGGTGGATGTATATGTTGGTCACTTATGTGGTGTCTAGTTTATATATTCTGAATATACTTTCTACTTACATCTATATTTAACATGCTATGTGATTCAGTAGCACTAGAGTAGTGTAATTGCATTGGTTTTTATGGCAGATGTGTTATTTCCTGTTGAGCATATTGATATTTTTTGCTCTTTTGGGATGGAAAAGAAACTCATACCCAGGGCAAGATGTGTGATTCTTGGCCCGTGTTTTATATATTTGGGAGATCGGTAGTATTCCTTTCTCTATCAGGTTTTAATTTTATGAGACTTGGCCACCTTTGTGTTTATATTGTTCTAGGGCTATGTTTATCTCACAATGCATGCAGGTTGATCATATGAGGTGTGTGCCCTAATTATTTACATGTGCTTGTGTGGCACAATCTTTATGTTTTATTAATGGAAATTATTCTTTTGTTATCATATGATTTCAATTCCTTTTCTCTTGATACCCATTTGGGTGGTCCTTATCCTTTCTATGGGAAGCCTTTTATATTTGATGTCCTTTATTCCATATATTGCTCAATTTCCTATTTAGTATGCACATACCAGCCTTTGTTGATTTCATCTATTTTCTCTTCTTGATGGGGTATGCTTCCAACCCTAGGTGAAGGACTTGGATGATAAGGCATGAAGTTTTGGACTAGCTTAAGGAGTTAAAGCTTGGAGACAAAGTTGTTATGGTTTAGATTTACCTCTACTTAGATCCTTATGTTGTATCATACATGTAAACCCTTATGGGATATTATGATGTACTTTTGTAATCTTTTGTGAAAATTGAATATAGTCATTATTTTTATTCCACTATTATACTTTGGTTGTTTTGAATACCATTTATTGAAGTTTGAAAATGTTACACCTATTCCAGCATACCTTTGAGTGTGTTTCAAATGGATGTTTTATTCTTCAATTTTTTTTAGTAAGGGGGTGATCCCGCATCCTTACAGTATGGTATCAGAGCCCGTAGTAGTCGGTGTCTGACTATTTCAATTTTGTCTCCCTAGTTAGAATCCTTGCCTTACCTTTAAGTGACGTGTTTTCCCTAGAGTTGATCAATAGATAATGAAGGGTTGATTTAGGATCCTATAGTTTCACATTAGAATAATGATGAATAGATCCATAAAATACTTACAACTAAAAGATGCATAAGTAACCATAGTAACTTGAGGTTGTTTAGCTTGGCCTTTAGGTATCTACTAAGACATGAAGTTGAAAGCAAAGGTGTTTAGAAAGGATCAGGGTTCGGGGGCTGGAAAGATTTTCCTCCGCACCACTAGCTTGGTTTACGAGGACTCCCGAATCCATATGATATCGGCCTGGCCTGAGCTAATATGAATTGTTCAAAATAGCATGCTTTTTGTGACACACTGTTCGAAAAAAATGTTATTAACTAAGCGGAAGCGATCATTAACAACAGATTACTGAAAATCACTAAAAATTTAAACATTTTTGCAAAGAGATCCAAATCCAGAAAACTCTTATAACAAGAACCAAAGTATTACATATACATTCTGGTTCACAAGTACATACCATGTACCATCTCTTCTCGAGGATTACATACAACAGTTGCTTTTCCAGAACTATACATAAGCAACATAAAACCTTGAGGCATCAAGCCAAAATCTCAGATCGATGCATTAAAAGTTCTAACTACTGACTCTGAGGACCTGAGAGTACAGAGATGACACATAGGACTTTCTATACAAAACATGACATCCAGTGCCTCCACCTGGAATTATCACTGTTGTCCCTGTTGCTGCTGCTGCTACTCTTTCCCTACAGTAGGGTTTCTGTCTCTTCTTCTTTGTCTACCTAAAAAGTTAGATCCCACGGGGGTGAGACAATTGAAAATTGTCCCAGTGAGAGATATAACTCTCCGCCAGAAATATTATTATTGCAGATCGATAGAATAAAGTTGAGCATGAGTTCTTTTATATTAATAGCAGTATTAATCATTGTATGAATAGAAAAGATAATTTTCTTTCTTAAGAAGAACATTGCATCTACCCATGGTATATTATAAATCATCTATCTACTTTTCAAGGAATGTAAGGAATCATAAATATATCATCTATCAACTAAAGATCCATAAACAAATGTAACATCAGCCAATGATTTTTGTATTCAATCCTTAAGCAAACATGTTATACGGCTGATTACATTTTACAATCACACTTATACCCTAAGGAGATGAGGTATACCGCTCATACTCCAACTGACCATTGCGAAGTCGAAATCGGTGCCATATAAGGTCAATGGAAGAGCAGGTTGCCATGACCTCCCTTATCTCGGTCAGTACGAGATTCAATGCAAGACATCTTGTGTCTCTGCTAAATAGCTTTCCAGGGTATACTGGTAACTTTGTTATAGAGTTACAATGGCAGCTGTACTCTCTTCACAATCGAGAGATTTCATGTTTATCTCACATTGATCTGGTATTAATATTATTGGGAGATTCGTGATACATCCATCCCGTTGTCGGGGGATTAGTGATACATCCACCCCGACATATATAATGAAGGATTGAGAGATTTAATATTTATCTCGCATCAATTCCTCCATTAGGGCGTAAGGATATTTTTGACCATCACCCCTGCATATTCAAAAATATGTGTTCCGAGTTATGCCGCGGAGCAACCCGTTTCACCATCCAGAAAGTTCTGACACTGATGGTTATATGGCCAGGGCACTACATTATGAGATTTCACTTGATTAATTAAGTATATTACTGTATTCTTTTAGCATCAGTCAAGTTATCAAACGTTATTATGACAAATGCTACAAAGAAAAGTATGATTCATCTATCAAGTAATTTTCAAAACTTTATAAAAACATTGGGATCTTAATCCCCTGTCACATCATGGGCATTCTTATCCCTTAACATCTCATCATCATGATTATGGAATATGGGTATTCAAACCCTCAGTTCATCAAAGAACACTTGTTACCACTTATCAGGTAACTAATACCTTCAAGTTACCTGACCAAGGTAAAACATGATACTTGCTACACAAGCATCTCACATGGCTCTCAAAGCCCATTAAGTCTCTTGTTATCTCTTACTGGGTAACAAAGCATATGATGGCTCACAAGGCCCATAAAACATTTAAATAATTAACACATCATAGCTCATACCTGGCTATGCTCATCATCTCATGATTGCATGCATAATCATTACATGTTAACAGTTATTATATATCATCACTATGCAATGTAAGAGTAGCATCACTATTCCCTTATTTAGGGTTAGGATTTCTCTTACATATCATCACCCTTCATTAGGGTTAGGGTTTTCCGTTACTAACCATTTAGGTTCTCAAGATCATATTATTAATGATCAAGCCCTAATTCATTGCTCCACACAGCTAGGAGCCACATTGATAACATAAGTATTCAATCATACTCATCTTTTATCAATAATTGAATTATCAACACAAGATATGAGTTCCTTTTTCATATTTGCCAAAATATGATTACATCATACTTTATTAACTTGGCTTAACCTTTTCTTAAGGTATGTTAGCCTCCACTTATCAAAGTGCATTACATCTCAATGTAACAATTGACATAACACACTTTAGGTGTTATTCATCCAAGTATATTGGATTTAGAATACATCAAGGTGTATAAATCTTGAGGTTCTAGATGTGATATCTATCATGTCTTGATGTATCACTTCCCTCATCACCTTTATCTTAAGTTCATCAGTTCATCAACTTATCTTGTATTAGGGTATCTCCCATCCTAATACTTCATGCCCCAGTTCATCACATTTATCATGTAATGTACTAGACATAAGCCACACATTTGAATTGTCCAACTATCTTCAATGATATGGACTCATCTAGGGTTAAGGCATTATTGATATAAGATCATCCACTAACAACCACCTTAGGTGTTTCACTTATCAATATATTAGTCACTATTCCATTATTAGGAATAGGGTTTTCCATCTTTATCAATTAGGGTTTACATAACATCTCCCCATATTTGGGTTTCACATAGCATTACCTGAAATTAGGGTTTCTCAACTCATAGCCCAAAGTTAGGGTTATGGTTTATCATCATATTGCCCAACATTAGGGTTTCATGCACTATAGTACAAAATTAGGATTTAACATACCTTTACCCTATATTAGGGTAGGATTTCATATAACAATTCATAGCATCACCCTGGATTGAGTTTCGTATCACATCTCTAAATTAGGGTTTCACATGGCATCACCCTTGATTAGGGTTTCACATGTCATCACCCTTAATTAGGGTTTCACATGACATCACCCTTGATTAGGGTTTCACATGTCATCACCCTTAATTAGGGTTTCACATGACATCACCCTTGATTAGGATTTCACATGTCATCACCCTTAATTAGGGTTTCACACGACATCACCCTTGATTAGGGTTTCACATGTCATCATCCTTAATTAGGGTTTCACATGACATCACCCTTGATTAGGGTTTTACATGTCATCACCCTTAATTAGGGTTTCACATGACATCACCCTTGATTAGGGTTTCACATGTCATCATCTTTAATTAGGGTTTCACATGACATCACCCTTGATTAGGGTTTCACATGTCATCATCCTTAATTAGGGTTTCACATGACATCACCCTTGATTAGGGTTTCACATGTCATCACCCTTAATTAGGGTTTCACATGACATCACCCTTGATTAGGGTTTCACACGTCATCATCCTTAATTAGGGTTTTATGTAACTTTACCCAAAATTAGGGTTTCATGAAGCATCCTCCTAAATTAGGGTTTTTCTTTATATTGCCCTGAATTGGGATTTCTTATATCATCACCCTAGATTAGGGTTAAGGCTCATCAACCTTCTCAATTAGGGTTTCATGATCTCTTTTTTAAGGATCATACCCTGATTACATATTTTATTCATATTGAAAATATTGAGGCTTAACCACTACATGATTAGCATACATGTATGGAATCCTCTCTCTCTCATCCTTTCTAGGATGTTGATTGCTTCAAGCTTGATTTAGATTAGGTCAACTCAACTTAAATGAAGGGTTGACATAGTGTATTAAGTTATTGCCTCCATAAGCATAAAAAATTAACCACTCAAAAGGTACTAATCACTTAAGTACCTTGAAGGTACAACCATTGTAATTACCTTTGATAAACATCATCAACAATCATGGGGTTGATTGTACTTATAAGATTTAAATCAATTAAACCTTCAAACAGTCTTGGGGTATTAGACCTTTATACGGTCTTGAAATACTTGACCTCCATTCGGTCTTGCCCTAAATCCTTCATTCGGTTTTGAAACCATTTGCTCAAATGAAACCGAATGAACATCAAACGGTTTGAGATCGTTTGCCCTCCAAACAGTCTCAAGACCGTTTGGTCCAAACCACCTTGAAACTGATTGGACCAAATAGGGTTTCCTCCAATGAATCAATTGATTTTAGGGTTTGCTTTATTGAATCGATCATCAATTGAACCATTGAGAGTACATCCAATTACAGCCCTTGGATCTCCAATCATCTATCACAGCCCTTGAACTCCAAATGGTCTTGAGACCATTTGGTCTCAAATGGTCTTGAGACTGTTTGCCTCCAAACGGTCTTGAGACCGTTTGGACCATCAACCATGAAATTGATCCAATTCAATTAGGAATTCTTCAATCAATCAAATAGTGTTTGCAATCCATGGATCATTCATTCTAGGATTAATTATAATCAAATCAATTTGAGTCATTGGATCTTCATCATTCACATTATCAATTAACCCCAAATGGTTTTGAAGTTCAATTTATCCATTCGGTCTTGAGGTCCATTACCCATTCAGTTTTGAACTCAATTACCCATTCGATCTTGTGGTTAATTACCCATTCGGTCTTGTACTAAATTACCCTTTCGGTTTGAAGTAAATTACCCATTCGGTCTTGAGTCCAATTGCCCATTTGGTCTTGGGTTCAACTGCCCATTCGGTCTTGGGTTCAATTGCCCATTAGGTCTTGAAACCGAATCAACTCATTCAATTTTAAAACCGAATTAGCTCAATCAGTTTTGAAAACCATTTGCCCCTTCCTTTGTTGAGGTGTGTGCTTAATATGACATCATCATCTTCAAGCTTCAAACCTTTGAAATCAGTGGTGATTCTTATGGTGATTTCAACAATTAATCAAAAGGAAATCGAGAAAGAAGAAAGGTTCAACACATAGTGAATAAATTGCAAGCAATAATGACATTTAAGGGTTCAAGTTATATAACCCGCCTTCAAAACTGAATCCAAGATTCAAGCTTCATGCCTTCAATGGTGAATGAAACTTTCTCAACCTCCCAAGGCTCGTCCTCAAGTCTTTGAGTGAAATGAATGGCCAAGGTTGAAGATTGAATGAAGAAAAGAAGGAATTAAGCATTGAATTTCGATTTCCACCATGAAATCAAGGTTGAAGATGACTATGGAGCTTACTTACAGGTTGTGTCACGTTATCCTATTGCTCCTAATCTCCTTTGTGCATGGCCAAAGCAAGGAAAGAAAAAGGGATCGAAAAAGCCTTTCATGTGGGTTGAAAATGGGATGTTTATAAGGAAATTTCAATGAGAGAGAAAGTGATAATTAATTCCTTCAACTCCCAAAATTGGTGCCACATACTCCCCTCCATCCCTTGAATACGAAGACATATCCCTCACCTTGTAATTCCTCTTCATTATCCATGAATTAAAAGAAAACAAATTAAGCACCTTAATCAATATAATAATAATATCCAAAATTGAGTGGATATTACTTTTTAGTTAACTAATGTGAGTGGGCTCTCTACTCTCTTTAGATATTTCATGTCCTTTGCAAGGAACAAGGACGTTCATACTTAGGCAAATTCAACCATCTCATTTTTGGTTGAAGGGAAATTCAATTAATATATTTATTTTTGCATTAAATTGAATTAGGGTTTCAATTATGCTTAAATCTTGATTATTTTAATATCAAGATTCTCTCTCCTCCAAAGTGATTCAAATGAGGTGCCCCTCTCATTTTATTTTCTCTAAATTATGTAAAGAAACATGAGGGACTCTCTAGAGGTGGTATTTTGCATATTGAACCCTAGGTTTTGGGTAAATTGCACATTACACCAAAACTAGGTTTTAATGCACAAACATTGCTTAACAAGCTCTTTCTTGGTGCTCAGGATACCACAAGCCATACCTCTACATCATTCTCATTCTTATGATGCTTCAACACTTGAGAACATTTTATCATGTAACATTTGCAAGTTAACCCCTCAACTTGGGTAATTTGCACTTTACTCCAAAGCAAGTAAAACATTGTTTCAACATTATTCAAAAAGGACTAAAATTGAAACATAAGTTCCTCTTGAGCCTTAATTACATTTCAAAGGATAAAGACAAGAATATAAATGACTTATTTAAGCAAAACATCTAGGGTTAAGCCTTAACCCAGGTTAGAGATATTACACTTTTAGGCAATAGTAGCCTTAGACATCTATATGATTTATCTTTAGGGACCCTAATATGTTGAACTAGTCTCCCAGGTTGACAAGACCAAGTTAACCCATAGTTCATAGTTAGTATTTACAAGTTATGTTTTTTTTTTGCATGATGCTTATGTAGTTGGATGTAAGGAAGTCTAGTTGAACTTTTGTACCTAAAGAATAGTTTGACTTAATAAGATGAATCCTTTAAGGGGTGGTTAATAAGTTTTTTTCTTATATGTGGATGTTTTGATTTTGAGGACGAAATCCCTTTAAGGGGTGGTGTGATATAGCATACTCGATCTCGGACCATATCCTGGAAGTTTACATTTTGGACTTAGCCAAACAAGGTTGAAGGTTAGACCTAAATAGATGTTTAGTATAACCCCAATGAGATTATGCATGTATAGATCACCTTAATGTAACCTAATGTTCTAACTTAATCTTAGGTTTATAATGGATACATAAAATATGCCACATAACTCATTTTGGTGGTAATATGAAGATAAGAAACTTAATTGGATGAATAATTTAGATAATGGGCCATATAACATATCTCATGAAAATAAGTCTCAACAAATTCTAAATCTACATATCAAAATTAGCCTACATGTAAAATTGCATCTAATTTGGACAACCTTGAAATATTAGGATAAGTTTAGGAGAGATAAAATGAGTAAAAGGAATAAGTAATAAATAATGTGATTATATAACTTCAAAATATGGAAGTAATGGCAAATTTATATTCAACACATCAAAGATAACTTGTGGATGAAGTTTGGTCCAATTTGGATGTTGTTTGTGCAAGTTATGCAATTTTAGGTACATTTTGGACTTTTCTACAATATACCCAATTGGGAAGTTTTCTTTACAAATTGTCACATGCATTATAATCCTAATATATTCCCTTACCATTCTCTAGTTTTTGAACCATATGTCACCTAGTTGCACCTTGGTTTGAAGGTGTTTCTTTCCAAGGGCATTTTAGGGTTTACCCTCTTTATAAATGAGCTTATCTTTAGAAGCTATCAACCAATGGGGTTATTTCTTTGATTGGAGGTCGGTTGGGATGGCCTATAAGTGACCATAAACTGACATTTGATATTCAAGAAGCCTCTATGATCTGTCCTCTTGCATGGCCATGAAATCCCTAGGCTAAGGACACATGAAAAGCTCCATGGACACCTCATGCTTGACTTCTTCCTTATCCATAAAGGTTTGCATGTCCATAGGCACCCTTAGCATTGGATACATGGAAAGTAACTTGACACCTTGTGCTTGAATTCTTCCTTATTCATAAAGGCTTGCATGTCCATGGACACCCTTATACATGACACATGGAAAGTCTCATAGACACCTCATACTTGACCTCTTTCTTTATATAGCCATATCTACCCCTTCCCAACTCCAAATTTGAAAACTCTTGCTCTCCTTTATTTCCTCTATCTTAGAGCGTCATTCCTAATCTTTTTTTCCATAAATGTGATGTCCCAAGGTAAAAGGAGGTGCCTACCTTGGTGAAGAAGGCTCCTAGGGTTCTAAATTTCTCTATTTAGGATTTCTTAAGCTCCTCCTTGGTGATTTTGACCAAAACTAGTAAGTATCCTCCTTTCCTTCCCTATTTTCATGTTGATAGTCTTCCTTACACCTTCCTCCAGGTCAGAACTATGGCCTTCCATGGTGAAACCCCACCTAGAACCCATACACACCTCATCTCCATGTTCTTTTGTTAGGGTTTTTCACCTCTAAAGTGGAGAAGGTGCTTCTTGCTCGAGATAGGAGCTTTGTTGGAGAAAACAGTCTATCTAAGCTTGGGAACCTTACTTATTGGACTTGTCCACCTTTCCTAGAGGTTCTTTGGAGGCCTAGGCTTGGATCTAGGCTTGACTTGGACTATTTCGACTATGAAGTTGAGGTATGATGTATCCCCTATTCTTCTATGTTGAGCAATTCACCTATGCTTATTCATTCTCTTTGTCCTATGGACATTAGCCTATACATAATGTCTTTTGTTTTGAAAATCTTGGTTCATGTGAACTGCCTTATTTGATATTGATCATGTGACCATGGATATTATTTTGAACTCTTATCTTATTCTTTGTTCATGATGGAACTCTAAAAGATGACATGTGATGTCTTTTTCCCACTTATAAAGTGGATGTATATGTTGGTCACTTATGTGGTGACTAGTTTATATATTCTGACTATACTTTCTACTTTCCCTGATAGGGGTTCAACTCTTCACTAAATTCAGGAATAAGTCCATCTAATTCCAATTAAAAAGGAAAGGAGGAATCTAATTCTTTCTCAAATAGTATATACATATAGAGCAAGATAATAAGCAGTGGAAACAATACTATTGCAAAGTTGCATGATAATTCATTTACAATTTTTCCTCACCATATAAGATGGTATGGTAAAGTAAACAGGTTTACACCTATTAATCTAATGACATGTCAGACATGTTGCATAGGGCAAACCGTCCATTCCAAGCTAGACCTATCAAATGGGTGGGTGGGTTGGGTTTGGACTGGGTCATTGTAGGTTTGGGTCTCGCGGGTGTGGGCTAAAATGATGTAACGTTAAATGGATAGAGCAATATCACACCCAACTGCAACCCATCAGGTTGCAGATCCACTCGTGGGTATCTATTTAATATGTATACAGTAAAAATATATTCCTAGTTGCTACTCTACAACAAGAAGTAGAATAGTTCATTAATAAATTTTAGTGTAAACATAGGATAATGAGAGGAAGCATCCACTGATTTTGATGATGTACCACCCATTTCATTATTTTAACATAAACTTGTAAGGAAAAAACAACCAACTACTGTAATGTAAAATTGATAAATAAATTATTTAGATGTTGCAAACAACATAATACATAACTTTAAAATAATATATGTTTCATCTAACATTAGAAATTACTAACATAACATGTTCTTATGGTTATCTAATGCATAAAATGAACAAAAAAATAATATACTTAATGCCATTGAATAGAAAATATACAACATAATCAATATATGTTCATGAACATAAACAACAATTTAGAATATGACTACTTTGTTTCCATTATCATAAAATTTTAATTAAATATATCAATCAAGGCCTTTAAGTTTTGTCTTTTTATACTATATATATTACACATCATCTATTCAACTGATTTATACATGTGTGGGTATTGCATGTCTTAAGAGCCATACATGTAGTAAATTTATTTTAATATATTTATCTTAGTTAACTGGGTCACTTGCAGGTGTCCGCGGGTCACATGTGAAACTAACTAATTATATAGGTGGGTATGGGTATGGGTGATTTCTAGTGGGTGAGAAATTTCATCACCCAAACCCAACTTAAACAGATCGACCCGTAGGTGCCCACTAATTTTGACCCAATTTGAGATGTTTATTCCAAGCTATTCTTAAGTCTATGTCTAGTAAGTGATCTTCTTGAGTCCTTATTTTCTAATGTACCTACATCTAGATGGAATGGAACATCACCATGAACATAGGAAACAAGATATATGTCAGTAAAGGTTGAGTATGTACATATAATAAATAATTTGGGCTATATATTGGGTTAGGAGTGCAAAAAGATATGTTCCCACAAGAAGGAGACTATTTGCAACTAGGTAGTTCAAAAGAATTATAACAAGAAAAATGTGGCATATTAAATTCCGAGTATAAGCATAAAGAATAAAATGTCTTGATGTGTCTTTAACCACAATCTCAATTTAAAACAATAAATGTTTGCATGCATAACAATCTAGACTAAATATACCTTAACTAGGGCCAGAACACAATAGGTTCATGGCCTAAAAAGTAAGGTTGGAAACGCACATCCTGGGCAGAGTATGCAAACCCTATATAAGTATGGTTGTATATAAGTATCACTATTTTAGATATTCTAGTCAAACATGTAGCATGCATAAATAGAGTGGAAGACTATCATTTTAGTCTATTTCACATAAAATGACAATCATAGCAGGAGGGGTCCAAAGACCCATATAATAAAGTAATTCAATGATCACATGAATTTAAATGAATCTAATCAGAAATATGAATGTCCAACAGTTGAGTTTCAAGTAGAATCGATATTCAAGAGATGCCTCATTAAATGAATTAGATTTAAATCAAATTATAACCAAAACAAAACAAAGCATGTACATATCTTATGATCAAGCCTACATATTCATTATCACTCCCTAAGCTCAGACTCAGTGCTTCACTACCTAATCGCAATATTAGTGCATTTGAATAATATAATTTCTATTAAATTCATTACTTAGAAAATGAGTCTACTATAAGATTATAATCTATACTCAAAGTACATCCCATTAAAACCATTATATTTTTCTAATTCCAAAACCATATATATTTATATTTTTCTGATAAGCGGATAATTAGATATGATTTTCACAAATTAAATCCATTTGTATATATATAAATAATTTCCTATCAAAGGACATATATGCCCCTACATACCCTTCATTTTCTAAAGAACCATGGCGGTGTGATTATGTCCTTTCTCACTCAAAACATATGTGTGTCAAGAGATTTCCCAATGTATAAATGACTTTTATGCCCATATCATGCATGATAAGAAACAAAACTACCTAAGGCTTACTAGTAACATGATGTTGCCCAATGTTAAGCAAACAACGGCTTGTCGAAGACCCTCTCAAAGCTCAGGCCATGAATTATAGCTCAAGAATCATTCATACTTAGGACTAGGTATTCTTCCCTTTGAGTTCATCAGCTCAAGCCAAACTCAGAGAACCAAGGTACCTCGACCATAGGTGGCTAGATATTTAAGGTTATCTCCACCATCGCTGACGGGGAGGGGAACTCGAGCCACTACCACAATTACTGTGCTTCAAACCACAGTTTAATCAAGGTGCAATGGGACTTGGAGGAGTCCTAGAAAATGGGTTAATTTAGAATAATAAACTTTGAACCAACCAAAGAATTCATAGAGAAAACCATGCTTCTCGAAAAGGAATTTATATATAGAGATAGAATGAGCAAATCTAGAACTAAATGTTTATTGTGATTCAAATCATGTTGAGGATTGAAGGCAACATTAAGGGTCACAACAATCCCCTTGGACTTCTTTCTACATCCCAATGCCTCCTTATAGTGCTAAAGGAGGAGCTTCTACAAGCAATGGGTTGTTGGATAGGGAGGACCAACTGAGCAGTGTGATGTGAGGAAGAAGGGAGTTATGAGGAAGAGGGTGGAGTGAGGATATTCTTTACAAGTCGAATTGGTCTACAATGGTGCAAATTTTCAATCACGAGGTTCAAGTTGCTAAAGGTGAAGGTCAAGATTAACTAGGTAGCATAGGGTCCCTAATAGGGAATTGATGAGAGAGGAGTATATTATAGAGTCAAATGGTAGGTTAGAAGCCCTCACATAGGCGTGAGGCCATGTATGAGGACCCACGTGATTGTGAGGCGAGGGCAGAGGCCGGACGATTCTTTGGGCATTTTGTCTTTGAGTCATAAGAGGGGGAGATTTAGGGCTCACTATGTTTGGGAAGGAGCAAGGAAGAGATTGGAAAAGAGATTGTGTGGAACTTGTCACCAAGGCGAGAGAGGCGAGAGAATGACAAGATGCAACTAGAGCATTGAGAAGGTCTCATGCAACCATGGGAAAACTGGAGGAAGGGGATGACAAAATCTGCCTCCTGGTTACTCGACTCGATAACAGGTTGCATGACAAGCGTGACAAACAATGGAAGCTATGAACCACGATTTAGATGAAATAAATGGGTGTGAACCATTATTTGATTGAAATAAATCATCATAATCTATATCTAAACCTTTAAATGACCATCAAAGGTATATTTGATATCTGAATATGCTCAAAATGGGTAGATATCCTAATTCGAGTACAAGGAACATGAATATGAATTTACATTTTTATTATGTAGCTATTTGCATTAAAATTATCTCATAATCCCTTAAGCACATAATAAGGGCATTAGCTTAAGCTAAGAATCAACCAGGTGAATCCTTCTGAATTATATCCAATTCTTTCACTTTAAGACTCTAACGTTACCCTAGAATATATTATTAGGAACATTAGATTTGTTATCATCACTTACTAATTCACAATTTAATTATTATTAGAGTTATATATTTAAAAAATGTCATGTCCATAGGATAGTAGCGAGTCAATTAGGGTTTTTCGATCCCATTAAGGTCTGACCTAATATAAAAATAGGAAAATATGATACTAGGAGGTATCTAATTGATTAAGGGACAAGAAAAGGGAGAAAGGAAGATCAAATAACAACATAATCGGTTAGGATCCAAGAGAAAGGAGGATTAACTTATATTCCTAGAATTGAGTGTGTTACATACATCTTCATAGAAATGGTGACTAGATATGAGAACACACTACATTGCAACATCATGTGTCCCTATAGACACAGATTAACCTAGATTCCCAATACCACCAAATGTGACAGTTGATCATAGGAACATAAATAATCATGTCAAGGGCCTAGATAACATGATGAACTACTCAATAAAAAGAACTTGACCATAATCATCACATATAGATCAATCATGTTTTGAAAAAGATAACTCTTAAATTTACCTTTTTAAAACTAGATAAAAATATTAACAAGAGAAGTTCCATGACATCATCAGATTTAACATATCTTAACATGTTGTACATGAGTAAATTTTTTTTGGATGATGTGGGAACCACCCCCGAGGAAGCACCATGATTGTGACCCCCCTAGTGGCGTAAACCCCCGGCTTTCCCCAACTACCCTCACATCGGGGTCAGCAAGGTAAACTCATGCAGAGGCCGAGGTGCGTGATGGGACCAAGGATCACCGAAGCTATACAACTGGGGATTCGAACATGGGTCCCTACTCTGGGGAGCCCGAGCCTTCTCCACCGAGCTACAACCCCCTCAGTGTACATGAGTAATTGTAGTGAGATTATCAACATGAATTATGCAAAATGATAATCCTATGTATTTTGTATATGTGTCATAAAATGAATATCTACAAATGTTGAGTTATATATAATCATATAAACACCATGTTCGGAACCCAAATATTATACAAAAGACTCAGCTATATGATTGGCAAAGAACCAACTCACACATTTAAGTGGATTTTTCATCTACTATTTTTGTTAAATTTGTTGAGGTAATGACTCATCATCAAATAACTCTAAGGAGGTTCTTGAGACTCTTAGAACAAAAAAAACCAACACAAAATATATAGTTTCAATTAATATGAAACATTTATAAAGATATGGGAGTACACATACTTTGTATGTTTTAATAGAGCATGCATGTAATTTAACATGGAAATGTAAATTAACATGATGTAATTAAGTATTAAGAATAAGAGGTGTAATATAAAAGATACTAAATTAAATTTTAGTTATTTACTTGTCTTGTACTACATTTCCATGATTAGCTTGGATTGCGCTTACCAATAAATATCTAATGGATTGCATCCAATTAGCCTACCATATAATATTTTTGGGTTGTATATCCCACCATGACCTCATTAAGAATATGCTTGTGTGAGTCTAAACATTTGTAGGGACTCTTTGGCATGTACCTGCATAATTTAGATATGAACCTAGATACTCAAATCAACACCTTTGTATATCACTATAAGAACCCAATGTCTTATTATTATTAGAATCTAAGTCACCCAGAGTTCTCATACTCAATAAGTGACATATACATATCATTACCTATAATTATCTCCTTAATTTGATTGGTGTATTAAACAAGAGATATGAACTCATTCGACGCTCTTATATGAATGATCTCAGGAGACCTAGGGAATCATGTGTATGCATATTTTTGATATGTCATGTATATTCAACTATAATTACTCCACTAAAGCCTAGCATAATCCCTAGATGTATATAATAATTCATTTTCTATTCCCTAATAACATAATAGGGAAGTTCTTTGATGTTCATGGCATGCTAAAACTAGACTGAATCAGGGTTGCACTTAATATTAGGTCATTTACTCATCTTCCATCATGATTATATAATTTTATATGAATTTATAATTTGTTCAATAAAAAAACCAAATTAAAAACCTAACTTGATTGTCAAGAATCTCATACTTTACGTAATTATGTGTGAATAACATGTTTTCACATACATGAGTGATATCATTTACAAAGACAAAGATTCATTCTGTATTCTAAGAATCTCATGATATACTTGTATGAATGCATCATAGAACGCTTTAGAAAGAGATATCATATCTTGAGATTAATATCACGAAAACATACAATATGCTTTCATTATAACAGTTAAATTAAAATCAATATAAACCATGAAAATCCAGATATATGTTAGAGAATATTTATTTATTTACAAAGTGTAACAACAATTTACTACAACGGATACCCAAACTTAAAAATCCCCCATCCCTTAAACTGATTACACCTCATTTCCCATTATAAAGCCAAGCCAGAATTCAAAAATTATATAATAAAATAACCAAAACACAGATAGAATGTTGGCATGTACACTAATAATTTTCTACATATGAAAACATGAGGAACATTCCCATGTCCAAATGTTTCAAGATGGAATCAACCAAAATACACCAAACTTATCATAATGTAAGTTGAAGGAAGAGAAAAGAGAGATTATAAACAAGAAGTATGGTTTCTCATGTTGATTATGGAGAATTTTATTTTGGAGGGTATAAGAAGAGAGATAGACACATATTTAGATGAAGAACTTACCCATGAAAGATTTCTAATATAGTGAGAAATTGGATTTCCAACTTGGATCTACTATGATCGTTGAAAATATCCTTAAATCCCACATTATGCAAAGATTATGATCTCAAAGTTATGGATTTGTGATTAACACAATCTAGGGTTGTGATATGGGGTTTAGGTGTTTGCATAAATTGCATTTCAGCACATGTTATGTTTATATACAACTTAGTTATTTAGTCGGCTAACTAGTCTTTTAGTTGGCCCATTAAAGGTTATATTGGTGCCTACTTTCACCTAGTAATAGTTGGTCTAACTAAATTTGAATCAGCCAAACTTGTGATTGGTTAGATGCATCGCTATAGTATAGGTGAGATTTTAAGTGACCATCGGTAGAAGTGGTCATGGTTGAGGATGCCTAGAAGAGTATAAGACTTTTAACTTGAGGCAAAATCTTAAGTAGGCGTGTTTCACCAATCGCATGGTTGATGACTATGGGTTATGCTTTATCTATAAAGTCTAATGAAAGTTGTATTGACATTTTAATTTCTTAGTTTCAATTGTTCTCGAGGTAAAGAATGCCATTGTAAATTAGTTGACAATGGTAACCATCTGGAATCAAGGTTCAACATGTCATTCAATCTACATTAGGTTTGGCTAAGTTATACTTTAGCGCATATTATATTTGTAAAAATGCATAATTCAGTTGACTGACAAGCCTTATTGCTGTCTTGACTAAATGTCAAGTCGATTCCAACTCTGTAACATCTCAGGATTTGAGGCTTCGAATAACATGATCTTAAAAGGAATGATTAGACTACCCATATCACCAAGGTGCACCTCCTTTTTTGGGAGCCCATCACTAAGAACTCCATAGTTAAGTGTAATCAGCTTGGAGTAGTATTGGGATGGGTGACCTGTCGGGAAGTTGATCCTAGCATGCGCGCGAGTGAAGAAAAAGCGCGCAGTTAAGGCTAGTGGTGGTCTGGCAGTGTTTTTAAAACCGAACCGGACCGGCCGGTCCGACCGGTCAGACCGGTGAACCGGTAGCTAACCGGTCCGGAAGCCTAAAAACCCGGTAATGTGTCTTTTTCCGGTCCAACCGGTCAGAAATACGGTCCAACCGGTCCAACCAGCCAGTTGGACCGAACCGGATTGAACCAGTGGTTCAAAGAAGAAAAAATAGAAGGTAGAATACATATAGGAATTTACATATATGTATATACATATGGTATATGTATGTATGTATTTATTTATATAGAAAATATACATATAAGGTAGAATACATATATATATGTACAAATATAAGTATATTTGTATATATGCATATATATATATATATATGTATGTGTGAATGTATGTGTATATCTACATAATAATATATATGTATATCGGTGGTTCAAAGAGAAGAAAAAATAGAAGGTAGAATACATATAGGAATTTACATATATGTATATACATATGGTATATATATGTATGTATGTATTTATTTATATAGAAAATATACATATAAGGTAGAATGCATATATATATGTATATATGTACAAATATAAGTATATTTGTATATATGCATATATATATGTATTCGTGAATGTATGTGTATATCTACATAATAATATATATGTATACATATATATTTATATACATACATATATATAATGTATATATATATATGTATACATTTGCACAACAATATATATGTATACACATATATTTATATATACTAGCAAACACACACGTGCACATGCACGTGTCCCTTTGAAAATATATATAATTTATATTTATTATTTAAATAAAATAAGAAGATATAGTTGTATTTTTATATACGTATGATAGTATTAGATGATATATTTATAAAATAGTGATCTCAAACTTGGTACTTATATTCGTTATGACTTAGTGCATATAATAATTTTCCTCTTGAAGAGATAAAAGAAATGGAGAATTTAACTATAAATATGCAACTGATCAATCAGATTGTAGCATTTTTAAAATGTTAAACTCTGCTAAACGGTCTCTCTTCTATCTTTTTTTCAGATTGTTTTTGTTCTATTATTTTTTGTAACTTTAAAGTACGCTAACCTTCCCACATCTCCATGATCATGCTAACTCCTCCCACATCTCCACGATCATCGTAACAACAACTCATCCCACACCCACTTCTTTGACTCAATCTATTTCTCTCTCCCAAATCTGATGCTATCGGTATCTCTCCAACCCCACTCCGTTTAAAACTCGTACTTATTCCCAAAAGGCAACGCAACCACCAAAGATTAATGACTCCTAAAAAACGATGACATCAATAACATTCTACATTAACTGCCTCATGTCTAGCCAATCAGAGTTATCGCGATGACATTCTCTTTAGGTACTCTTTCTTAGTGATGGTATAATCTCATAAAAATAATAATAATGCAATTTTTGTCTAACGATGGCAATAAATTATCCTCAATACCCCAATTCTCTCCCCACATTATCGGCTTGTCCGATCTCCTTCCCAACAAACTTCCGTTTCTTATTCTCAAAACAATTGAATTCACCCCAATTATTTCTCCACACTCCCAATTATTTCTCCACGACTCTCTCCACCAAGTAACCGTGATCTTATCGTGTAGTCAAAACCAAAAAAATAGAGAATGAGTCAAAACCTCTCACTCCACATCCTCAACCCCTGCACTATCACGCCGACGGTCATCCTTTTCAACTGCAAGTAGTTATCTCAGATCCCATATTCTTCCTTCTATCTCCACGTCTTCCACTTTACTCCACGAACATTGTTTACCAAGACCACATTCCGAAACCACGCGAAAGAGTATACTTACAGAGGTTCATATATATCGGTTGATAGGATTGGAGGGAGGTGATAATGGTTAGTTGGAGGGAATCGTGGATGTGTAGTTTAATAGGAGAGAAGTATTTTGATGAATCAAAAGTAATTAAAATAGAAAAAAGTGAGAAAAAATGTGGGAAGAGATTGAGTGAAGGAGAGAACGACAACTCAAAATGATGACTTCTGATTGGCTGCTGGAGTTTAAAATGGCAATTTTGTAAATAGATGAAAAAACTCCCTCTTTTTATAGTAGTATTATATATATATATATATATATATATATATATATATATATATACAATGTATATATATTTAAATATATATATATGTGTATATATACACAAACTATATATATATATACAATGTATATATATTTAAATATATATATATGTGTGTATATATACACAAACTATATATATATATATATATATATATAAACTTGTGTAGTTCAACCGGTTTGACTGGTCCGACCGCTAATTGCCTTTTATGATGGTGACCGGTTTGGTTTTTTTGGTTCAAATATTTTTTTATGTCATGCTGACATCATTTCCGGTCCAACCGGTTCAACCACTCCGGTTGAACCCGACTCAATCCGGTCTGAGTCAGTACCGGCCCGACCACCGGTTCGGTTCTAAAAACATTGGTCTGTGGGGCCATTCGTCATTCCTAAAACTCTACTAGAGCCTAGGGTATCAGAGCCATAACACCTCGAGTAGGTGGGGCTCTCATGGACATGACATGGCAATCTTGAGTTGTGCGGTCCAGGCATGTAGGAAAGGACTATCCATGGTTGACGTAGCCACCCTTGCGCTGGTATTTTGTGATCAGGAGCTGGGTGTCCATGGGCCATTGTGGGTCTGCACTGAAATGGGGAAGATATTATGCGGCCTTATAGTTGAGCCTTGACGAGGACGCCAAGAGCCTAAGTGGGGGAGATTGTAACATCCCAGGATTTGAGGCCTTAGATAACATGATCTTAAAAGGAATGATTGGACTACCCATATCACCAAGGTGCACCTCCTTTTCTGGGAGCCCATCACTAAGAACTCCATAATTAAGCATGCTCAGCTTGGAGTAGTATTGGGATGGGTGACCTATTGGGAAGCTGATCCCGGCATGCACACGAGTGAGGACAAAGCACGCAGTTAAGGCTAGTGGTGGTCTGTGGGGCCAGTCGTCATTCCTGAAACTCTACTAGAGCCTAGGGCAGTGGGCTCGGGCATTACAAAGTCATAACTAGCAGAGACCCTAGTCAATCAACTAGTAACCAACCAATCACTACTGGATGACCTCAGTAGTTGTTTCAACTAAAGTTGGACCCTCCAACTAGAAATAGGTTAGAAGCGATATTTACTTGATCAACTAACAATGATACATATTCTTCATTGGTGGTAGTTAAGCCTATTAGTAGGTATAAATATCGCCAAATTAGTCCAGCTAAAGGTCAATACTCATTCAAATTTAAATGTATTCCCAATAGCAACCGCTTATGGTTTGTCTAGCGACCGTAAGGGTTCTTTAAGCCTATATAAGATCCTGATAAATGTGAAATCGTTTATTAACATCAAGTAACCAGATGTAGTTATTAATGTGTTAACTTTTATCACAACATCATGTAATAGACCATATTACCCCCTCAACTCTAGCTTGGTGGAAGTCAAGGTTTCAATTCACCATAAATTTAACTAACCTTCCTTAACATCTATAAAATAAGTGATATAGTCATTATACTCTTGAAGTCTATGTCAAGTCTCAACTATATGGCCTCATAATCTCTTCCCATCTTAGTGTGCACCCAAAATGACCCATGCGCACCAAACTCCATTTTGTAGCTACCAATACAAGGGTGTATCTATCTCATCTCAACGCATATCCATTTCCTCATGCCTGAACTACACCTATCAAGATTGTTGTGCCCTATCCATATGGGTCCCACACCCACTTTAGATCAACTTGGTTGTCACCATTTATGATGCTCAGGCCCACAACACAAGTCTCTAATATAGTTTAGAGTATGATGAATGGCTACACAGACCACCATTGACCTCAACTTCACGTTTTTTCCTCACTCACACAGCTCGAACAAACTTCTCAACAAGTAAATCATACTAATACTACTACATTTTGAGCATGCTTAACCACTTAGTACCTATTAATGGGATACTTGAACAAGAGGTGCACTTTGGTGATATTGATTCTCTATTCATTCATTTTAGTAACATTTATTATGAGGTCTTAAATCTTAAGATGCTATTATCAAAGTCTAAAATTAATGTATTTGATCATATTGAACTTCTCTTCATGGAAGCTTCATGTCTCCCAATTGGGAACTCTAAGTTTTATAATATTTGAACCAAATATACATCTTTCATTGACCTAGTTCATGTACAATATTGACCTTGATATATGACTATTTGACTTATTAACCTTATTTATCAAATGACTCACTTATGCGACTATATAAATCGATACAGGAAAATGATCATATCCAAGAATTATCATTAAATCATGATATCTTTGAACACTTGATATGGTTCCCAAGACAATGTCTTCTGGACATAATGTGACAACAAGTTGAAATGACCAAGCAACTTTGTAAATGCATACATGCATGCATATATTATTATAGACATGATATGATAGCTTGAAGTAACATTATTGCTCAACATTCCTCGTCACACATATATATAATTTAGGATCATAACATAAGAACCATATAGCCATGTTGATCATCACTTCACCCCCATCTAGGGTTATGAATAGTAATAGACATCATATATTATGTTGGACCTCAAAAGATGTAAAACCTTACAGAGTCATGATGTTAGACAATCATCCAAATATTGACTTATATGACATAAGAACCAACACTCTCATCAAATATACATATATTTTCACTTTTTCATGAATTTTTATGTTTATAATTGTCAACTATAATTTACCTCATTGAACAACTATAAAGGTAATATATAGTTATTTAATATTTATGTTTTCCTTGGAAGCTAGTATATATTTAGTTGTGTAATACCCCTCCTACCATATAATTTTCAGAGGGTAACAAGGGGTAGGTTACCATGTCTTTGTAAAGGAGAATTGGTTTATGATCTTAATTGACGATATGGTAAGTAGTTTGAAGTGTAGTGTAAATTGAGAATCTATTCAAGTCAATCACTTCAAAAGTGTTTGCAACAGTTAGAGGTAAGGTATCTATTATTGGTGACTCATATCAGGATAACAACAGATACAACATTTCAAATTGTCTTACATCTAGAAGCTATAATAGAGAGCATTGAAGTAGAAATAATTCTAGCTTAATTGGGTATATGTATCAAATTGTGCAACATGGTACTTAAATAAAGTTAGTTCTAGATATATAAATATATTTTTATGAGTGATTTTTCCAAGCTTCCAAATTAATATGGAATTATATGTAACAATAAATAACTTCCAAATTAGAGATTGACAGGCAAAGAATGATTGAACTTTTAATGTCGTATGCCAAAGGATTAACTTTTTAATTTAAAAATGCTATATTCATGATTCCTTTGGAAATATGTTCCTATAAGCATGTAAAAGGATACATGTTATTTTAAACTAAAGATCTAAATACACTAGTTTCCACAATGTAAGTAAATATTGGAGATCATATTGATTCTAAGCTTCTTTTACAAAAAGGAGTTGGAAAGTCCTAATACCAAATTTGATTTAGTATCTTCTATGTGAATATAGTGGTACAATTAATAGGGAATGTTTCATAATAGTTCAAGAAGGACAGTGATATAAGCAACAACGCTAACAAAGTGTAACTATATTTGAACAAATTAGTATACTCCTTAAAACATACTATACAATCATCAAGATAATATTGTAATTAAACACACAATATAATTGAATATGATGCAATAAATAATGAATAGTGATATATATATATATATATAGAGAGAGAGAGAGAGTCAGGCTAAAATAAACTTGAGTGTATTCAGAGCAGAATACACTCAAGTAGTTTTTCATGATGTAACATTTTTTAAAAAATCTAATTTATTAATCTTCTTAAACATCTTGTGAATAGCTTATACATAAAATTTGAGCCCATTTGGACATTTATAGCTGACGTTATGAAAACCAAAAAAATTATGCATTTCAAATTAGTTTCATGTGTCGATTTTGTTGCCCTCGGATGAGTGACTTACACTCATCCAAATAGGCTCAAAATTGGTATGTAGCCTAATTATAGTATGACATTTAAGATCATTGGTTTGTATTTTGCAAAAAAAAATAGTCTTGATATGCAGACACCACTTGAGAGTAGCGTGTGATCTGTATACTCGAGTGTATTCTAGTTCCCCTCTGGGATCCCACTTCTTACACTCGCCAAGGGAAAGTAGGGATCAATGTCTAGGTCTACTTTCATCTGTCTAGTTGAGCTAATGGAGGTGATGTTGACATTAATTCATTTCTCAAATTGTCATATTTTATTCTCAAAATTGATGTGTTTACTTTAGAATAAAATTATTACAATATTATTTGGTATATGCATTTGTATATCAACCTAATTATATTTATCATAATGAAACTATGTATAATTTAATATTTTTGTTATATTTAATTGGTCAATCCTAGTCTTCATTAATAAGACAGTCAAAGTATGACTAGACTATATAAGATTGGTCCAAAAAACTTATAAACCAAATTTGACCTCATTGTATGTCTAAAACATACTAGACTGGATGGTTTGCTCACTTCTAGTTCCTTGTGATGGTCAAGTTTCATTTTATGCCCACTCATAGATGTAATCCCTTTCAAGGATTGTATTGTCATCAAAAATCAATCTGACCAATACATATGCCAATAGTCCTTGAATTTTTCCCACGAGGAAATATCATAATCTATTTAGAAAGTGAACTCATCATTCATTGGTTGAGATGGACTTGACCAGTGTTAAGACCATGTCTCTTTCGTACATTTTTTTAATCTGTACTTGTAGGTTGCTTTGGGTTCCTCAATTTCTCTATGGTCGTATGATGGACAATAAAATGACACTTTATAAAATAATTTAGTGGTCTTTTTTGTTACTATTTTTTCTTTTCATTATATCACTTCCACATCTTTTATGTCCAGGATAATGTGCATAGTAAAATCTGGGTGTACACTCTGTATTGGGCCCCACAAACCAAAAGATTGGATATATTGGGCATAGAAGTGGGGCTTTGAGGATGGTCACAAAATATTTGGTCCTCTTTATATCAAGATAGCGAGAAGGGAAAAAAGTAGGCATGTAAGGCTACATGATGTGTATGATTTGAGAGAATACACATTTTTTTCTTTTTCTAGTTAGCTATATTGATACAATTTTATCTTCTTGAACACTTTTAATGTACCTTCAATTGTAGATTACCTCTACTTATATTTAATAATTTTTATATTCAGACATATAAGTCTCATCGTTAAAAAAGACTAACACCTCTATTTATTTGTCAAAGATATTTTTATATATTCATTTTATAGCGTCGTTTTATGGTTTAATGGGTATAAACTCGTGTTCTGTGTGTCTTATTTATTAAAACAAGAAAATTATCAACTTGTACTTTAAAAAAAAAGTAGAAAATTTATCCAACTTCCTCCACACTTTTTCGTATATAGTATAGATAGATATAAAAATATGAAGAACTTTGCAAGTTTTAAAATAAATACAAATATTTCAACCGCCAACATCCACACTCTTAAAAATTACATCCCATTCCCTTCATATCATCTCAGTTAGGAATGAGCATCAGTCTCAAGTCTCAACCAGCTCGGTCTTTATCCAATGTGCATGCATAACCTTCTCAAGCTCGAGTTATATAAGAAAAAATATGGGTCAAGTCAAGGTAAACTGAAATCCAAAAACTTATGTGTTTGTGTGTCTATATATATATATATATATATATATATATATATATATATATATGTGTGTGTGTGTGTGTGTGTGTGTGTGTGTGTGTATGTATCGGAACTATGGTAAATATATTTCTGAGCCCAAAAAGGCACAAAATTTACAATGCACACACTAGCGTGTGGATTACAAAGATATACCATGAGGTATATTACCCAACCCTTTAAGGGACTAAGAATTTAAACCTCACTAGGTGTAGGGTTTACAAGAGATCGGTGATTGGATATGTATATGCATATAAATACCAAACCCCTCAATATAAATATTAAGTTTAAGATGTCTTTCAAAAGCAACACACGTGAAAAACTTGATCGACTAAGTGTGGGCGCGCCCTAGTGTGGTGTCCCATCTATCTCGTGGAAGTGTGATGATGAATATGTGGGTATGTCCTAGCAGGGTGCATATTCATTGTGTTGGCGTTTGGGTTGGACTTAACTAGGTGACCTTTATCGGATCAAGCACCTTGAGACATGGAGATGTACATGACAAAGAGTTGTGCATGACATCTATCAAGAGTTGCATAAGATGCAATTGGCAAAAGTTTCCTACATGAAAGAATCTAGTTTTGGGTGAAAACCCTAGATGATCCATGACTTAGAGTAAATCAAGATCTTGCTCATTAGAAGGTTGTATGTCGCAATCTTCCGAATTGATGGTAAGGGCTATCAATTTGATCAAAATAGTGGGAGTGATAATTAATTGAAGACCTAATTAATATTGTCAACTTTATCAAATCAAACAAATAAAAAATGTTTTGAAATGTTGCAAAATTCTTTTGTAGAATCCAAATGACAAACACAAATACATTATCGTTGCAATCAGTTCATAAATGGGATAAACTTTAAGCTCCATGGACACCTCATGCTTGACTTCTTCCTTATCCATAAAGGTTTGCATGTCCATAGGCACCCTTAGCATTGGACACATGGAAAGTAACTTGACACCTTGTGCTTGAATTCTTCCTTATCTACAAAGGCTTGCATGTCCATGGACACCCTTATACATGACACATGGAAAGTCTCATAGACACCTCATACTTGACCTCTTTCTGTATATAGCCATATCTACCCCTTCCCAACTCCAAATTTGAAAACTCTTGCTCTCCTTTATTTCCTCTATCTTAGAGCATCATTCCTATTTTTTTTTCCATAAATGTGATGTCCCAAGGTAAAAGGAGGTGCCTACCTTGGTGAAGAAGGCTCCTAGGGTTCTAAATTTCTCTATTTAGGATTTCTTAAGCTCCTCCTTGGTGATTTTGACCAAAACTAGTAAGTATCCTCCTTTCCTTCCCTATTTTCATGTTGATAGTCTTCCTTACACCTTCCTCCAGGTCAAAACTATGGCCTTCCATGGTGAAACCCCACCTAGAACCCATACACACCTCATCTCCATGTTCTTTTGTTAGGGTTTT
This sequence comes from Alisma plantago-aquatica, assembly GCA_963693085.1. Classification (NCBI taxonomy): domain Eukaryota; kingdom Viridiplantae; phylum Streptophyta; class Magnoliopsida; order Alismatales; family Alismataceae; genus Alisma; species Alisma plantago-aquatica. The sequence goes on along the minus strand of OY856409.1, from coordinate 1,305,620,831 downwards.
TCACCTCTAAAGTGGAGAAGGTGCTTCTTGCTCGAGATAGGAGCTTTGTTGGAGAAAACAGTCTATCTAAGCTTGGGAACCTTACTTATTGGACTTGTCCACCTTTCCTAGAGGTTCTTTGGAGGCCTAGGCTTGGATCTAGGCTTGACTTGGACTATTTAGACTCTGAAGCTGAGGTATGATGTATCCCCTATTCTTCTATGTTGAGCAATTCACCTATGCTTATTCATTCTCTTTGTCCTATGGACATTAGCCTATACATAATGTCTTTTGTTTTGAAAATCTTGGTTCATGTGAACTGCCTTATTTTATATTGATCATGTGACCATGGATATTATTTTGAACTCTTATCTTATTCTTTGTTCATGATGGAACTCTAAAAGATGACATGTGATGTCTTTTTCCCACTTATAAAGTGGATGTATATGTTGGTCACTTATGTGGTGACTAGTTTATATATTCTGACTATACTTTATACTTTCCCTGATAGGTGTTCAACTCTTCACTAAATTCAGGAATAAGTCCATCTAATTCCAATTAAAAAGGAAAGGAGGAATCTAATTCTTTCTCAAATAGTATATACATATAGAGCAAGATAATAAGAAGTGGAAACAATACTATTGCAAAGTTGCATGATAATTCATTTACAATTTTTCCTCACCATATAAGATGGTATGGTAAAGTAAACAGGTGTACACCTATTAATCTAATGACATGTCATACCTGTTGCATAGGGCAAACCGTCCATTCCAAGCTAGACCTATCAAATGGGTGGGTGGGTTGGGTTTGGACTGGGTCATTGTAGGTTTGGGTCTCGCGGGTGTGGGCTAAAATGATGTAACGTTAAATGGATAGAGCAATATCACACCCAACTGCAACCCATCAGGTTGCAGATCCACTCGTGGGTATCTATTTAATATGTATACAGTAAAAATATATTCCTAGTTGCTGCTCTACAACAAGAAGTAGAATAGTCCATTAATAATTTTTAGTGTAAACATAGGATAATGAGAGGAAGCATCCACTGATTTTGATGATGTACCACCCATTGCATTATTTTAACATAAACTTGTAAGGAAAAAACAACCAACTACTGTAATGTAAAATTGATAAATAAATTATTTAGATGTTGCAAACAACATAATACATAACTTTAAATTAATATATGTTTCATCTAACATTAGAAATTACTAACATAACATGTTCTTATGGTTATCTAATGCATAAAATGAACAAAAAAATAATATACTTAATGCCATTGAATAGAAAATATACAACATAATCAATATATGTTCATGAACATAAACAACAATTTAGAATATGACTACTTTGTTTCCATTATCATAAAATTTTAATTAAATATATCAATCAAGGCCTTTAAGTTTTGTCTTTTTATACTATATATATTACACATCATCTATTTAACTGATTTATACATGTGTGGGTATTCCATGTCTTAAGAGCCATACATGTAGTAAATTTATTTTAATATATTTATCTTAGTTAACTAGGTCACTTGCAGGTGTCCGCGGGTCACATGTGAAACTAACTAATTATATAGGTGGGTATGGGTATGGGTGATTTCTAGTGGGTGAGAAATTTCATCACCCAAACCCAACTTAAACAGATCGACCTGTAGGTGCCCACTAATTTTGACCCAATTTGAGATGTTTATTCCAAGCTATTCTTAAGTCTATGTCTAGTAAGTGATCTTCTTGAGTCCTTATTTTCTAATGTACCTACATCTAGATGGAATGGAACATCACCATGAACATAGGAAACAAGATACATGTCAGTAAAGGTTGAGTATGTACATATAATAAACAATTTGGGCTATATGTTGGGTTAGGAGTGCAAAAAGATATGTTCCCACAAGAAGGAGACTATTTGCAACTAGGTAGTTCAAAAGAATTATAACAAGAAAAATGTGGCATATTAAATTCCGAGTACAAGCATAAAGAATAAAATGTCTTGATGTGTCATTTAACCACAATCTCAATTTAAAACAATAAATGTTTGCATGCATAACAATCTAGACTAAATATACCTTAACTAGGGCCAGAATACAATAGGTTCATGGCCTAAAAAGTAAGGTTGGAAACGCACATCCTGGGCAGAGTATGAAAACCCTATATAAGTATGGTTGTATATAAGTATCACTATTTTAGATATTCTAGTCAAACATGTAGCATGCATAAATAGAGTGGAAGACTATCATTTTAGTCTATTTCACATAAAATGACAATCATAGCAGGAGGGGTCCAAAGACCCATATAACAAAGTAATTCAATGATCACATGAATTTAAATGAATCTAATCAGAAATATGAATGTCCAACAGTTGAGTTTCAAGTAGAATCGATATTCAAGAGATGCCTCATTAAATGAATTAGATTTAAATCAAATTATAACCAAAACAAAACAAAGCATGTACATATCTTATGATCAAGCCTACATATTCATTATCACTCCCTAAGCTCAGACTCAGGGCTTCACTACCTAATCGCAATATTAGTGCATTTGAATAATATAATTTCTATTAAATTCATTACTTAGAAAATGAGTCTACTATAAGATTATAATCTATACTCAAAGTACATCCCATTAAAACCATTATATTTTTCTAATTCCAAAACCATATATATTTATATTTTTCTGATAAGCGGATAATTAGATATGATTTTCACAAATTAAATCCATTTGTATATATATAAATAATTTCCTATCAAAGGACATATATGCCCCTACATACCCTTCATTTGCTAAAGAACCATGGCGGTGTGATTATGTCCTTTCTCACTCAAAACATATGTGTGTCAAGAGATTTCCCAATGTATAAATGACCTTTATGCCCATATCATGCATGATAAGAAACAAAACTACCTAAGGCTTACTAGTAACATGATGTTGCCCAATGTTAAGCAAACAACGGCTTGTCGAAGACCCTCTCAAAGCTCAGGCCATGAATTATAGCTCAAGAATCATTCATCCTTAGGACTAGGTATTCTTCCCTTTGAGTTCATCAGCTCAAGCCAAACTCAGAGAACCAAGGTACCTCGACCATAGATGGCTAGATATTTAAGGTTATCTCCACCATCGCTGACGGGGAGGGGAACTCGAGCCACTACCACAATTATTGTGCTTCAAACCACAGTTTAATCAAGGTGCAATGGGACTTGGAGGAGTCCTAGAAAATGGGTTAATTTAGAATAACAAACTTTGAACCAACCAAAGAATTCATAAAGAAAACCATGCTTCTCGACAAGGAATTTATATATAGAGATAGAATGAGCAAATCTAGAACTAAATGTTTATTGTGATTCAAATCCTGTTGAGGATTGAAGGCAACATTAAGGGTCACAACAATCCCCTTGGACTTCTTTCTACATCCCAATGCCTCCTTATAGTGCTAAAGGAGGAGCTTCTGCAAGCAATGGGTTGTTGGATAGGGAGGACCAACTGAGCAGTGTGATGTGAGGAAGAAGGGAGTTATGAGGAAGAGGGTGGAGTGAGGATATTCTTTACAAGTCGAATTGGTCTACAATGGTGCAAATTTTCAATCACGAGGTTCAAGTTGCTAAAGGTGAAGGTCAAGATTAACTAGGTAGCATAGGGTCCCTAATAGGGAATTGATGAGAGAGGAGTATATTATAGAGTCAAATGGTAGGTTAGAAGCCCTCACATAGGCGTGAGGCCATGTATGAGGACCCACGTGATTGTGAGGCGAGGGCAGAGGCCGGACGATTCTTTGGGCATTTTGTCTTTGAGTCATAAGAGGGGGAGATTTAGGGCTCACTATGTTCGGGAAGGAGCAAGGAAGAGATTGGAAAAGAGATTGTGTGGAACTTGTCACCAAGGCGAGAGAGGCGAGAGAATGACAAGATGCAACTAGAGCATTGAGAAGGTCTCATGCAACCATGGGAAAACTGGAGGAAGGGGATGACAAAATCTGCCTCCTGGTTACTCGACTCGATAACAGGTTGCATGACAAGCGTGACAAACAATGGAAGCTATGAACCACGATTTAGATGAAATAAATGGGTGTGAACCATTATTTGATTGAAATAAATCATCATAATCTATATCTAAACCTTTAAATGACCATCAAAGGTATATTTGATATCTGAATATGCTCAAAATGGGTAGATATCCTAATTCGAGTACAAGGAACATGAATATGAATTTACATTTTTATTATGTAGCTATTTGCATTAAAATTATCTCATAATCCCTTAAGCACATAATAAGGGCATTAGCTTAAGCTAAGAATCAACCAGGTGAATCCTTCTGAATTATATCCAATTCTTTCACTCTAAGACTCTAACGTTACCCTGGAATATATTATTAGGAACATTAGATTTGTTATCATCACTTACTAATTCACAATTTAATTATTATTAGAGTTATATATTTAAAAAATGTCATGTCCATAGGATAGTAGCGAGTCAATTAGGGTTTTTTGATCCCATTAAGGTCTGACCTAATATAAAAATAGGAAAATATGATACTATGAGGTATCTAATTGATTAAGGGAGAAAGGAAGATAAAATAACAACATAATCGGTTAGGATCCAAGAGAAAGGAGGATTAACTTATATTCCTAGAATTGAGTGTGTTACATACATCTTCATAGAAATGGTGACTAGATATGAGAACACACTACATTGCAACATCATGTGTCCCTATAGACACAGATTAACCTAGATTCCCAATACCACCAAATGTGACAGTTGATCATAGGAACATAAATAATCATGTCAAGGGCCTAGATAACATGATGAACTACTCAATAAAAAGAACTTGACCATAATCATCACATATAGATCAATCATGTTTTGAAAAAGATAACTCTTAAATTTACCTTTTTAAAACTAGATAAAAATATTAACAAGAGAAGTTCCATGACATCATCAGATTTAACAAATCTTAACATGTTGTACATGAGTAAAAAAAATTTGGATGATGTGGGAACCACCCCCGAGGAAGCACCGTGATTGTGACCCCCCTAGTGGCGTAAACCCCCGGCTTTCCCCAACTACCCTCACATCGGGGTCAGCAAGGTAAACTCATGCAGAGGCCGAGGTGCGTGATGGGACCAAGGATCGCCGAAGCTGTACAACTGGGGATTGGAACATGGGTCCCTACTCTGGGGAGCCCGGGCCTTCTCCACCGAGCTACAACCCCCTCGGTGTACATGAGTAATTGTAGTGAGATTATCAACATGAATTATGCAAAACGATAATCCTATGTATTTTGTATATGTGTCATAAAATGAATATCTACAAATGTTGAGTCATATATAATCATATAAACACCATGTTCGGAACCCAAATATTATACAAAAGACTCAGCTATATGATTGGCAAAGAACCAACTCACACATTTAAGTGGATTTTTCATCTACTATTTTTGTTAAATTTGTTGAGGTAATGACTCATCATCAAATAACTCTAAGGAGGTTCTTGAGACTCTTAGAACAAAAAAAACCAACACAAAATATATAGTTTCAATTAATATGAAACATTTATAAAGATATGGGAGTACACATACTTTGTATGTTTTAATAGAGCATGCATGTAATTTAACATGGAAATGTAAATTAACATGATGTAATTAAGTATTAAGAATAAGAGGTGTAATATAAAAGATACTAAATTAAATTTTAGTTATTTACTTGTCTTGTACTACATTTCCATGATTAGCTTGGATTGCGCTTACCAATAAATATCTAATGGATTGCATCCAATTAGCCTACCATATAATATTTTTGGGTTGTATATCCCACCATGACCTCATTAAGCATCTGCTTGTGTGAGTCTAAACATTTGTAGGGACTCTTTGGCATGTACCTGCATAATTTAGATATGAACCTAGATACTCAAATCAACACCTTTGTATATCACTATAAGAACCCAATGTCTTATTATTATTAGAATCTAAGTCACCCAGAGTTCTCATACTCGATAAGTGACATATACATATCATTACCTATAATTATCTCCTTAATTTGATTGGTGTATTAAACAAGAGATATGAACTCATTCGACGCTCTTATATGAATGATCTCAGGAGACCTAGGGAATCATGTGTATGCATATTTTTGATATGTCATGTATATTCAACTATAATTACTCCACTAAAGCCTAGCATAATCCCTAGATGTATATAATAATTCATTTTCTATTCCCTAATAACATAATAGGGAAGTTCTTCGATGTTCATGGCATGCTAAAACTAGACTGAATCAGGGTTGCACTTAATATTAGGTCATTTACTCATCTTCCATCATGATTATATAATTTATATGAATTTATAATTTGTTCAATAAAAAAACCAAATTAAAAACCTAACTTGATTGTCAAGAATCTCATACTTTACGTAATTATGTGTGAATAACATGTTTTCACATACATGAGTGATATCATTTACAAAGACAAAGATTCATTCTGTATTCTAAGAATCTCATGATATACTTGTATGAATGCATCATAGAACGCTTTAGAAAGAGATATCATATCTTGAGATTAATATCACGAAACATACAATATGCTTTCATTATAACAGTTAAATTAAAATCAATATAAACCATGAAAATCCAGATATATGTTAGAGAATATTTATTTATTTACAAAGTGTAACAACAATTTACTACAACAGATACCCAAACTTCAAAATCCCCCATCCCTTAAACTGATTACACCTCATTTCCCATTATAAAGCCAAGCCAGAATTCAAAAATTATATAATAAAATAACCAAAACACAGATAGAATGTTGGCATGTACACTAATAATTTTCTACATATGAAAACATGAGGAACATTCCCATGTCCAAATGTTTCAAGATGGAATCAACCAAAATACACCAAACTTATCATAATGTAAGTTGAAGGAAGAGAAAAGAGAGATTATAAACAAGAAGTATGGTTTCTCATGTTGATTATGGAGAATTTTATTTTGGAGGGTATAAGAAGAGAGATAGACACATATTTAGATGAAGAACTTACCCATGAAAGATTTCTAATATAGTGAGAAATTGGATTTCCAACTTGGATCTACTATGATCGTTGAAAATATCCTTAAATCCCACATTATGCAAAGATTATGATCTCAAAGTTATGGATTTGTGATTAACACAATCTAGGGTTGTGATATGGGGTTTAGGTGTTTGCATAAATTGCATTTCAGCACATGTTATGTTTATATACAACTTAGTTATTTAGTCGGCTAACTAGTCTTTTAGTTGGCCCATTAAAGGTTATATTGGTGCCTACTTTCACCTAGTAATAGTTGGTCTAACTAAATTTGAATCAGCCAAACTTGTGATTGGTTAGATGCATCGCTATAGTATAGGTGAGATTTTAAGTGACCATCGGTAGAAGTGGTCATGGTTGAGGATGCCTAGAAGAGTATAAGACTTTTAACTTGAGGCAAAATCTTAAGTAGGCGTGTTTCACCAATCGCATGGTTGATGACTATGGGTTATGGTTTATCTATAAAGTCTAATGAAAGTTGTATTGACATTTTAATTTCTTAGTTTCAATTGTTCTCGAGGTAAAGAATGCCATTGTAAATTAGTTGACAATGGTAACCATCTGGAATCAAGGTTCAACATGTCATTCAATCTACATTAGGTTTGGCTAAGTTATACATTAGCGCATATTATATTTGTATAAATGCATAATTCAGTTGACTGACAAGCCTTATTTTTGTCTTGACTAAATGTCAAGTCGATGCCAACTCTGTAACATCTCAGGATTTGAGGCTTCGAATAACATGATCTTAAAAGGAATGATTAGACTACCCATATCACCAAGGTGCACCTCCTTTTTTGGGAGCCCATCACTAAGAACTCCATAGTTAAGTGTAATCAGCTTGGAGTAGTATTGGGATGGGTGACCTGTCGGGAAGTTGATCCTAGCATGCGCGCGAGTGATGAAAAAGCACGCAGTTAAGGCTAGTGGTGGTCTGGCAATGTTTTTAAAACCGAACCGGACCGGCCGGTCCGACCGGTCAGACCGGTGAACCGGTAGCTAACCGGTCCGGAAGCCTAAAAACCCGGTAATGTGTCTTTTTCCGGTCCAACCGGTCAGAAATACGGTCCAACCGGTCCAACCAGCCGGTCGGACCGAACCGGATTGAACCAGTGGTTCAAAGAAGAAAAAACAGAAGGTAGAATACATATAGGAATTTACATATATGTATATACATATGGTATATGTATGTATGTATTTATTTATATAGAAAATATACATATCAGGTAGAATACATATATATATGTACAAATATAAGTATATTTGTATATATGCATATATATATATGTATGTGTGAATGTATGTGTATATCTACATAATAATATATATGTATACCGGTGGTTCAAAGAGAAGAAAACACAGAAGGTAGAATACATATAGGAATTTACATATATGTATATACATATGGTATATATATGTATGTATGTATTTATTTATATAGAAAATATACATATAAGGTAGAATGCATATATATATGTATATATGTACAAATATAAGTATATTTGTATATATGCATATATATATGTATGTGTGAATGTATGTGTATATCTACATAATAATATATATGTATACATATATTTTTATATACATACATATATATAATATGTATATATATATATGTATACATTTGCACAACAATATATATGTATACACATATATTTATATATACTAGCAAACACACACGTGCACATGAACGTGTCCCTTTGAAAATATATATAATTTATATTTATTATTTAAATAAAATAAGAAGATATAGTTGTATTTTTATATACGTATGATAGTATCAGATGATATATTTATAAAATAGTGATCTCAAACTTGGTACTTATATTCGTTATGACTTAGTGCATATAATAATTTTCCTCTTGAAGAGATAAAAGAAATGGAGAATTTAACTATAAATATGCAACTGATCAATCAGATTGTAGCATTTTTAAAATGTTAAACTCTGCTAAACGGTCTCTCTTCTATCTTTTTTTTAGATTGTTTTTGTTCTTTTATTTTTTGTAACTTTAAAGTACGCTAACCTTCCCACATCTCCACGATCATGCTAACTCCTCCCACATCTCCACGATCATCGTAACAACAACTCATCCCACACCCACTTCTTTGACTCAATCTATTTCTCTCTCCCAAATCCGATGCTATCGGTATCTCTCCAACCCCACTCTGTTTAAAACTCGTACTTATTCCCAAAAGGCAACGCAACCACCAAAGATTAATGACTCCTAAACAACGATGACATCAATAACATTCTACATTAACTGCCTCATGTCTAGCCAATCAGAGTTATCGCGATGACATTCTCTTTAGGTACTCTTTCTTAATGATGGTATAATCTCATAAAAATAATAATAATGAAATTTTTGTCTAACGATGGCAATAAATTATCCTCAATACCCCAATTCTCTCCCCACATTATCGGCTTGTCCGATCTCCTTCCCAACAAACTTCCGTTTCTTATTCTCAAAACAATTGAATTCACCCCAATTATTTCTCCACACTCTCTCCACACTCCCAATTATTTCTCCACGACTCTCTCCACCAAGTAACCGTGATCTTATCGTGTAGTCAAAACCAAAAAAATAGAGAATGAGTCAAAACCTCTCACTCCACGTCCTCAACCCCTACACTATCACGCTGACGGTCATCCTTTTCAACTGCAAGTAGTTATCTCAGATCCCATATTCTTCCTTCTATCTCCACGTCTTCCACTTTACTCCACGAACATTGTTTACCAAGACCACATTCCGAAACCACGCCAAAGAGTATACTTACAGAGGTTCATATATATCGGTTGATAGGATTGGAGGGAGGTGATAATGGTTAGTTGGAGGGAATCGTGGATGTGTAGTTTAATAGGAGAGAAGTATTTTGGTGAATAAAAAGTAATTAAAATAGAAAAAAGTGAGAAAACATGTGGGAAGAGATTGAGTGAAGGAGAGAACGACAACTCAAAATGATGACTTCTGATTGGCTGCTGGAGTTTAAAATGGCAATTTTGTAAATAGATGAAAAAACTCCCTCTTTTTATGGTAGTATATATATATATATACAATGTATATATATTTAAATATATATATATATGTGTGTGTATATATACACAAACTATATATATATATATAAACTTGCGTAGTTCAACCGGTTTGACCGGTCCGACCGCTAATTGCCTTTTATGATGGTGACCGGTTCGGTTTTTTCGGTTCAAATATTTTTTTATGTCATGCTGACATCATTTCTGATCCAACCGGTTCAACCACTCCGGTTGAACCCGATTCAATCCGGTCTGAGTCAGTACCGGCCCGACCACCGGTTCAGTTCTGAAAACATTGGTCTGTGGGGCCATTCGTCATTCCTAAAACTCTACTAGAGCCTAGGGTATCAGAGCCATAACACCTCCAGTAGGTGGGGCTCTCATGGACATGACATGGCAATCTTGAGTTGTGCGGTCCAGGCATGTAGGAAAGGACTATCCATGGTTGACGTAGCCACCCTTGCGCTGGTATTCTGTGATCAGGAGCTGGGTGTCCATGGGCCATTGTGGGTCTGCACTGAAATGGGGAAGAGATTATGCGGCCTTATAGTTGAGCCTTGACGAGGACGCCAAGAGCCTAAGTGGGGGAGATTGTAACATCCCATGATTTGAGGCCTTGGATAACATGATCTTAAAAGGAATGATTGGACTACCCATATCACTAAGGTGCACCTCCTTTTCTGGGATCCCATCACTAAGAACTCCATAATTAAGCATGCTCAGCTTGGAGTAGTATTGGGATGGGTGACCTATTGGGAAGCTGATCCCAGCATGCACATGAGTGAGGACAAAGCACGCAGTTAAGGCTAGTGGTGGTCTGTGGGGCCAGTCGTCATTCCTGAAACTCTACTAGAGCCTAGGGCAGTGGGCTCGGGCATTACAAAGTCATAACTAGCATAGACCCTAGTCAATCAACTAGTAACCAACCAATCACTACTGGATGACCTCAGTAGTTGTTTCAACTAAAGTTGGACCCTCCAACTAGAAATAGGTTAGAAGCGATATTTACTTGATCAACTAACAATGATACATCTTCTTCATTGGTGGTAGTTAAGCCTATTAGTAGGTATAAATATCGCCAAATTAGTCCAGCTAAAGGTCAATACTCATTCAAATATAAATGTATTCCCAATAGCGACCGCTTATGGTTTGTCTAGCGACCGTAAGGGTTCTTTAAGCCTATATAAGATCCTGATAAATGTGAAATCGTTTATTAACATCAAGTAACCAGATGTAGTTATTAATGTGTTAACTTTTATCACAACATCATGTAATAGACCATATTACCCCCTCAACTCTAGCTTGGTGGAAGTCAAGGTTTCAATTCACCATAAATTTAACTAACCTTCCTTAACATCTATAAAATAAGTGATATAGTCATTATACTCTTGAAGTCTATGTCAAGTCTCAACTATATGGCCTCATAATCTCTTCCCATCTTAGTGTGCACCCAAAATAACCCATGCGCACCAAACTCCATTTTGTAGCTACCAATACAAGGGTGTATCTATCTCATCTCAACGCATATCCATTTCCTCATGCCTGAACTACACCTATCAAGATTGTTGTGCCCTATCCATATGGGTCCTACACCCACTTTAGATCAACTTGGTTGTCACCATTTATGATGCTCAGGCCCACAACACAAGTCTCTAATATAGTTTAGAGTATGATGAATGGCTACACAGACCACCATTGACCTCAACTTCACGTTTTGTCCTCACTCACACACAGCTCGAACAAACTTCTCAACAAGTAAATCATACTAATACTACTACATTTTGAGCATGCTTAACCACTTAGTACCTATTAATGGGATACTTGAACAAGAAGTGCACTTTGGTGATATTGATTCTCTATTCATTCATTTTAGTAACATTTATTATGAGGTCTTAAATCTTAAGATGCTATTATCAAAGTCTAAAATTAATGTATTTGATCATATTGAACTTCTCTTCATGGAAGCTTCATGTCTCCCAATTGGGAACTCTAAGTTTTATAATATTTGAACCAAATATACATCTTTCATTGACCTAGTTCATGTACAATATTGACCTTGATATATGACTATTTGACTTATTAACCTTATTTATCAAATGACTCACTTATGCGACTATATAAATCAATACAGGAAAATGATCATATCCAAGAATTATCATTAAATCATGATATCTTTGAACACTTGATATGGTTCCCAAGACAATGTCTTCTGGACATAATGTGACAACAAGTTGAAATGACCAAGCAACTTTGTAAATGCATACATGCATGCATATATTATTATAGACATGATATGATAGCTTGAAGTAACATTATTGCTCAACATTCCTCGTCACACATATATATAATTTAGGATCATAACATAAGAACCATATAGCCATGTTGATCATCACTTCACCCCCATCTAGGGTTATGAATATTAATAGACATCATATATTATGTTGGACCTCAAAAGATGTAAAACCTTACAGAGTCATGATGTTAGACAATCATCCAAATATTGACTTATATGACATAAGCACCAACACTCTCATCAAATATACATATATTTTCACTTTTTCATGAATTTTTATGTTTATAATTGTCAACTATAATTTACCTCATTGAACAACTATAAAGGTAATATATAGTTATTTAATATTTATGTTTTCCTTGGAAGCTAGTATATATTTAGTTGTGTAATACCCCTCCTACCATATAATTTTCAGAGGGTAACAAGGGGTAGGTTACCATGTCTTTGTAAAGGAGAATTGGTTTATGATCTTAATTGACGATATGGTAAGTAGTTTGAAGTGTAGTGTAAATTGAGAATCTATTCAAGTCAATCACTTCAAAAGTGTTTGCAACAGTTAGAGGTAAGGTATCTATTATTGGTGACTCATATCAGGATAACAACAGATACAACATTTCAAATTGTCTTACATCTAGAAGCTATAATAAAGAGCATTGAAGTAGAAATAATTCTAGCTTAATTGGGTATATGTATCAAATTGTGCAACATGGTACTTAAATAAAGTTAGTTCTAGATCTATAAATATATTTTTTATGAGTGATTTGTCCAAGCTTCCAAATTAATATGGAATTATATGTAACAATAAATAACTTCCAAATTAGAGATTGACAGGCAAAGAATGATTGAACTTTTAATGTCGTATGCCAAAGGATTAACTTTTTAATTTAAAAATGCTATATTCATGATTCCTTTGGAAATATGTCCCTATAAGCATGTAAAAGGATACATGTTATTTTAAACTAAAGATCTAAATACACTAGTTTCCACAATGTAAGTAAATATTGGAGATCATATTGATTCTAAGCTTCTTTTACAAAAAGGAGTTGGAAAGTCCTAATACCAAATTTGATTTAGTATCTTCTATGTGAATATAGTGGTACAATTAATAGGGAATGTTTCATAATAGTTCAAGAAGGACAGTGATATAAGCAACAACGCTAACAAAGTGTAACTACATTTGAACAAATTAGTATACTCCTTAAAACATACTATACAATCATCAAGATAATATTGTAATTAAACACACAATATAATTGAATATGATGCAATAAATAATGAATAGTGATATATATATATATATATAGAGAGAGAGAGAGAGAGTCAGGCTAAAATAAACTTGAATGTATTCAGAGCAGAATACACTCAAGTAGTTTTTCATGATGTAACATTTTTTAAAAAATCTAATTTATTAATCTTCTTAAACATCTTGTGAATAGCTTATACATAAAATTTGAGCCCATTTGGACATTTATAGCTGACGTTATGAAGACCACAAAAATTATGCATTTCAAATTAGTTTCATGCGTCGATTTTGTTGCCCTCGGATGAGTGACTTACACTCATCTAAATGGGCTCAAAATTGGTATGTAGCCTAATTATAGTATGACATTTAAGATCATTGGTTTGTATTTTGCAAAAAAAAATAGTCTTGATATGCAGACACCACTTGAGAGTAGCGTGTGATCTGTATACTCGAGTGTATTCTAGTTCCCCTCTGGGATCCCACTTCTTACACTCGCCAAGGGAAAGTAGGGATCAATGTCTAGGTCTACTTTCATCTGTCTAGTTGAGCTAATGGAGGTGATGTTGACATTAATTCATTTCTCAAATTGTCATATTTTATTCTCAAAATTGATGTGTTTACTTTAGAATAAAATTATTACAATATTATTTGGTATATGCATTTGTATATCAACCTAATTATATTTATCATAATGAAACTATGTATAATTTAATATTTTTGTTATATTTAATTGGTCAATCCTAGTCTTCATTAATAAGACAGTCAAAGTATGACTAGACTATATAAGATTGGTCCAAAAAACTTATAAACCAAATTTGACCTCATTGTATGTCTAAAACATACTAGACTGGATGGTTTGCTCACTTCTAGTTCCTTGTGATGGTCAAGTTTCATTTTATGCCCACTCATAGATGTAATCCCTTTCAAGGATTGTATTGTCATCAAAAATCAATCTGACCAATACATATGCCAATAGTCCTTGAATTTTTCCCACGAGGAAATATCATAATCTATTTAGAAAGTGAACTCATCATTCATTGGTTGAGATGGACTTGACCAGTGTTAAGACCATGTCTCTTTCGTACATTTTTTTAATCTGTACTTGTAGGTTGCTTTGGGTTCCTCAATTTCTCTATGGTCGTATTATGGACAATAAAATGACACTTTATAAAATAGTTTAGTGGTCTTTTTTGTTACTATTTTTTCTTTTCATTATATCACTTCCACATCTTTTATGTCCAGGATAATGTGCATAGTAAAATCTGGGTGTACACTCTGTATTGGGCCCCACAAACCAAAAGATTGGATATATTGGGCATAGAAGTGGGGCTTTGAGGATGGTCACAAAATATTTGGTCCTCTTTATATCAAGATAGCGAGAAGGGAAAAAAGTAGGCATGTAAGGCTACATGATGTGTATGATTTGAGAGAATACACATTTTTTTCTTTTTCTAGTTAGCTATATTGATACAATTTTATCTTCTTGAACACTTTTAATGTACCTTCAATTGTAGATTACCTCTACCTATATTTAATAATTTTTATATTCAGACATATAAGTCTCATCGTTAAAAAAGACTAACACCTCTATTTATTTGTTAAAGATATTTTTATATATTCATTTTATAGCGTCGTTTTATGGTTTAATGGGTATAAACTCGTGTTCTGTGTGTCTTATTTATTAAAACAAGAAAATTATCAACTTGTACTTTAAAAAAAAGTAGAAAATTTATCCAACTTCCTCCACACTTTTTCGTATATAGTATAGATAGATATAAAAATATGAAGAACTTTGCAAGTTTTAAAATAAATACAAATATTTCAACCGCCAACATCCACACTCTTAAAAATTACATCCCATTCCCTTCATATCATCTCAGTTAGGAATGAGCATCAGTCTCAAGTCTCAACCAGCTCGGTCTTTATCCAATGTGCATGCATAACCTTATCAAGCTCGAGTTATATAAGAAAAAATATGGGTCAAGTCAAGGTAAACTGAAATCCAAAAACATATGTGTGTTTGTGTGTCTATATATATATATATATATATATATATATATATATATATATAATTATGTGTGTGTATGTATCGGAACTATGGTAAATATATTTTTGAGCCCAAAAAGGCACAAAATTTACAATGCACACACTAGCGTGTGGATTACAAAGATATACCATGAGGTATATTACCCAACCCTTTAAGGGACTAAGAATTTAAACCTCACTAGGTGTAGGGTTTACAAGAGATCGGTGATTGGATATGTATATGCATATAAATACCAAACCCCTCAATATAAATATTAAGTTTAAGATGTCTTTCAAAAGCAACACACGTGAAAAACTTGATCGACTAAGTGTGGGCACGCCCTAGTGTGGTGTCCCATCTATCTCGTGGAAGTGTGATGATGAATATGTGGGTATGTCCTAGCAGGGTGCATATTCATTGTGTTGGCGTTTGGGTTGGACTTAACTAGGTGACCTTTATCGGATCAAGCACCTTGAGACATGGAGATGTACATGACAAAGAGTTGTGCATGACATCTATCAAGAGTTGCATAAGATGCAATTGGCAAAAGTTTCCTACATGAAAGAATCTAGTTTTGGGTGAAAACCCTAGATGATCCATGTCTTAGAGTAAATCAGGATCTTGCTCATTAGAAGGTTGTATGTCGCAATCTTCCGAATTGATGGTAAGGGCTATCAATTTGATCAAAATAGTGGGAGTGATAATTAATTGAAGACCTAATTAATATTGTCAACTTTATCAAATCAAACAAATAAAAAATGTTTTGAAATGTTGCAAAATTCTTTTGTAGAATCCAAATGACAAACACAAATACATTATCGTTGCAATCAGTTCATAAATGGGATAAACTTAAAGTCTGGTTTGGGACCTTTGAGAAGTGTTCTCAATAGTGAGTGTAAACTCTAAAATCCTTGAAAGACCAAAGCCAGTAGAACCACTCCAATTGCGCCTAAGGCTAAAATTGGATGCTTATTTGAAGTATGACAATGATGCCTAAGACATCAAAAACCTTATGTTGAGCTATATGAACTATGAGTTGCATAAATAGCTTGAAGCATGGACATTCTTGAGATGGCTATACATCTTAGGAATCATGTAAAACGTGAAAGGTATAATGTCTTCAAAGCAATATTTGAGTATAATCAGATATATGCAGATCAAGTATAATCTCATATGCTCAATATGATTGTGCATATAGATCAACTGTGATTTCTTATAGGTCAAGAGTTGAATAAACATATGATTCTACAAATCGTTGTGTGAATCAAATAGCCAGTTTATCAAATGTTGAGAAACTTGGCCAAACCATTGTCTGAAGTGCTTTGCATGAATGAAGAAAGGCCAAAACATGTGATAATGATCAACAGAGTGAAGTTCATAGACTAAAGCAAGGTAAAGAAGTGTTCAGACGCCAAGCTTAGGTCCAAGTCTTCATCACTCAAGATATGGAGAGGAGTATGATGGAAAAGGAAATAACCTCTTCATAGAGGATCTCATGAAGATGAAAGAGAGATAGAGATCTCTACTTCAAGACCTAAGAAGAAGTAAGCTAGAAAATGTGTAGAGCAAGAGTTTCTACCATTACAGTTACAATATGACATTCATGGGCATATAATAGAATTAGTGAATTTCTATTATACATCTATCATCAATGAAATCGTCATACATCTTGTATGGACAAGAGTGTAATGAAATGATGTTTCATTTCAAAGAAATGATCTTTGATGGCAATGCCTATGTCTCATCAACTATACTTGATAATTAAAGGGACAAACGTATGTGACACATGTAATGAATGACATGATAACTCAAACTTGAATGTCTATAGCATAGTCATATGTAGTGCATCAATGAGAATTGCATTTCTAGAAATCCATATGATGTCTATCTAGACTCATTTTTGTTATTGAACCAATAGAGACATGCTAATCTCATCCATTGTGCAATATGACAAAGGTTCTTCACTAGATGTAGTGGGAGAACGATTATTCTATTAAGGATTATACATATTGATGTATATGGACATTTTAGAATAAATGCTAAAGGTAATCAATTGTACTTCAATATATATTTACTGATAACCTCAGTAGATATGGTAGTTTGTATTTAATAAATCCAAACATGAATCTCTTGGAAGTCTTCAAGGAGATCATACATGAAGTACATAACAAACTTGGTATAAGTATTAAATTTTGATATGATTGATATGGAAATACTTTGAACCAAGAGTTTGAGAACCTTTTGGAAGATCATGATAAAGTATCATGATGGACTCCACCTGAAACACATTGATGGAGTATCATGAGAAGTGTATTACAAAAGAAGGAATCACACCTTGATAAGTCAGAGTGTGAATACCGGCTAAACTTCAAAATTCCTTTTTGGGCACATGCTTAACACGAAAACAATGTACCATTAGTTCAAAACACACCATATGAGATATGGAATGGGAAGTGTCCTGATATGTCTTTATAAATATTAGGATTGAAATCCTAAATAAGAAAATGTTTCTTAAAAGGTTTTGTCCACAAATTGCATAAATGTTATTTTGTTGAATACTACTTTGATATCCAAATCCAACAACAAAGGTGTTTTGGATGGCTGCTGAGACGCCCCGACCTCCGTGCCATCTCTAATGATCCCGAAGATAGGGGAGTCACCCTTGGTAAACTACTCTTAACTTTTTCTTTTCTTGATCACTTAGATTAATTTAAATAAAAACCATAAAACTTGTATAGCATTGAATTATAATAAAACTGCGGAAGCATCTTTCCATAAACCTTACTACGAAGAAAAACAAGCTTACATGACATATTACATTTCTCATGCAGACTATAAAACACAGCAGATAATTGAAAACTAACTACATATTTAACAGTATTCTCTCTCTAACCCACCATATGCCTAAGGACCGAGGGGAAGGACTAAGAGACCTCTAACTAACTACTAACTACCTTCTATGTACTCGGATGATATGATCCTTCAGCCTCCTCATGCTGACGTTGACTTAAAAAATGTTTCAGTAGGTCAGTGAGCTACTGGCTCAGTGAATAGAATTTCACCAACCATCACAGATAACTCATTTATGTTTATTATTTGGAATAATATGCAAGAAATACTACACTGAGCAGGTCTAAGCAATTTAATTTAAATAACAGAAGATGTCAACATTTCATTATGATAACAATTGATGCAGAGCTATAGATACAATTATTTAACAGAAAATACTTAAAGAACTACTGCTGTGAAGCTAACTCATATCTTTCTTAACTCTTTAACTTAATAAAACTTTGTGAACCTATATGAACATATTTTATCTTATGCCCTGATCATATGCAGTGTACTCTACATATGAAGACTCGTAGTGAACTACGATCCCACTGTACAAGACTTAGTCGACACCCCGAGATAGCTAAGTCTAACTGTTGTCCTGGTTTGCTACAGGACTCGGGCTCTCTGGCCTCGACATCCTTTTGGTGCCGTAAACTGGACTCCTCTAAGCTGAGTACACAGGCGGAGAGTCAAGTCGTGCCACCAGGACGTCTAGTAAGTGTTGGATACACTTTTCTATACCTTAGTGCCACCAGGAAGTCTGGTTAGTGTTAGACACTGTAAACTGCTCTCTAGTGCCACCAGGACGTCTGGTTAGTATTGGACACTACAAATTGTACTCTCGTGCCACCGAGACGTCCGGTTAGTATTAGACACGAGTCTCCGACCTTACTAGATGCACCTCCAGGGTTAGGTCATTTCACCCCTAGGGTATAGACCTCTCAAAGGGGTTTTATGGTGTCAGGGCCCTTAATCTAATATTTTATTATTCTAGAAAGGCTCTTACTACATTGCAGTCTCTCTCTTACTTGTTCTGGACTTTGGTATCTCTATGGTACCGAGTCTATTTACTTGAACTTTACAACACGACATGAATATCATCCTAAATTTGATAGAGTAGTATATTCAAAACACTATAATATATTGAGTAATCATCATACTATACATGCATGCATATTAAAATTCTTAAATAAATAGAATGCATGTCAATTTGGCACTTTATACACTAAAATCATGCAATTGAACTGTTAAGCATCACCACATCTCATACTGAGAATTTTGATATCAAAATACTTGAATCATTGAACACCCTATCCTTAGGGTTTCAGTTACCTCATTCACTTATCACATGGAAACACCCTATCCTTAGGGTTTCAGTTACCTCATCTATTTGATTGCAGTTCAAATCACAATACGATATCATTCTAGAACCGACAGAGCAGTATACTCAAAATCATTGTAAATACTGAGTAATCCTTATATCATGCATGCAGGCAGATTTAAAATTCATAAATAACCCAAACTCATGTCAATTTGGCACATACATACTGAATTCATGCAATTGAACATCTTATTGCACCGATAAGAGTAATTACTTCACATATGAGAAATCATTTATAACATTTATCGATTATCTAAAATTTCTCGAAGAACGTGCACATTAACCCTAATCCTGGTTTGTGCATCTCATAACTCAATTAAGAGTTACTTACGTATCATAACACAAATTATTAACAATACTTGAGAATTTCTAGTAATATCTCAGAGAAATGTGTCAATTCATGTAAATGTTAATTCACGCACATTAACATAAGAGGAAGCATGCAACTAGGGTTTTATTGCATATTTTTATGTTATCGTACTTTCTTTGAAGTCGTGCATCTGATAATTTACAAAAATTTGTATTGTCTGGGTTTATACCCAAACCGTACCATTATCGATCGTGTATTATTAATTTCAACATTCACACTTAGCAATTTAGGTTCCGATGAACTATATAAATTCACTGGTCCAATCCACACTGATCAGATGCTAATCCAAATCATATTAAAGCATAAAGAAACGATTTATGAAATAAAAAGTCGAGCGATGCCAAATACTGCCCAACGCCTGTTATCAGTGAAAAACGCGTAATTTACCAAAAATTTCTTATTTGCAGAGTTAAATCTTAGATAGTGAGTGAAATCCTACTCACCATGATTCAGGATGTTCGAATTCGTCTGGAATTGCATCCATAGACCAGTTTTTGGGCATTTTTTGGATTGTCTTCAACCTTAGAATGGCATGGATCAGGACCCGTTACAATCGAACAGTACATTTCTCACACATACAGGTTGAATGGGGAGCTGGACCAGCTACTAGCTGTAGCTATTGGCTATGAATTCGAGCTCTAGGCTCTTGATCGAGCTCAAGGGCTTCGAATCGCTGCTCCTCACGCCCTAGGTGGTGCAAAGCCATGGCAGCAGCTGTTGCTGCTCGGACTGGCTGGGGGGCTGCCCCTTGTTGCTTGGCGTCATGGTTAGGGCTAGGATGAATGGGAGGATGGAGGCATCGTCGTGGAGGTTTGAGGGTGCTGCGGAGCTGCCCCTCATCTTCCCTTAGCTGTTGGTTGTGTGTTGTAGGTTGGGGCGCCATAGATGCGAGGTAGAGGAGGAGGAAGATGGAGGAAGGAAGGAGTAGCAAGGGTTGCTGGTCGGAGCTCTCTCTCTCTCTCTCTGAAGCCCTAGGTCGCGTCGCCCCTTTTTCCTCCTTGGTTGGCCGATCGAGTTAGCAATTGAGCGTCGCTTTCAAGCGGTGCTCTGTCGATCGGGCATTGTTTCCCTTTGGGGAAGAAAGGAGATAAGGGAAACGGAAAAAGGAAAAATATTATAAAGTAAAAACTTGGAAAATTACAACTTTGACCTTGGAAACTGAAAAGGTCATAACTTTCGCCTTGTAGGTCTAAATCAAACGATTCTTTTTGCAAAAATTCAAACACAAAATCCACTACAATATCATGGCATGAAATCATGCTAATTAGCTTGTCTCAGCTAATCAAATTACTAATCGATTCTTAGGCACTTATTTAACTTAACGATTAACATTGTGATTATCATTAATTACCTCAGATGATTCAATCTCAACTATTGATTCACATCTTAGCTTATCTTGATTAACCATGATGTTTAACAGGGTGCTTAGTACTAGTCAAGGTACTTACTAATTAAGTTCGGAGTGGGTCATAACAATCTCCCTCCCTTATAAGAATTTCGTCCCGAAATTCCTAAAAGATAAAAGTAAAACTTGTTACGCATCTCGACTCAAGCTCCCATGTGGCTTCCTCTAAGTTGTGGTTCCTCCACATAAATTTCACTAATGGTATCTCTCAATTATTGAGCTTATTGATCCTCCAATCGATTATCTGTACTGGTCCTTCAACATAGGACACATCTGGTCTGAGCTGTATAGGTTCTGGGTCCACTATCTTCTCTGTACTAGGGTAACACTTCTTCAGCATCGATACATGAAACACATCATGTAAATTAGCCAACTCGGATGGCAAATCCAACTTGTAGGCTACAGGTCCAATCCTCTCAATGATAGGATATGGGCCCATAAACCTAGGAGTCAGTTTGCCTCTCTTACCAAACCTCAGCACTCCCTTCCATGGTGAAACTTTCAGGTATACTTCATCACCAACCTCAAACTCAAAGGGTCTACATCTTTTCTCAGCTTAACTCTTCTGCCTGTCATGTGTAGCTTTCAACTATTCTCTGATCACAGTAATCTTTTCAGTGGTCAAATCCACTATCTCTGGTCCAAGAATCTGCTTTTCACCTACTTCATACATATGGGTGATATACACTTTATACCATACAAAGTTTCATACGGGGCCATACCAAGACTGGAATGGTGACTATTATTGTATGCAAACTCTATAAGACTCAAATGTTCTTCCCAACTTCCACTGAAATGCAAGACACATGCTCTCAGCATGTCCTCAAGAGTCTGAATGGTCCTCTCTGACTGACCATCTGTCTGCGGGTGCAAATCTGTACTGAATCTTAACTTTGTGCCCAAACCACGATGCAACTGATTCCAAAACCTGGATGTGAACTTAGGATCTCTATCTGATATAATTGAAACTGGAATACCATGCAACCTGACTATTTCATCCATGTATATTTTAGCCAACTTTGGGACATCAAAGGTTGACTTAACATGAAGAAAGTGAGAAGACTTAGTCAGTCTATCCACAATCACCCATATCGAGTCACAACCTCTAGGTGTCCTGGGCAACCCTATCACAAAATCCATTATGATATGTTCCCATTTCCATTCTGGTATAGGAAAAGATTGCAAGGTACCTGCAGGTTTCTGATGCTCAACCTTAACCTGTTGACACACGCTACACCTAGCCACATACTCAGCTACATCCTTCTGCATACCGGACCACCAGTACAACTCCTTAAGATTTTTGTACATCTTAGTGTTGCCTGGATACATAACGTACATCGATGCATGTGCTTCCACAAAAATCTGTTCTTTCAAATCAATGTCTCGAGGTACACGCAACATGTCATGCTGCTACAACACACCATTATCTGAAAACCTAAACTCTGGTCTTTTTCCCTTTGTCATATCATGCATGATCTGATGTAACTCACTGTCACTCTGTTGAAGTTCCTTGATCTAATCATAAAAAGTAGGCTTGACTTGCATCTATGTAATCAAACCACTCTGCTCTATCACCCCTAAGTCTAAGTTCAACTCCCGCATCTCTACTAGCAGGTCTCTCTTGAAACATGCCATAGAGAATACATCTGTTGTTGAACTTAACTTCCTACTGAGGGCATCAACTACTACATTTGCCTTTCCAGTGTGATAATCTATCGTCACATCATAAATATAGTGACGCCATGTCTTAAGAGCATGAACTACAACAGCTAACTCCAAATCATGTGTCGGGTAATACTCCTCATTCTATGCTACTTACTTCTTGTTACTTATCCTTCTTATTTTGATCATATAGATAAACATCCCTAGAACTAAAACACATAAGGTAAGAACAGATTATTCAGCATTCTTGTTATTACTGTAAGAATTTATTTCATAACGCACTTCACTTTATATTACATTTCTCCTTTTGTTCAAAACACACTTGTTACATTTCAAATTTATATCTTACTCTTTTCTCTGAATCATTTTCAAATTATTTATCTACCTTTCAGATTAGCTACCTTTAAACCCTGGATTTTATTAGTGCTAGCTTACCTTTCATAGTGCAAATCTCATGATTTTGTTTTATAGAGATGCTAGTATTCAAGTTCAAATCACTAGCGACATCCCTTGAACTACTACAACTCTAAACATTCTAGGGTTTGGTCCTTATTAGTAACATAGCATTATTGTGATGTGACTTGCTCCCTTAGTTTGAAAAATCAAACTTTGAATCTCATAAGTTTTACTAAAGTCTTCATTATCTTATCACTGGAAATTTCCTCTCTTGTGTGGACATTAAGATAAATTACATTCTCAATTTATCTTGCTAGGGTTTCATCATCATATTGTGTGTCATTATTTCATTCACTTAGACGTCTCTACCATGGTAGTTATGCATCATATATTATTCATTTTCTTATCACTTCATCTCACATTGCTCTCATTAAGGAAGATATGAAAGAGAAGATGATTCTAAGACTTCGAATTCTTATCTTCAAGCATTCCCTTATTACATTTCTCGTATGTAGGTTTAATTAATTATCAACAAGGATACTTGACTAGTTATCACTTACTTGAGTGTCGCAATCTCTTTCTTTTATAATCGATATTACCCCCTCAAGCTTCAAACCCTTCCCTATATCTCCATAATCCTCTTACCATATCCTACTATTTCTATCATGTTGCTTATTCATGTGTATGTTCACGATACCATGTTGCTCTTCTGAAGGCTCTTTATTTCTATGTACTTATTGTATACTTAACTCTTTTTTTTCCTTTGCTTTGAAGTACATAAAAGTATTTTACTCTATTACATGATTCATTCCATGGTTGATTCTTACTATCTTAGCCCTTACATACCTTTCACATATCTTTTCCATATTCTCATATTTAGAGTTCATATAATACTAATCATCAAACTTAATCTGAATCTTATGTCGTGTTCCTTTATTTCCAATTAAGGGTTGCTCATATGAGGCCCCAACGTTGGGTCTCTGATATCAGTTCCAACTGATTCTTAGTTGTTCTAACATTTCTCTTATATTTCAACATCTTAGTGTATGTACCTTCTCACTATAATGCGGGTCGAAATTATACAGAGTCTACTCTTACTATATTGTTAATAGGAGTCACTAGATCCCAGTAACGCATCCTGCCAGCCGGACCAGGTCGAACCTGCAGTCCTGAAGCCAAGAGCTACTCAGGATTAACTAACTCATATTAATCTCAAACATGTGGAAAGAATATCCACTTAAGGAAAACTCATTTAAACATAACTTCTGGTCTACTTAATACAAAGAATATAAACAATAAATAAATCACTTCATGACACACAATAATATAAAAGTATCATATTTATTCTACAAAGTGAAAATCTAAATCCATACATATAAGAGCATTTCTAGTGATTTCCAATCAAATAAGCAATATAAGGCCAGAGTTGTATCACATCCTATGTTTAATCTCTTACTCCTACATAAATTTCCAGTTTCTTAACCCTATGATTTCTAGGGTTTCTCTCTAGCCCATCCTTCCTCTACATACCTGGCCAGGGCATCTAGAGAAGAATGGACAGAGTAGCTTGATATTGGTCAATCTAAGTACTCAGATACCTGGTCAGGGTATCTAAATAATCAGACCTCCCAGAGCTAAAGACACATCACTTCCTATCTACCTCACTTATAACTCTATCTTTCTATCCTAATAGTCCCTAACGACTCAGCCTCAGCTCTCTACTTGGTTCTCATGACCACATCCTCTTCCTGCCATCTGCAATAGTATAACAGAACACTTCCTGTTAGAAAATTGCAGTTAGAAGGAAGACACCTAAGTCCTAATCCTATTGGTCTCTTGTCATCCCTTGACCTTGACTTAGAGTAACCATGTACTCAACCTATGCTCTGATACCAAAGCTATTGAGACACCCCGACCTCTATGCCATCTCTAATGACCACGAAGACCGGGGAGTCACCCTTGGTAAACTACTCTTAACTTTTTCTTTTCTTGATCACTTAGATTAATTTAAATAAAAATCATAAAACTTGTATAGCATCGAATTATAATAAAACTGCGGAAGCGGCTTTCCATAAACCTTATTAAGAAGAAAAACAAGCTTACATGACATATTACATTTCTCATGCAGACTATACAACACAACAGGTAATTGAAAACTAACTACATATTTCACCATATTCTCTCTCTAACCCACCATATGCCCAAGGAGTGAGGGGAAAGGACTAAGAAACCTCTAACTAACTACTAACTACCTTCTATGTACTCGGATGATATGATCCTTCAGCCTCCTCATGTTGACGTTGACCTGAAAAATGTTTCAGTAGGTTGGTGAGCTATTGGCTCAGTGAATAGAATTTCTCCAACCATCACAAATAACTCATTTATGTTTATTATTTGGAATAATATGCAAGAAATACTACACTGAGCAGGTCTAAGAAATTTAATTTAAACAACAGAAGATGTCAACATTTCATTATGATAACAATTGATGCAGAGTTGTAGATACAATTATTTAACAGAAAATACTTAAAAAACTACTGTTGTGAAGCTAACTCATATTTTTCTTAACTCTTTAACTTAATAAAACTCTGTGAACCTATATGAACATATTTTATCTTATTCCCTAATCATATGTAGTGTACTCTACATATGAAGACTCGTAGTGAACTACGATCCCACCGTACAAGACTTAGCCGACACCCCGGGATAGCTAAGTCTAACGGATGTCCTGGTCTGCTACAGGACTCAGGCTCTCTGGCCTCGGCATCTTTTTGGTGCCATAAACTGGACTCCTTCTCTAAGCTGAGTACACACACGGAGAGTCAAGCCATGCCACCAGGATGTCTGGTAAGTGTTAGACGCGCTTTTCTATACCTCAGTGCCACCAGGACGCCTGGTTAGTGTTGGACAATGTAAACTGCTCTCTAGTGCCACCAGGACGTCTGGTTAGTGTTGGACACTACAA
This sequence comes from Alisma plantago-aquatica, assembly GCA_963693085.1. Classification (NCBI taxonomy): domain Eukaryota; kingdom Viridiplantae; phylum Streptophyta; class Magnoliopsida; order Alismatales; family Alismataceae; genus Alisma; species Alisma plantago-aquatica. The sequence goes on along the minus strand of OY856409.1, from coordinate 1,305,594,193 downwards.
ACTGTACTCTCGTGCCACCGAGACGTCCGGTTAGTGTTGGACACAAGTCTCCGACCTTACTGGACGCACCGCCAGGGTTAGGTCATTTCACCCCTAGGGTACAGACCTCTCAAAGGGGTTCTACGGTGTCAAGGCCCTTAATCTAATATTTTATTATTCTAAAAAGGCTCTTACTACATTGCAATCTCTCTCTTACTTGTTCTGGACTTTGGTATCTCTATGGTACCGAGTCTATTTACTTGAAATTTACAACACGACATGAATATCATCCTAAATTTGACAGAGTAGTATATTCAAAACACTATAATATATTGAGTAATCATCATACTATACATGCAGGCAGACTAAAATTCTTAAATAAATAGAATGCATGTCAATTTGGCACTTTATACACTAAAAGCATGCAATTGAACTGTTAAGCATCACCACATCTCATACTGAGAATTTTGATATCAAAATACTTGAATCATTGAACACCCTATCCTTAGGGTTTCAGTTACCTCATTCACTTATCACATGGAAGCACCCTATCCTTAGGGTTTCAGTTACCCCATCTATTTGATTGCAATTCAAATCACAATACGATATCATTCTAGAACTGACAGAGTAGTATACTCAAAATCATTGTAAATACTGAGTAATCCTTATATCATGCATGCAGGCAGATTTAAAATTCATAAATAACCCAAACTCATGTCAATTTGGCACATACATACTGAATTCATGCAATTGAACATATTATTGCACTGATAAGAGTAATTACTTCACATATGAGAAATCATATGTAACATTTATCAATTATCTAAAATTTCTCGAAGAACGTGCACATTAACCCTAATACTGGTTTGTGCATCTCATAACTCAATTAAGAGTTACTTACGTATCATAACACGAATTATTAACAATACTTGAGAATTTCTAGTAATATCTCAGAGAAATGTGCCAATTCATGTAAATGTTAATTCACACGCATTAACATAATAGGAAACATGCAACTAGGGTTTTATTGCATATTTTTATGTTATCATACTTTCTTTGAAGTTGTGCATCTGATAATTTACAAAATTTTGTATTGTCTGGTTTTATACCCAAATCGTACCATTATCGGTCGTGTATTACTAATTTCAACATTCACACTTAGTAATTTAGGTTCCGATGAACTATATAATTTCACTGGTCCAATCCAACTGAGAATATGCTAATCCAAATCATATTAAAGCATAAAGAAATGATTTATGAAATAAAAAGTCGGGTGACGCCAAATACTGCTCAACGCCTGTTATCGGTGAAAAACACCTAATTTACCAAAAAAATCTGGATTTGCATAGTTAAATCTTAGATAGTGAGTGAAATCCTACTCACCATGATTCGGGATGTCCGAATTCGTATGGAATTGCGTCCAGAGACCAGTTTTCTGGCATTTGTTGGATTCTCTTCAACCTGGATCAGGACCCGTTGCAATCGAACAGTACATTCCTCACACATACAGGTTTAATGGGGAGTTGGACCAGCTACTAGCTGTAACTATTGGCTATGAATTCGAGCTCTAGTCTCTTGACCGAGCTCAAGGGCTTCGAATCACTGCTCCGCGCGCCCTACGTGGCGCAAAGCCATGGCAGCATATGTTGCTGCTTGGACTGGCTGGGGGGCTGGCCCTTGTTGCTTGGCGTCACGGTTAGGGCTAGGATGAAGGGGAGGATGGAGGCATCGTCGTGGAGGTTTGAGGGTGCTACGGAGCTGCCCCTTATCTTCCCTTAGATGTTGGCTGCGTGCTGCAGGTTGGGGCACCATAGATGCGGGGTAGAGGAGGAGGAAGATGGAGGAAGGAAGGAGGAGCAAGGGTTTCTGGTCGGAGCTCTCTCTCTCTCTCTCTCTCTCTGAAGCCCTAGGTCGCGTCGCCCCTTTTTCCTCCTTGGCTAGCCGATCGAGTTAGCAACTAAGCGCCGATTTCAAGCGGTGCTCTATCGATCGGGCGTCGTTTCCCTTTGGGGAAGAAAGGAGATAGGGAAACGGAAAAAGGAAAAGATTATAAAGTAAAAACTTGGAAAATTACAACTTTGACCCTGGAAACTGAAAAGGTCACAACTTTCGCCTTGTAGGTCCAAATCAAATGATTTTTTTTGCAAAACTTCAAACACGGAATCCACTACAATCTCAAGGCATGAAATCATGCTAATTATCTTGTCTCATCTAATCAAACTACTAATCGCTTCTTAGTCACTTATTTAACTTAATGATTAACACTGTGATTATCATTAATTACCTCAGATGATTCAATCTCAACTATTGATTCACATCTTAGATTATCTTGATTAACCATGATGTTTAACATGGTGCTTAGCACTAATCAAGGTACTTACTAATTAAGTTCGGAGTGGGTCATAACAGCTGCATTCCTAGAGGAGAACCTAGTTCTAAAGGAATCAGTGGGAGAAAAAGTGGATCTCAAAATGTTCGAGACAAACAAGAAAACATTGGACTTGAAGAGGTACAATGGGAATAAAGAGAATCACAAAATGTTGCGGAATCTCAAAGTTCCTTAAGTAACACATAGAACTCATGGTTCTGGTAGAACACGCCTAGATCTTGAATGATATATGATATCTTATGGACAAGAAGGCAGTGAGTTGATCATATGATGAGTCAACAGTCTACCTAGAAGTTAATGAGAGCCAGAAACTGAGATATGGCTTGAATCCATGAAATCCAAGATGGACTCCATGTACATCAACAATGTATGACCTTGGTTGATCCACTTGAAGGGGTAAAATCCATAGGGTACTTTTGGGTCTTCCAGAAGAAGACTGACATGGAGGGTAATTTGGTTGCAAAGAGTTTCTAACAAGTTCAAGGTGTTGAACACGATGAGATCTTTTCAGCAGTTACCAAGGATAAATCCATCAGGATAATGCTTGCTATTGTAGCTTAATGGAAATAAAGTCCATGAAGTTGCATAGATCAATCTTTGGATTGAAGTGGGCATCTCAGAACTCGGATCTTCTATTTGATAAGATAGTCAAAGAGTTTGACTTGAGTCAAAATAAAAGAAGTAATGTGTGATTACAAGAATTTAGTGGGAGCATGTCTATATTCCACTTATTGATGGGGAATAACATCCTTATATTGAAAATATTAAAACCTAGGAATAAATTGAATTCTAAAGTTTTAAAGAAGCATTCTATGTGATAGGAATCAAGATCTATAGAGACATATCGAGAGGGCTTCTTGACCTAAGAAAGAGAACATACATCGGCAAGATGCTAAAAGGGTTCAACATGATGAGGGAAAACACGTCCATGTTCCATGGAGTTAGTATCTTAAGAGCCAAGTGTCCCAATTCTTATGAAGAATAAGGAACACATGGATAGATGCCATATGCATTTGCAATTGGATCTATCACGTATGAACTCATCTCATTATCTTGTATGTTTTGGACATGACAAGAAAATATGAACTAATTATCTTGTATGTATTGAACATGACAAGAATATATGAACTCATCATCTTGTGTGTATTGGACATGACAAGAAGATAGGGAATCCAGTTATTTTGTATGTATTGGACATGAAGAATGGATATCTGTCGAACTCCAGTAAGAGTTACTGGAATACCATGAAGGACATCTTTATGCACTTGTGAAGTACTAAAAGAATTAGTTATTTAGTTATGGTAATAAGGAAGAGTTGGGTGTAAAGAGTTACACCGATGCAAGCTTCCAATATGACAAAATTGTGTTTGACCTTGGAATAAGAATTTTTAGTTGGAAATGTTCCAATCATGGGACAATTGATTAATTCTACAATAAGAAGTTTAGTACCTTAGTGTTACAAACACTATAAAGGATATTGTATGGATCTAGAAGTTCACATGGATGAACTTATGGGAGGTTCCGACCATTGGTGACTCAGTAGTAATATTGTGACAACAATGGAGCTACTGGTTAGGCAAAGGAATTTTAGATAGCATGACATGACACTTCCATCTCATACGAGCTGTTGTACAACGAGGGGATGTAAAACATGCAATATACCGACTTGAAGCAAATGTTTCTTACCTGATATAAAAGCACTTATGCAGTAGAAACATGATGGACATGTTAAGATCACTTGGAATATGATTTATGGATGATTGGCTCTAAGTGAAAGTGGGAGTCTGTTGGTATAATATGCCCAGAGAGCCAATCATATGATGATTCCAATGAGGCATGAGATACTTAATTTGATAATAATAAAGGCAATTTTCATCTATATGTTTTAACTATTTTGAGATAATAGTATTACATGATAGATGTCTAGAGAATGACAATACTCAATGACGTATGTCTTTAGGTTAAGGACCTAAACAATGTGATCATACGGATGCTAAGAGTATACATTCTTGTTATGTCCCTAGTCGGTTGTTATTGTGGAAATAACCATAGACATCAATAACACAAAAGACTAGAGTGTGTGTTGTTTGATGACAAAATCCCATTAGTCATGATATATGATATCAAACAAAGCACACAGATACATGTTAGAGAATAGTGTATCGGACAGACCCACCATAAGAGTGATGCATGTAAACCATACTTGGTTAGTTAAGATCATCTCTTATTGTATTGGTGGTGACTGTGGTTCTTAGACCTGAAGTCACTGCACTCATTACATGTCGTTGGGTACACTTTGACATCATCAAACGCAGTCTTGAAATATGGGTTGTTATAACGGTGATGATTGGGTGACTTTGACACATGGGGACTTAACTGTGAGTGATAGATATGGAATTTGCCCCTCCTAAGGGAGTGTGACATCCTGGCCACTTGAGGAGTGAGACTATGACACCTCATCACGCTAAACGAGATTACTCAGAACACAAAACACGATCAACTACTAATTAATCACAGTAAAAAATGTGGAATAATTAAAACCAATTCCAACAATGTAAATAAACTCTAGAACACTTACAAAAGGTCCATCATTCCATTCTCATATACTGTAACAAGTATTTACATATGGGTCCAAAGACCTCAGTCACATCCTACATACAAAAGATATTTCACATGTACATGCCATATATTTACAAACATTGGCATACTACTAAAATCTCGTGTCGATACGAGTATATCATCTATAAAACACATCCCGTACCTGGACCCGAGAGTACATGGATGACACTAGGACTCTACTACTAACATCTACAACTAACCAACCTTCTGAATCTATTGATCGCCAGATTGGTTCTCTTCCACGGTGTGACCTCGACCTCGTTGCCCGTGACCACCTAAAAAAATGTGGTTACCCACGGGTGAGACCCAGTCCTAGCGAGAGATATAACTCTCTCCAACATATATTGATTATAACATATTAATTAATAGTAAATACATTGAGCAGTTAGGGTATTGAATAAGCAATATGAACAGATTGAACTGTTTCAGCATACTAAGCAGTTAAGCAAATAAGTTGTAACATCAAGTAGAATTACACAATTTTCATAAGTCTGCATCATGTAAGAACTATGTAGTGTAAAGACAAGACAAGGGTTAATCAACTAATGTGATACATATTAAACCCTGGCAATTATAATACATGGCTGGGATTATATCTTTTATTATTATGCCCTGGATAGTTTGAGTCGTACCACTCAAAGTCCAACTGACCACTGCAAAGTGCTATTCAGTTCCGTATAAGATCTACGAGTGTCGGTATCCTAAGATCTCTTCTCCTCAGTCAGTACGAGTAAAGTGTAGTGGCATACCAGTCAAACTGCCAACAATGACATATAGTCAACTGATAACAACTATTTCGTACTTGGTACAAGTTATGACACTAGAAAATAGGGTATACAAAACCTCTAATCCGAGGTACAACCACAACTATCCTCAATCACATCAAATGTCAGAGGCATGGCCATAGCCATCCTCCATAACCTGTAATTGTGGATGACAATGATATACCCTCAACTTGCCACCCCCACATACTCAACAGTATGCGCTCCGAGTTTCCCTTGGGAATACTCATTTCACCATCTAGTAAGTTCTGACATTGAAGATGGATCTACGACACATGGCTCTACATGATTAAGGTTACACTTGATTATTTACTGTCAATTGAATGCATTAAGGCTTTATCATACAAGTGGACATTCAAACACTAATTCTTTTCTAATAAGAGTATATGTATAACAAATTCAAAAGATATAAAACCTTTGAGATATAAATCTTAATCACATTACCACATGCTATCATTCATTGCAAATTAATGGACCACAATTATCATCATACTATTACAAGATACTAATATCTTATCACAAGTTCCAGGGTTTTAACCCTTATTGGAACATGAAGAGGATTTCACCTCAATCATGGATTCAAACATGCCCAAAGGTTGTTAATACCATCAAATTATTCATAATAAGTTTATCATCATCACTCCATGCCTTAAACAAGGCTCAAAAGATCATTAGCACAAATGGGTCCATAGATATTAACATGGCAAGACACTATGATATTCAAATAGTACTACATTGTGGTTTCAACACAAGAAGAGTGTAATTCATTATCACATTAATCATTCAAGAGGTCTTATTATAACCAATTAATATCATATAATTACATTAAGGTTAGGTATAACAAGCTAGATCACATGGGAGTTACACATCCACTTATTATAGTGATTTATCCAATATAAATATATAATGGTAAAGATAAGACTACAAATTAACAGTATTGAACCATCTAATTATCATAACTAGGGCCCACATATAATACCATGGGATTATTCTCATCCATTGGATGTTAAAGCATGCATCCAATATTATTCATTGGATCAAGTTCATTGTTCAAGATTATCAATTGAAGTATAGGTCTTACCATTAGATCAATTGAACCAAGGAACCATTAGTTCAAGGTTTAGTCAAATCTACAATTACATTCTTAACTCATCATACATGGTGATGACCTGATCCACCATTAATTATGATTATTAGGTCACCATTGGTTGTTAGATTAGTAATGCATTCAGTTAACACTATCAAATATTAAGCTGATGTCATCATTGATTGATAACATCGTTAGAATACTTAGTGGATGATAATTAAATGTCTAATTGAGACAAAACCTGACCTAAGGGGTGAACATAGGTTGTCACCATAAATTTGACACCCTTGATCATGAACATCAGTTTCCAAGATAGCAACACCATTGGTTGTTGAATGGTTTGACCATCAGTTGTGTGCTAGAGAAGGAAATAGCTTGAAAACTCTAATTTGAGCCATCAATTGTTTTGTACATAGCACCATAGGTTGTTGCTATCAACCTGTACCAGATCATGTTACACCTTATAAAGGTCATACACATGTTTACAAGTTCATATAGAACTGGAACAGAACAGGGAACACCACACAAATTCGAAATTCTAAACAAGCATAGTTTCTTTATGCTTAGATCATCACATTCAAGCATAAACATGAACTAACAAGCTTCTAGTAAGCAATATAAGTGAAGAATGTTATATAAATCGCCTCTAAAGAGCATATAAGATCCCAAAAAGTAAGAATTTTGAGCAAATAAGGCAAGAAATCTCTAGAGTCAGATCTGAACTTGGCCAAATAGGCACTTCTCTCCACAAAGAAGCAAAACCCTAGAAAAAGAAATAAGAAGGATATATTTTTGAGTTCTAGGGCCACTTTCACCATGGAACAGTAGGGTTACGACCTGTAGAGATATAGGAGGAAGAAGAGAAAAGAAATAAATGGAGAAAATAAGGTAAAACTTACACTTTTAGGTCAAGACCACTAGGAGGAAGCTTTTTAGACCCAAAAAGGAAATCAATTGCAACCCTAGATTTTTTTTCCAAGAAGATCCCCACTTTCTTTTTACTTGGGCAGGGAATTCACAAAAGCACAGATGGAGAACGAAGGTCAGATAAGGAGGGAAGTGGTGGAGAGAAAATAGCTCATTTTGGTGCTTGGGGATAAGTATATGAACTTTAAGATAAAATAAAAAGAAAAAGTTGAAGTTCTAGTATCTATCCAAGTGTCCATGGCCTTTAATTATTAAGAATACACAAGCACACATACAAGCAGCTCTCCCACTATCTGTATATACCTAGTTATATTTCCTTTTTCGAGTTTCCCAGCCAATCACATAATTCATTAGTTGATAGCTACTAAGGGTAGCTCATCCATGAAGGGGCAAACCCTAAAATACCCTTGAGGAAAACACTTTCAAACCAAGGATTAAATAGGTTACCCATGGCTCAAAAAGCTCAAGAATGATGATAGAATATACAAGGAACATAATTCAAGTGATAAATTGCAAATAAAACCTCTCAATTGGGTAAATTGCATAAAAGTCCAAAATGTACAAAAAATTGCATAACTTGTTCAAACAATGTCCAAATTGAACCAAATTTGAAACTTAAGCTTGTTTTATGATTTCAAAACATATAAAAATGTTAGATTAGGGTTATAAGCATTAAATTATGATAATTAAGCTCATTCAATTCATTAAACAAGTTCAAGGGCCTTATAGAGACTGAGAAATGCATGACCATGCACATGCAAGTCAATATATGATATTGAGCTTACATATATCTCAAATAGTCTACTCTGAATCAAGAAACATGGATTGAATGTTTGTATAGGATGACAAGTCCATGCCTCAAGTTCAATCCGGATATCATCGATAAATGAACTATACATTCACTATAACACCAATCACATATTGTAGGCGGAAAGTTGTTCTCTAATTTTCCTCTTCACTTGGGTAGCACTGATGTGCGACTAGGCACCACTCTTTGCTTGTGATGTCATAAGTTAGTTATGGACATTCACTGCCAACGTGAAATGAAACCTATAGGGTCACACACATAGGATTAACCTAGAAGAGGATTTTATCCATGAATGATGTTTAGATTGATAACTAAAGTGTGTAGTGTAAGGAGGCGAGATCACCTCCTTACTAAAATTTAAAGGAAATACAACATCCACAAGTTTTTAACAAAAATTGAGACTTTTGAGGATGATTGCATAATAATCCAATTAAATAAGCATGATTCCAGATACATAATAAAATGTCAATAGCAGCGGAAAGAAAAGAAATAACAAGCCTTCTATTGGCTTTATTGTTTATTACATCATTGTTTTCAAAAAAAAGAAAAGATAAGATAGCATAGAGGATCAAGCTATAGCAACCTAGCCATCCTTCTTCACAAGCAAACGAACACAGCAGGGAATCTTTCTTTAAATCCTTCCTTCTCCTTGAAAAGCTCCAACACCTGGGTGGTTGGGAAGGCACCCAGCAAGAGGGAAAACAAAGAAAAGTATGTGTTACTCTACTAATCTATCCAAGGCAAAGAAAAGATGTAACAAGGAAACTAGTCAAGTATTTGGTGTAAAAGGATATCAAAGAGTATGAGGTTTTCATTAAAGAACTTGCCATTAACAAAGATATTAAAGGATTTTAGCATGCTTATTAATATGTCTATCTAACTAAGTAGGGTTGAGGCACCTACCGAACCTCTAACCTTAGGTGAGGGAAGAATTATAAACATTTCCAAGTCACCTACAAATTTTTAATGGGGAGAATAATAAACATTCCCCTAGGGCGATTTTATACATGCCCTCTATGGGTGGTTGTACATAAGTACCACTACTTAAAATTTAAATAGAACATTTAATTTCATGCTAAGGGATTTATGGCAAGAATAAACAAAATATATTCAACATGGCAATGGGGCATAAATACCCAAACAAGAGAGTACTATAACTGATATTGAGGCAAATAAGACAATTTAGGTTTCAAAGATATTCAATAGTTTGGATCAATTAAACCTCATAAGGAAAATCTAGGTATTTGATTAAGTATTCCCAACTGATAGGTAGATGTACAACATGACTCATAACAAGTAAAATCCCTACTAAACTCATACACATACCTTTGCCACAGATGTCCTAGCTTCCCTTATCAGATCGTCTCACGAACTAAAGATCCAAACTTCCTAATATATCATTTAATTCATTTATTAGAATTGCATATATTTACTTATAAGATTTAAAACCCTAATTTACTAACTTTTTGTACAAACCTTCGATTCAGACCTCAAAAACCTCATAATCGACTTAGTTAGGTTTTCCTGATCAAAATAACATATAATATTGTATATTTTGGAAATATAAATATTACGGTAAATTTTTAGAGATTTTTAAGTTAATTAATTTGATTTTAAAAACACTTTTTCGCAAAACTCAAAATCAAATTTCAAAAATATTTTTATTGGATAGATCTCGTTTTCCTGATTTCAAAACACTATTTATTTTTAAATTTTGACCAACAGATTAATTAATAAAAATTATTTAGCCTCGACCAATCACAGCCTGCCACGTAGGCAAGCTGGATGGCCGAGCGGTGACCAGCGCTTGGCGGCGGCGACCCGCGATCCGCGGTCGCTCGCCACCAGCCGCGCGGTGCGGTCGGGCAGACCAGCAAAAGGTCGAGAAAACTGTGCGCGAGAAAAAGAAAAGAAAGGAGACGGAGGGGCAAAACGGTAAAACGCCACCCCATCTTCTTCCTCCTCTCGCCCGACGACGAGAACAGGAGCTTGGCTCCGGTTTTGGGCAAAACCAAAATACCCAACCAAATCTCGCGTTTAGATATTCAAAAGAACGAGAACGAGGAGACGAAGAGGATGATACCTGCAATTTGAACCGAGGTGGCCGGAACAGAGAGAGAGGAGCGCCGCAAGAGCAGAACAAACGGCAGCTCGATGGAGGTCCAAACGTCGACCAATTCAGAAATTAAGGGTATGGGGGAGTGACTAAGGTGATGGCAGAGCCAGGGGTTAGGTTATATATAGGCAAGGTTGGCCAGGGTTAGGGTTTGATAGAAAACCAAAGAGAAGGTCGGCGGCCACTTTGGGGGTTTCACAAATACCCAACAAAACTCGAAAAACTTGGGATAATCCTATGCGAAATCTTGCAAGGAATCCATTGCAACAAAAATCAGAGAAAATAGTCGAGTAAATCTCGAGTTATCACAATTATAAGAAAACGAGAAAAACAACCTGTTTCCTAATCTAACTCGAGGTTGAAGACGATCGTGGATCGTCGGATCAGTGGACACGGGTCCACTAATCAACCTAGACCGTTTGATCTCACGTTAGATCAGGGAAATGTCCCTGAGCAAAAACCGATTTTAAAATCTATTAGATTTTTAATCCTTTTTCTCTTTCTTATTTTGGGGGCTCAAACGTTGCCCAAAAATTATGAAAATTGGTACTCTGACTTATTTCGACGCGTAGAATCCGAATATGGAGTTAGTTTTTCATTTTGAGAAAGTTTATTATGTGAATAAATTAATATGTCATTTTCTCTCTCCTCCTTCAAAAGAGGTGTTAATATTATCTAAAATTAATGTAACTTCACCCTTAAGTTTTCTTAATGATTTGAAACACGATTTTGCAATTATCTTCTCAATATGACATTATCTTTTTATTTATTAAATTAATTAGAACTTTCTACACTCTTTCTCTCTCCTATTTTCCTATTTATTCATATGTCATCCAATTTAATTGCAAATTTGCACAGAGTCTTATTTTTATGTCTAGAATACGAATTTGAAGTTATTTCCCTAATTTGAGAGCATTAAGTATTTTATTTCTTTTTATTGGCTTATTTCCCATCTTCCTTTGATAATGTTATTAATATTTTTATTTTAAATAATACTTGACCCTTAAGTTACTCTTTCCTCAAGGAAACGAATTACTTTATCAAATTTCCATGATGATTTCAAATTATCTTGTTTGTTACAAAATCTTTGTAATTATCTTCTTTACTCATATTTTCTCATATTTCCTTTACTTATTATATTTATCTTCTTTCTTTAACAAAATTCAGATTTCCTTCTTATTTCTTATATTCTAGGAAACACTAGAAGATTCTAGGACGAATTATTTTATCCCCTTCTTATTTCTTAAGGTGAAATTGCATATTAAACCCCTTGTCTAAAACTAACTGAGTCATTTGTACATGAAACCTTGAAATAAGATTATATGGGAAATATTTAACCAATAACTATCTAAATTTCTCTTAAATCAAGACCAAGGACAAAAGGAACGAAAATGGAGATTAAAGCTTATAGAAAAGAGTGCAAAGAGGTACAAAGAGTTTTCGGTATGTTACAACACTCCACCCCTTAAAAAGGATTTCGTCCCCGAAATCTCATACAAAGAGGGAAGGGTGAGTACGTAACATCTCATCTCTCAACTCCCAGGTGGTTTCTTCTAAACCATGATATCTCCACAAAACCTTCACTAACTCTATCTCCTTGTTCTTCAACTGCTTCACTCGGGAGTCAAGGATCTTCACAGGTAGCTCTTCATATGTCAGGTTCTCATTAATCTCCACATGTTCAATGGAGAGCACATGAGACGGATCCTTAACATACTTCCTCAGCACAGAAACATGGAACACATTGTGAATCTTGTCATAAGCAGGAGGCAAAGCTAGACGATATGCACAATCTCCCACTTTATCTAAGATCTCAAATGGTCCAACATAGCGAGGACTCAACTTGCCTTTTACTTTAGACCTTGCAATAGAACGTATAGGCTTGATCTTCAGAAAAGCATAGTCACCCACTAAGAAGCTTACATCAGACCTTCTTTTATCAGCATACATCTTTTGGCGGTCTTGAGCAGCTTTCATCCGTTTCTTTATCAACTGTATCTTCTCAAGCATCATCTGCATGTCATCAGTCTTCACCAGGGAATGCTCACCAACATCATCCCAGTGCAAAGGTGAACGACAAGGTCTACCATAGAGAGCTTCGAAAGGTGGCATACCAATACTGGCTTGGTAGCTATTGTTGTAAGCAAACTCTGCTAATGGTAAATACCGATCCCAAGCACCACCCCAATCCATCACACAGGCACGAAGCAAGTCCTCCAGAATCTGAACTGTTCTCTCGGACTGACCATCAGTTTGCGGATGGTAAGCAGTGCTGAAACGCAGATCAGTACCCATCTCTTCCTGAATCTGACCCCACAAACGAGAAGTAAATTTCGGGTCTCGATCAGAAACTATCACAGCAGGGACACCATGCAGACGAACTATCCACTCCACATACAACTGAGCCATCTCAGCAACTTTATGTGTGGTTTTGAAAGGCAAGAAATGTGCAGATTTAGTAAGCCGATCAATCACCACCCAAACAGCATCATAACCTCTCTTGGACTTGGGGAAACCAGTAACAAAGTCCATTGTGATCTTCTCCCATTTCCATTCTGGAATTTCAAGAGGATGAAGAAGACCACCAGGTCGTTGATGTTCAATCTTGACTTGCTGACATGTCAAGCACCTCGCCACAAACAGAGCTATATCATTCTTCATATTCTTCCACCAGAAACTTCGCTGTAGGTCCTTGTACATCTTGGTTGTGCCAGGGTGAATAGTGTACTTGGAACCATGAGCTTCACTCAGAACCTTCTGTCTCAGATCACCAACATCAGGTATCCACAACCTTTGTCTAAAGCGGATAGCACCATCCACTCCGACAGAGAAGTCAGATTGCGGTTTCTCAGCTAAAGCTTTCAACTCTTTAAGCTCGGAACTCTCCAACTGTGCAGACACAACTTCTGAGATCCAGGTTGGAGTAACAGACAAACTAGCCATGTGAACACATAACTTATCTTCATCTACTGAAGCAACAGGTTGAGGCTTCCAACTGGCAACAAGTTCGAGGTTTTCCCACACAGAACATCTTAGAGCAGCACAAACAACATCCTTCTTGCGACTTAAAGCATCGGCTACAACATTTGCTTTACCAGGATGATAGGTGATGGTGAAATTGTAATCTTTAAGATATTCCATCCACCTACGTTGTCGTAAGTTTAGATCCTTCTGAGTCAACAAATACCTCAAACTCTTGTGATCAGAAAAGACTTCAAACTTTTCTCCATAGAGGTAGTGTCGCCAGATCTTCAAAGCATGAACTATGGCAGCCAACTCCAAATCATGTGTAGGCCAATTAGCTTCATTAGGTTTCAACTGTCGAGAAGCATAGGCGATCACTTTTCCGTCTTGCATAAGAACACACCCTAAGCCCTGTCGGGATGCATCAGTGTAGATGACATAAGGGATACCCTCAACAGGCAAAGCAAGCACTGGAGCAGAAGTCAGACTCATCTTCAACTTCTGAAAACTATCCTCACATTCAGGGGTCCATGTGAACTTGACTTCCTTCCGAGTCAGCTTAGTCAATGGTAAAGCCAACTCAGAAAACCCTTTGATAAACTTCCGATAGTAACCAGCTAGACCAAGGAAACTACGGATTTCAGACGGGTTTCTCGGAGCACTCCAATTGGTCACAGCTTCCACCTTTGCAGGATCAACAGATATGTGGCCGGCAGAAATCACATGACCAAGAAACATCACTTCCTTTATCCAGAACTCACATTTCGAGAATTTTGCATATAATTGATTTTCTCGCAATGTGTTGATTACAATCCGCAAGTGTTCGCGATGTTGTTCCAACGTCTCAGAATAAACCAAAACGTCATCAATAAACACCACCACAAACTTGTCTAGGTATGGGCGGAATACTCGGTTCATCAGGTCCATAAACGCAGCAGGGGCATTTGTCAAACCAAAAGGCATGACCAAGAATTCATAATGCCCATAACGAGTTCTGAACGCTGTCTTCGAAACATCTTCATCCTTCACCCGCATCTGGTAGTAGCCACTCCGCAGATCCATCTTGGAGAACACTGTGGCTGACTTCAGCTGATCGAATAAGTCATCGATGCGCGGCAATGGATAACGATTCTTCACTGTCACCTGGTTGAGCATGCGGTAGTCCATACACATCCGCATCGAACCATCTTTCTTCTTTACGAACAGGACAGGGGCTCCCCAAGGAGAAACACTGGGGTGAATGAAACCCATGTCAAGAAGCTCTTCAAGCTGCTTCTTCAACTCCGCCAATTCAGCAGGTGCCAAACGGTAAGGTGGTTTCGATATTGGTGAAGTTCCAGGTACGAGCTCGATGGAGAATTCCACCTCGCGATTTGGTGGCAACCCAGGCAACTCCTCAGGAAAGACATCTGGGAAGTCCTTCACCACTTCAACATGGTCCAGGGCAGGAGGTGTAGCTTCGAGAACTATGGAAGCTAGGAAGGCTCTACACCCATGAGAGATGAGCTTCTCAGCTTTGATGGCAGAGATGACAAACTGTCGTTCTCCTCGCTTCTTGCCCTTGACACACACTCTTCCTTCATCAGGGTGGAAAAGGCTAACCTTGGATTCCTCACAGAAGAGAACAGCTTTAAACTTCTTCAACCAATCCATACCAAGGATGATGTCAAAGACAGTCATATCGAGCAACACAAAAACGGTGGGAAACATCATCCCAGATATACAGAGGTTCAGGGTAGGAGTTTGGAGATACGAGGAGCAGATTTTTCCACTAGGAGTTTTTACATCTAACACATGATCCATGAATTCAGATTCGATTTCAAGCATAGAGGCAAACTGGCTAGATATAAAGGTATTGGAGGAACCAGAGTCAAAAAGAGCTTTTAAAGGATGCAAATTGACGTGTAGTGTACCTTCAATTACTTCATTACCATCACCATCTTCTTCAGCATTGAGAGCAAACACTCTCCCATTCCGCCTCTCAGCTGGCGGGCGTCTCGGATTCTGGTTGTTGTTGTTGTTGTTTCGCGGTGGAGGGTTCTGTCTCGGCTGTTGTGGTTGCTGAGCCGGATTCTGCCCTTGCTGGAAACGAGGGCAGTTAGGTCGGATGTGCCCAACTTGGCCGCACTCATGGCAGGTTGGGGGAGGACGATTGCCAACTCGAGCAGGTGCGTTGTTGGCGGGACATCTTCCAGGAGGATGGTGGCGATTGCATCTGTTGCAGCGATCTCGACCACGGTTCTCATGTTGGTTCAGGTTCTTCCTTTTGTTGTTGTGGAAGCTACTAGAGGACTGGAATCCTGGATACGACTCGATGGCGAGAGCTTTATCCACCATCTGCTGAAACGAGAGGGGCAACTGTGGAACAAGGCTTCGTCCAACATGATAGTTCAGACCTTCCAAGAACAGGGTTGCTCTCCTATCAGCTCCAAGATCAGTGGCGTAACGCTCCAGCAGCAGAAACTTCTGAACGTAGTCGGCCACACTCATGCTTCCTTGCTTGAGACTGTAGAACTCGGCCTCCTTCTTCCTCAGGAACGCGGGGCAGATGTACTTCTCTCTGAACAGCTTCAAGAACTGAGCCCACTCCATGGAGGAAGTGTCTCGGGTTCGAGCAACTCCATTCCACCAGACTCGTGCTGGTCCATCCAGCACATACGTTGCAAACCGAACCTTCTGGTGAGGAGGGCAAGCCATACCCTCGAAGGTCCGATCCAGGGCCAGCACCCAGTCATCTGCTTTGTCCACCATGTTAGGCTCACTTTCACCCTTGAAGTAGGGTGGCTGCATCTTGATGAAATCGGTGAGGGTGAACTCCCTCGGCTTGGAAGCAACAGCAGCTATGGTGTTGAGTTGTCCCATCATGGTGGAGGACAACAGTTGACGCAGCATCGCCAGTTCTTGCTCAGGTGTGAAAGCAGGAACACCAGAGTTCGATTGGTTCACAGCAGGTGTCGCCGGAGTGTCAGGGTTGTCGGTGTTGGACTCCTGGTTCGAGTTGTCAAACAGGTCACCTCTCCTGAAATTAGGGTTAACTTATTAAATTTTTAAGAGTAAAGGATCATAGATGAGAGGGAAAAGAAATAGAGATGAGAAAAGGATAACTAGAATGCTATTGCCTAAAGGCATACTATTTCAGGCAGTTCGTATCAGCGCAGGCCAGGCCGGATCATATGGGCACGGGAGTCCCCGTATGCCAAGCTAGTGGGTCGGAGGAAAATCTTGCCAGCCCCCATGCCCTGATCCTTTCTAGACACCATTGCCTCAACTACATGCCCTAATAGTCGCCCCAAGGCTCTGATACCATGCTGTAAGGAGGCGAGATCACCTCCTTACTAAAATTTAAAGGAAATACAACATCCACAAGTTTTTAACAAAAATTGAGACTTTTGAGGATGATTGCATAATAATCCAATTAAATAAGCATGATTCCAGATACATAATAAAATGTCAATAGCAGCGGAAAGAAAAGAAATAACAAGCCTTCTATTGGCTTTATTGTTTATTACATCATTGTTTTCAAAAAAAAGAAAAGATAAGATAGCATAGAGGATCAAGCTATAGCAACCTAGCCATCCTTCTTCACAAGCAAACGAACACAGCAGGGAATCTTTCTTTAAATCCTTCCTTCTCCTTGAAAAGCTCCAACACCTGGGTGGTTGGGAAGGCACCCAGCAAGAGGGAAAACAAAGAAAAGTATGTGTTACTCTACTAATCTATCCAAGGCAAAGAAAAGATGTAACAAGGAAACTAGTCAAGTATTTGGTGTAAAAGGATATCAAAGAGTATGAGGTTTTCATTAAAGAACTTGCCATTAACAAAGATATTAAAGGATTTTAGCATGCTTATTAATATGTCTATCTAACTAAGTAGGGTTGAGGCACCTACCGAACCTCTAACCTTAGGTGAGGGAAGAATTATAAACATTTCCAAGTCACCTACAAATTTTTAATGGGGAGAATAATAAACATTCCCCTAGGGCGATTTTATACATGCCCTCTATGGGTGGTTGTACATAAGTACCACTACTTAAAATTTAAATAGAACATTTAATTTCATGCTAAGGGATTTATGGCAAGAATAAACAAAATATATTCAACATGGCAATGGGGCATAAATACCCAAACAAGAGAGTACTATAACTGATATTGAGGCAAATAAGACAATTTAGGTTTCAAAGATATTCAATAGTTTGGATCAATTAAACCTCATAAGGAAAATCTAGGTATTTGATTAAGTATTCCCAACTGATAGGTAGATGTACAACATGACTCATAACAAGTAAAATCCCTACTAAACTCATACACATACCTTTGCCACAGATGTCCTAGCTTCCCTTATCAGATCGTCTCACGAACTAAAGATCCAAACTTCCTAATATATCATTTAATTCATTTATTAGAATTGCATATATTTACTTATAAGATTTAAAACCCTAATTTACTAACTTTTTGTACAAACCTTCGATTCAGACCTCAAAAACCTCATAATCGACTTAGTTAGGTTTTCCTGATCAAAATAACATATAATATTGTATATTTTGGAAATATAAATATTACGGTAAATTTTTAGAGATTTTTAAGTTAATTAATTTGATTTTAAAAATACTTTTTCGCAAAACTCAAAATCAAATTTCAAAAATATTTTTATTGGATAGATCTCGTTTTCCTGATTTCAAAACACTATTTATTTTTAAATTTTGACCAACAGATTAATTAATAAAAATTATTTAGCCTCGACCAATCACAGCCTGCCACGTAGGCAAGCTGGATGGCCGAGCGGTGACCAGCGCTTGGCGGCGGCGACCCGCGATCCGCGGTCGCTCGCCACCAGCCGCGCGGTGCGGTCGGGCAGACCAGCAAAAGGTCGAGAAAACCGTGCGCGAGAAAAAGAAAAGAAAGGAGACGGAGGGGCAAAACGGTAAAACGCCACCCCATCTTCTTCCTCCTCTCGCCCGACGACGAGAACAGGAGCTTGGCTCCGGTTTTGGGCAAAACCAAAATACCCAACCAAATCTCGCGTTTAGATATTCAAAAGAACGAGAACGAGGAGACGAAGAGGATGATACCTGCAATTTGAACCGAGGTGGCCGGAACAGAGAGAGAGGAGCGCCGCAAGAGCAGAACAAACGGCAGCTCGATGGAGGTCCAAACGTCGACCAATTCAGAAATTAAGGGTATGGGGGAGTGACTAAGGTGATGGCGGAGCCAGGGGTTAGGTTATATATAGGCAAGGTTGGCCAGGGTTAGGGTTTGATAGAAAACCAAAGAGAAGGTCGGCGGCCACTTTGGGGGTTTCACAAATACCCAACAAAACTCGAAAAACTTGGGATAATCCTATGCGAAATCTTGCAAGGAATCCATTGCAACAAAAATCAGAGAAAATAGTCGAGTAAATCTCGAGTTATCACAATTATAAGAAAACGAGAAAAACAACCTGTTTCCTAATCTAACTCGAGGTTGAAGACGATCGTGGATCGTCGGATCAGTGGACACGGGTCCACTAATCAACCTAGACCGTTTGATCTCACGTTAGATCAGGGAAATGTCCCTGAGCAAAAACCGATTTTAAAATCTATTAGATTTTTAATCCTTTTTCTCTTTCTTATTTTGGGGGCTCAAACGTTGCCCAAAAATTATGAAAATTGGTACTCTGACTTATTTCGACGTGTAGAATCCGAATATGGAGTTAGTTTTTCATTTTGAGAAAGTTTATTATGTGAATAAATTAATATGTCATTTTCTCTCTCCTCCTTCAAAAGAGGTGTTAATATTATCTAAAATTAATGTAACTTCACCCTTAAGTTTTCTTAATGATTTGAAACACGATTTTGCAATTATCTTCTCAATATGACATTATCTTTTTATTTATTAAATTAATTAGAACTTTCTACACTCTTTCTCTCTCCTATTTTCCTATTTATTCATATGTCATCCAATTTAATTGCAAATTTGCACAGAGTCTTATTTTTATGTCTAGAATACGAATTTGAAGTTATTTCCCTAATTTGAGAGCATTAAGTATTTTATTTCTTTTTATTGGCTTATTTCCCATCTTCCTTTGATAATGTTATTAATATTTTTATTTTAAATAATACTTGACCCTTAAGTTACTCTTTCCTCAAGGAAACGAATTACTTTATCAAATTTCCATGATGATTTCAAATTATCTTGTTTGTTACAAAATCTTTGTAATTATCTTCTTTACTCATATTTTCTCATATTTCCTTTACTTATTATATTTATCTTCTTTCTTTAACAAAATTCAGATTTCCTTCTTATTTCTTATATTCTAGGAAACACTAGAAGATTCTAGGACGAATTATTTTATCCCCTTCTTATTTCTTAAGGTGAAATTGCATATTAAACCCCTTGTCTAAAACTAACTGAGTCATTTGTACATGAAACCTTGAAATAAGATTATATGGGAAATATTTAACCAATAACTATCTAAATTTCTCTTAAATCAAGACCAAGGACAAAAGGAACGAAAATGGAGATTAAAGCTTATAGAAAAGAGTGCAAAGAGGTACAAAGAGTTTTCGGTATGTTACATGTAGGTACTCAATTAAACATTCAATCAATAGACTTGACTTAGAATCATCAAATTGAAGTGTTGAACCAACTGATTAGAGTGTCAGATTGATTGAGAATTGCATTGACTGAGTTCTACACAACTTGGACCACCAACCGACCGGTTCATTGGGTGAACCAATCAGATCATGGTCAGTGAGATGACCGGTTCACTCTAGTGAACTGATCGGTTCACTTGGACCAAATGAGCAAGTGTTGGGTTTCCCGGTTGGTGAGAGAAGATCCTCGTTTCACTTGTTTAATTCAATTGGGATAAGAATTAATCTTTGCATTAATTAGAAATGAATAAGGAAAGTCAATAGTGGGCAAGTCTAAGAAGTGAAATGACTGGTTCACTGGGTGAACCGATCAGCTCACCTGCCCAAATGACCGGTTCAGTTATTAACTGATCGACGCACCTGCCCAAATGATCGATTCAGTTATGAACCGATCGGTTCGCCTGCCACAGTGCAATCAGTTTGTAAAAATCCAGACCCTTCTACTCCCGCACAGACTGGGAACCTTGACCATGCCCTCTGCTATAAATAGAGGGGTACATGGGACTTCTTATAATACACAACTCAGAACATCAGTTGCTCTGCAAAGTTGTTGTCCTCTCTGGTTTTGGTAAACGAGAGATCCCAAGCAAGTTCTACCTGACCAAGGAGCAACAACGAGGGAAAGACAACTGTTGAAAAGCGACTGGTGGTGGGAGAGTGTGTTGGTGACTAGTACACTGATAGAAGGGGACAACTCCTTCTAGTATGTCCATCAGGATGACTAGAGTTCTCAGTGGTCTGTGTGGACTATCTATAGAGGTGGGAGATTTTTGCCGCTTAGGAGGACGAATGTTAATTGCACTCCGGGTTAAGACCAGGAGCTGCATAGATACCGTTGAAGACTAGGTGGTTGAAGGTCGTATTAGTTGTGAGGTATTATCATTGAGAAAGCCTCAAGACCAGGTATATCTTGCTAAGCCATCTTTCCTATTGCATAGTTGTTGATGCGATCTGCTAGTTATGGGTTTGTTGATAGATAAATTTTTTATTTTCGCTGCTTGTTCTATCCCACAAAACCCAACAGGTTGAGTTATCAACCTTTCAAACTTTTGAGTGAGAACGTCTAGCTTTGTAGAAATTAAATCAAAAACTTCAATAACATAGACACCTACTTGCTTCCCAAAAGAAGTAGAAGATGATGGTGGTTGAGTACTCCTTTCAGTGCTCCATTGGCAATGGTTGATTGCCATGTCTTCTATGATTGCCTAGGCCTCCTAGTAAGACTTGTTCACAAAAGATCCATTGGTTGCAACATCTATAGACATCTTGGTGTTATAGTAAAGCCCATTGTAAAATGTTTGGAGAAGCAGCCAATTGATAAGATTGTGATGAGGACAAAGACCCTGGAGGTCTTTGAACCTCTCCCATGAATCATAAAGAGTCTCTTCATCTCGTTGAGTAAAGTTTGTCAACTGACTCCTTAGTTGAGCCATCTTGCTAGGTGGGAAGTACTTGGATAGGAAGGCCATAATAAGCTCATTCCAACTATTGACAGAGTTCCCTGGTAAAGAACATAGCCACACCTTAGCTTTGTCTTGCAACAAAAAAGGGAACAATAGTAGGTGTATACCATCAGGAGCAACGCCATTTATCTTGATCGTATTGAGATATTGCAAAAATTCAACAACATGAAGATTGGGATCTTCCATAGGAGTTCCCCCAAAGCAGTTTTGCAGGATCATTTGCATTATAGTTAGGCTGATGGAGAAGTTATGCGCCTCAATCTGTGGGATGTCGATAGCCCCATTAATGTTAATTGCAGCTGGAACAGTGAAACCTTTAAGAGGACGGTCGTCTTCCATGATCAACTCTTGATTATATGGTGAAGATGATGGTGAAGAATGCGGTGATGATGGTTGTGAATCTCCTAAGTTTGAAGAGTATTCACTCCTTCTTGCTCATCTATGACCGCTCAAAGTGTGTTCAATCTCCAGGTCTAAGAGCAGTGATAGTTATAAATCACGCTTAGATCTCTGCATAAAGTCCTACAAATTCACAAGTAGTTGGGACACTTAACAAACAATGGAAGAATAAGTAGATGATATGAATGATGATGGAATGATGAAAGATGGTGGGTGACCTACTCTTGCTTACTAGTTAACACCTCTTACTCTAGATAAAAGTATATCGATGCTCCCCGGCAAAGGCGCCAAAAACTTGTTGGACTTTTATGTGCATAAGTTTTAATATTTATAAACTCGAACACTACCCTGCAAGTATACATGTGCGTGTAGTATTATCGAGGTCATCCAAGGAGTAAGGTATTGTTAGTCGTAAGTGTGTTAATGTTCAACAATCTAGATTGTTTTACAAAATTTGGATTTGGTTATGATTGCTAACTTAGCAAATTAAATAGCAAGAACTAATTAACAAGATTTACATCAGATTTAGGAGATATTGGACATAATATTTCACTTTCATACCATTACATTCATGCGGAACTACGAAATTAAACATGCTAATTAAACTTGCAAGGAAGGTTGCCATTATCGTGCACCTCTCTGTGACATAAGATGGTTCTCATCTTCACATAACACTCCCATGTCTATGTTCAGATTCAAATGCAACCTTAGATTCTCAACACTCCCCAACCACTCCCGTGGTCAAGAGATTTTTTCTAAGAGATCTAGTCCCTACTCCTTCATACATTGTCCCAAATAGCACAAAGAAGCATAAAACGTGTGCAATTGATGGTCAGTCAAGCATGCAAGTAGTAAAACACCACCAAAACTCTTAGAGAAGCCAATTAACTAACATTCGATATAAATTCTGAGTTCACATGAGTAATGGTATGGGAGCTACTCTCACATGCCCAAGAAGAAGGTTCTACTTGCACATAATGGAGAAACACACGTACATTGCAGAATTTACATAGTTTTGCATAGCTAAAGAGAAGAAAGAGCAAAGGGGACCAAAGATGAAGTCAAGATGAGTAGAACTCTGACTGAAGGATGGAATTTCACCCTTGAATCTGCTCTAACTTGGACAATCTTCCCTTTTGTGAAGCTTGAATGAGAAGAGGAGCTATATTGCACCTTTTGGAGAAGATATTGTGAAGAATGGAGGCTCTTTCCCAAGAAACCTCTTCTTCATCCCCAAAATCGCCCTCCTCTTGCTCTACAACTCTCTCTAGTCAAAAAGTGCTTCAAATGATGAGTGATAACCACCCCAAGTGGCTACACTCATTTTTAAAATAAGGGGTGATTGCTTATGAAATCTATAGAAAATTGATAAACACATGACGTGTCTTTGTGAAGACATGTCGTGTGGTGAAGTGTAAATGGCATTTGAACTGCTCTTTTGTGATAAGTACATGTCATGTTCCAATAAAGACATATAGTGTAACTGTAACTGGAGTCAACCTAGGGAAGATGGCACACACCATGTGTTAATAAACACATGTCGTATACTTTGACAAAACATTGAATTTTGGATTTCTCTTTCCCAAGAAACCTCTTCTTCCTCCCCAAAATCACCCTCCTCTTACTCTACAACTCTCTATAGTCGAAAAGTGATTCAAATTACGAGTGATAACTATACCAAGTGGCTGCACTTATTTTTAAAATGAGGGGCAGTTGCTTCTGAAATCGTTAGAAAACTAATAAAGACATGATACATCTTTGTGATGACACGTCATGTGGCATAGTGTAACTGGCGTTTGAATTGCTCTTTCACGACAAGTATATGGTGTGTTAAAATAAAGACACACCATGTAGCTGCAACTGGAGTCAACCTGGGGCAGATGGCACACGCCGTGTGTTAATAAACACACATCTTGTACTTTGGAAGAACATTAAATTTTTTATTTTAAATGTACAAACACGCCTTGTCTAGTTGAAGGACACACTGTGTCTTTTATTCTATAGTCAAAAGTGAAGTCCTCTAGAAACTTACACATTATGTGTTAAATAACATGCATCGTGTTCTTTTCTTTGCGTGGAGGAATGCCCTTCCTGGAAAGTGACATGCCGTGTACAAATAAAGACATGACGTGTCTCGTTCTGTTTCTTCAAGATCAACTCTGTATCAGCTACAAATCAGCACATAATCTAACTAGGTTGAATTTGAGTTGGATTATCCTCATTTCATCAACCTTGATGTGTACATGTGAACAAAATCATGTAACAAGTAAAATAACTAAAAGATGACAAATTAAGTATGATTAGAGGCTAAATAGAGAGCAAAATGAACTGAATTTGTGTGCGAAGATGTGTAAAAAGTATATATGAAATGTGCACATCAAATCCCCTAAGCTTGAACTATTGCTTGTCCTCAAGAAAAAAGAGCATAGAAATACAGATGAAGGAATTATCAAGTTCATGCATAGATCAAATGAGACACAAAATGTAAAAGAGGCCAAATCAACCATAATCAACAAGTTTATACTCATAGCCTTGATTTCAACTTAGACATCCAATAGAGAGATTTTAAGTTCGATTGGGGTAGTAACACATTAAATGAAGCAATCAACTAGGCAACACTAAACGGAGCTTGGATGACCAAGCCAAACAAATAGTGAATATGCAACTAAAACTTTTAGTTATCAAGGATATAAAAGATGGAGTCTTAGTCAATGTTAACAAATTTTATCTTTCTATCCTATTTTCTCAGAAGTTATTACAATGGATTATAGGTTCTGATACTTGGCTGCCAATATAGGCTTATCCATACAAGGAGTGTCGGTTGGGGTAATTTACCCTCTTTTTAAGACATGTCACCTAATCGTCGTGGCCATATTAGATTTACACTAGGCTAGCATGACATGTGCGAAGTATAGCCATCTTTTATGGGGTAATTAAGGTGAATTGAATCAAAATATATTTTTCAATGATATTGGGTTTCACTTGTTTTTCCTAAAACATAGGACAGTTAACTAAATTGCAACATTAGTTAGATTCCATTCATTTGATTTGAACATTTTCATTGAAAAAGGGTGGTTGAAAAATCACCAAGGGTTTGGCAAGGGCATCCCGTGATCTAGGAAGTGTTGCAAAGTTGACTTATTCACAAAATTTGTTACCATTACATGTGTTGGGAATCTAGGATGAAGAAGATGAGAGTTCAAGCTAGAAATATAAACTCAAAAGTAAGCACATGTTGGTTGTCATAAAGTTTCATTTGATTTAAGCATGCCTTCTACAATTCCTACAAAAGATATTTCTCAAGAGAGAGTACAAGATAGTTCAACATTGGAAGTGAATTAATCCATTACATAAGATAGGCCTCTCATCGTACTAAATTTTCCATATAAAAACATAAACTAAAAGTAATGAACTAAGAAAACAATGATAAATGGGAAATAAAACTACACTATCGGCTAGGTGTTGCACCCCAAGGCTTGAAACCTACAATGTCCTCACTGCATCAATCAAACCTAAACTGATATAAATCAGCTACTTGTCATGGAGGAAATCAAAATGAAGGGTTAGCGCCCTCATGACCGACAGGGAAGTACTGGTTCAACAAATCATCATCGTTCGGAATCTCAACAGGCATCATCTGTGGAGGAGTGGGTTGTGGCTGGGGAAGTGGAGGTGCATGTTGTGGAGTCTAAGGCATGGGATAGTGGATTTGAGAAATGTGCCACATATCCATCCGCTAGACCATGTTGTGCATAATAGAAAACTACTAACTCATAAGATCAAGGCGACTGTCCATATAATCAAAACTCTATTGGACATAACTGTACAAGTGTTGGACGTCAGGCATAAACTAGATGTAGCCTATCTGGATGCCAGTAGAAGGAGGTTATGGAGCAACAAAAGATGAGGCAGGTACATCTGGTGCATCCTCATGCTCATCAGAATCAGGAGCAGTTGCTTCAAACTTCTAGATGGTCTTCTTTTTTAGGGTCATGGTCTCCAGATCATGTAGCTCAGTGTATTGAACATATTCAAAATATTATTTGATTTTTGTCTCATCATTGGGGAAGCTAACAATCATACCAGAAGAAACAAGTAATTGGATGTCAACCAGGTTTTTTCGTGGTGCCACCTCCAAACTAGTAAAATCAACATCAACCTTCCTAGCAATGTGGGTTATCAAACCCCCATGCATGATGTCACCAAATTCCTCTTCTTTATCTTCTTGATGTCAAAGAACCTGCTGAGAATGAAGTAGCTTGCATTGATCTAGAAGTCATTCGTCATTGCTCACAAAAAGAAAAGATCATGTTTCTTGCATACCCCTTGAGTTTCCTTCTTGGCGAAAATGCATGTGCTCAGATGCCGGTGGACATATTGGAAGATAGGATTATGGATGGAGATTGCTCTAGCCTTACTGGCTTCATGGACTATTTCATATGTGATATCACTCCAGAACTTATAACTGTCAAATGATGGAGGATAAGACAACCCACCATCATAGTGACACTCAAGTATGTCACAGAACTACTTGAAAGTGAATGTATAGCGTTGGATTAGAAGATGGAATTGGATAATAGCATAGGGCTTAAGGGGCTTCCTTGAATCATCCTCAAACCATAGAGTAGTAAAACATTCATAGGTGAGTCTAGGATAAGTGTTGCTCATTGTGTAGTAGATGTACTAGAGTCCCAGCTTCTCTAGTAGCCATGGGACTTCGTCCTTGAACCCCAATGTGGTCATGGATTGCTCACAAGCAAAGCATGTAGGGAGGAACCTAGGAGAGATGAGGAGTTGGTAGGTGGGATCTTTAGCTTTTGTGACTCAAAGTTGAGTAGTGGAGACGTAGGCAGGGCGCAAAGATGAGATTTCTCCATGTCGACACTTTGATGCCTACTTGGTCGGGGCCATCATTTTTTAGATTGGGCTGAAATGAATTAAAACACTGGGTGTCCTATATAGGACATGGTGTGTCTTCTGACAGCAGTGGGAAGAAGAACTGAACTGAGCTGATGTGACACAACGTGTACTGGATATTACATTGTGTGTTCTCTGGCAGTAGAAGGTGATGAGGTGTGGCGTCTGTAGTAGAAGACATGGCATGCTCGAGGAATTACATGTCATGTACCTGCAGCTCTAGCGCGTCCAAAGGTTGGGGATGATGGTGGCACTTGGCTAATATCACTCCTAGATGCCAGACCCACGTACAAAAGTGAAGATTTAGGTGAAGAAGGCTTTCAGTGGCGATGTGGATGTGGATGTGGATCTGGGGCTCATTGGAGACTCCTTTGTAAGGATGTCTACTGGAGAAGGTGAGATTCGCCAAAGAAGAAGAAGTAGAGGGCGGTACTTGGGGAAGATGATGACGCTTCACAAATGAAGGAGCTTGCTCCGGTGAGAAATAGTGGCTTGCAGTGATGATCCGGAGCTTGATGATGCACGAGAGAGGGCGCACGCAGCCGAGGGCTCTTTCACACGATTGAGATTTGGGTGGAATGAAGTCGGCGGCGAGTTTTAGGGTTAAAATCTCGAGTTGTGGTGTTTGAACACAACATGTATTTTTAAAGACACGATGTGTGCCCACGTACACATTGTCTTCCCTTTTTGAACTTCACCTTAATTGAAGAGGACACGTCGTGTTAAAATAAAGACACAATGTGTGAGTTTCCAAGAGCTTTGATGTTCATCAAATTGACAAGGACACGTTGTGTGCAAATAAAGACACGACTTGTAAGGTTCTAGCAAGTCTTTTTGATATTCCAATGAACAATGTAACACAATATGTTCAAATTAAGACATGTCGTGTATGATTCCAACAGACTTGTGACTTCTTTGTACTGATAAGGATACGTTGTGTTCAAATAAAGACACGTCGTATGAGTTTCCAGTAGCTGACTTTTGTGGCCATACACGGCGTGTCATACAATTAACACGACGTGTGTTCTAGAGTTTTGTTTAAAACACTCGTCTATGAAGTTGGACACATTGTGTACCTTCAAAGACATGTCGTGTCCTACTTAATTTCTACAAAATTTCTCTTCTTTTGCTCATCACATGCATAGATGATGATATATGGCTATGAGGGTCTAGATTATTACATTCATCCATGACAAATTTATTTTGGGCAATGAAAATGTTCTTGAGTAATGCATGAAATAAAATCTATATTAATGTGGGGTCAATTACTACAAGTTCCTTCGTTTAGAGTCCGGAGTGAGACTCTTCAATCTTCATGTTCTTCAATGGGCTCCAGAGAAGGAGTGATGTGCAACAAACTTTCCTTTATCTTTTGGGTTCAATTCCGACTGACTTGGTAGGGATCCTAGATGAGTTTGTTGATTTGCAAGGGTTTGTTGAGCAACTTGATTCTCCAACATCTTTGTGTGTGTATCTATGCCATCCACCTTGTCAGAAATCTACTGGATAGTGTCTTTCATCAACTGCCCATGTTGGCAAAACTCTTCATTCTGCTTGATCTGACATGATACAAAGTTCTCTGGGAGTGATTCCAGACATGGTATTGAGTATGGCTAGAGTTGATTGGGATTTAGGTTGTTGTTATTAAATCCTGAAGGATTGTTTCTTGCAGATGATCTATTCCCAACATGATGAGGTTGATTATTCTGGGGTGGTTGGGTATTTTGAGTGATGTTGTTGTGGTAGGAGAAATTGGGATAGTCTCTCCAACCGGGATTGTAGGAGTTGGAATATGGGTTGTAGAGTTGTTTATTCCCATAGTTGCCCACCATATTGCACTGCTCTATAGTTTCCTCAGAAAGAAATAAAGAAGGGTAGCTGGAAGAAGCTACCTAACACAAAGCCTAGTTTGCATCACAAATAAGATTCACTGATTGGGATGGTTGAGTTTTCAACCTTTCAAACTTTTTAGTGAGGGCATATAGCTTTGTAGAAATTAAATCAACAACTTCAATAGCATGGACACTTACTTGCTTCCCATAAGAATCAGAAGATGAGGGTGGATGAGTACTCCTTTCAGTGCTCCATTAGTAATGGTTGATTGCCATGTATTCTATGATTGCATAGGCCTCCCAGTAAGACTTGTTCATAAGAGCTCCATTGGCTGCAACATCTATAGACATCCCGGTGTTATAGTAAAGGCCATTGTAGAATGTTTGGAGAAGCAGTCAATTGCTAAGACCATGACGAGGACAAAGATGTTGGAGGTTTTTTAACCTCTCCCATGAATCATAAAGAGTCTCTTCGTCCCATTGAATAAAGTTTGTCAATTGACTCCTTAGTTGAGTCGTCTTGCTAGGTGGGAAGTACTTGGCTACGAGGGCCTTAAGAAGCTCATTCCAACTATTTATGGAGTTCCTTAGTAAAGAAGAGAGCCACACCTTGGTTCTATCTAGCAGCCAAAATGGGAACAATAATAGGTGTATACCATCAGCAACAACACCATTTATCTTGATTGTGTTGAGATATTATAGAAATTCAACAACATGAAGATTGGTATCTTCCATAGGAGTTCCTTTGCTGGATCATTTGCATTATCGTCGGGATGATGGAGAAGCTATTCCCCTCAATCTATGGGATGTTGATAGCCCCATTGATGTTAATTGCAACTGGAACGACTTTAAGAGGACAGTCACTTTCCATGATCGGTTCTTAATTGTCTAGTGAAGATGACAGTGAAGAATGCAGTGATGATGGTTGTGAATCTCCCAAGTTTGGAAAGTCTTCACTCCTTCTTACTCATCTATGGCTACTCAAAGTGTGTTCAATCTCTGGGTCTAAGAACACTAATGATTGAAGATCACACTTAGATCTCCACATGAAGTTTTGCACAAGTAGTTGGAACACTTAAAAAATAATGGAAGAATAAGTAGATGATATGAATGATGATGGAATGACGAAATATGGTGGGTGACCTAGTCTCGCTTACTAGTTAACACCTCTTACTCTAACAAAAGTATACTGATGCTCCCCGACAATGGTGCCAAAAACTTGTTGGACTTTTATGTGCTTAAGTTTTAATATTTATAAACTCGAACACTAGCTAGCAAGTATACATGTGTGTGTAGTATTATCGAGGTCATCCAAGGAGCAAGGTACTATTATTAGTAAGTGTGTTAATGTTCAACAATCTTGATCATTTTGAAAAGGTTAGATTTGGTTATGATTGGCTAACTTAGAAAACTAAAGAGCAAGAACTAATTAACAAGAATTATATCAGATTTAGGAGATCTTGGGTGTAAGATTTCACTTCCATACCATTACATTCATGCAAAACTATGAAATTAAACATGCTAATTAATCTTGCAAGAAAGGTTGCCATCATCGTGCACCTCCCAGTGACATGAGATGGTTCTCATCTTCACATAACACTCTTATGTCTATGCTCAGATTTGAATGCAACCTTGGATCCTTAACACTCCCCAACCACTCACGTGGTCAAGAGATTATTTCTAAGAGATATAATCCATTCCTTCATACATTCTCCCAAATAGCACAAAGAAGCATAAAACATGTACAATCGAAGGCCAGTCAAGCATACAAGTAGTAAAACATCATAGAAGCTCTTGGAGAGGCTAATTAACTAACATTCAATATAAATTCTGAGTTTACATGAATAATGACATGAGAGATACTCTCTCATTCCCAAGAAGAAGGTTCTACTCACACATAATGGAGAAACACAAGTACATTGTAGAATTTTTAGAGGTTTGCATAGCTAAAGAGAAGAAAGAGAAAATGGAACCAAAGGTGAAGTCAAGAGGAGTATAACTCCAACTGAAGGACGGAATTTCACCCTTGAATTTGCTCCAACTCATACAATCTTCCCTCACGAGAAGCTTGAATGAGAAGAGAAGTTTTGTTGCACCTTTTGGAGAAGAAATGGTGAAGAATGGTGTCTCTTTTCCAAGAAACCTCTTCTTCCTCCCAAAAATCACCCTGTTCTTACTATGCAACTCTCTCTAGTCGAAAAATGCTTCAAATGATGAGTGATAACTTCCCTAACTGGCTGCACTCATTTTTAAAATGAGGGGTGGTGACTTTTGAAATCTGCAGGAAAATTGATAAAGACACGAAGACACGTCGCGTGGTGTAGTGTAATCGATATTTGAACTACTTTTTCACGATAAGTAAACGGTGTGTTCCAATAAAGACACATCATGTAGTTGCAACTAGAGTCAACCTAGGGTGGATGGCACACGCTGTGTGTTAATAAACACACATCATGTACTTTGGCAGTGCATTGAATTTTATATTTTGAACGCGCAGATGCATTGTGTCTGGATGAAGGACATGTCTTGTCTTTTGCTCTACAGTTAAAGGCAAGGTCCTCTGGAAACTTGCACGCCGTGTGTTAAATAACACACATTATATGATTTGCTTTGCCTTGAGGAATGCCCTTCCTAGAAAGTTACACGCCGTGTACAAATAAAGATACGATATGTCTTATTCAGTTTCTTTAGGATCAACTCTATATCATCTGCAAATCAATGGGGAATCCAATTAAGGTTGGATTTGAGTTGGATTATCCTCATTTCATCATCTTTGATGTGTACTTGTGATCAAAATCATGTAACAAGTAAAATAACTAGAAGACAGAAAATTAAGTAGGATTAGAGGCTAAATAGAGAGCAAAATGAACTGAATTTGTGTGCAAAGATGTGCAAAATGTATATATGAAATGCACACATCATCGACCATGCACAAGACTTCCTACTTGTCATTCCTATTGATGGTTTTGGTTTGTCCATGTAACCTATTGAGTATTGTGTTCCTTCATTGTTAACTCATGAATCCTTTGTACCCAGGTGATGAATGTTGCTCATTTTGCAACACCACATACCTCGACACCTTTGGTGATCATGTTGTTCATTGTCAGAAAAGACCTATATATAAGTTTTTATATAACTTAGTTTGTGATACTCTTTTTGATATTGCCTCTCTAGAGTTGGGTTGAAGTTCCTCAAAGAGGCCCATGTGGCCTTTCTTGGGACACAACCTGATAATATCCACTCCCAATGTCTTATTGACATCTTGTTATTTGATTGGACAGATGGAAGACACACACGTATTGGTCACACTGGAGTCTCTCATATGTCAAATGTTCTTTCAAGTAACTTTAAAGAAGGATAGGAAGGTGGTGATGTTGTTGTATAAAAGGTACAACATCATAGTGCAAGTTATATGGCAAATCACTATTGTTTTACCTTTGATACCTTTGAATTACTTGTTGACGATGTGATCTCTCTTTTGTGGCGCCTTCAACACATCACCAATAGGAATTCTATGCTATTGTCTTCTACATCTTATAATTTTGTTTTTAGATCCATTAGCTTCACCATCCAGAAAAAATTAGCAACCTAATTTGTTGCCCGTGCTTCTATGAAGGCATTTTTGTAAAATATTTTGTGTGGCATATATAAACACAAAAAATGTGTACACTACACTTTTTAAAATTATATACCGTGTAAGGGGACTCGTGTATACTATACATGAAAGTCCATAGAGGGGTTGAATGTAATTTTCTCATCATTTTTTGAAACTACAAACTAGTCCTTGTGTGTACACTATACTTGTGTCTTTAATATATATATTGTGGAAGGAGACTCGTCTACTATATGATAAGCTAGTAGAGGGGGGATAACGTAATTTTCTTCATTATTTTCTATAATTACAAACTGATCCACATGTTTACTTTTGTGTTTAATTTTTAAAATTATATATGTGTAAGAAGACCCATCTATACTATATAAGAAAGCCCGCAAAGGGGGCCGAATGTAACTTCCTTCATTATTTTTTTAACTTACAAAGTGGTCCCTATGTGTACACTGTACTTTTCTTTTTAATTTTTAAAATTATATATTGTGTAAGGAGACTCGTTGAAGGATCTAAATGCAATATTTGTTAATATTTTTCATTGCAAGTTAGTCCCTGGTGTGTAGAATTTTTTGTTAGTTTTTAGAATTATGAATCAATTTTTCTATGTTCTAATAAAACAACATTTACTTTATGAAAAAGGTCATAGAGGTGTCTAAATCTATTTGTTCCAACTTTTTGAAACTACAAATTGGTCCATGTCTG
This sequence comes from Alisma plantago-aquatica, assembly GCA_963693085.1. NCBI lineage: Eukaryota > Viridiplantae > Streptophyta > Magnoliopsida > Alismatales > Alismataceae > Alisma > Alisma plantago-aquatica. Next base: position 1,305,560,971 of record OY856409.1, on the reverse strand, counting down.
TAAAGTACAATTTTATCCTTATCTTTTAGACTTATATACCATATAAGAAATTATGGAAGGATCTAAACAAATATTCATTTTTTAATTATAAATTAGTATGTGTGTGTAAACTACAGTTTTTGCATTTGTGTTGCAAATTTATAAATTTTTATTTTTATGTTCTAATAAAGATGCATGTACAACTATAATGTTGTTAAGTTCGTGAAATAAACATATTGGGAGATATTGCTTGTAACTTTTTGTTCAAATTTTGAAGTACACATGTTATTCTCATAAGGCAGCCATGTGAAACACATGGTTTTTAGAAAATTGTGTTGAGAAGTTGGATGCAATATTTATCTTTTCTTCTTAAGTTACTATTTGTCCTTCTTTATTTTTTACAAAACTATATTTATATGTGAAAGTACAACCTTCATTGTGAGTTTTTACAAGCATATGTCCATTCAATTTTTTAAATAGATTGCAAGTATTGTACCCTAATCTCTAAATCTTAGACCCTAAGCACACGTCGATCTTTCATATAACCAACATGTGCAATAGTTTTGGATTTCAAGTGGGTTTGGATCATCATAAACTTTTATCTAGATATGTATTTACTAATACAATTTAGGAAAAGTGTAGCAAGTATACATGTAGCTTATATGTGCCATTTGTAAAACTACTAAATTTATAATTCATTAATAAATTCTAACCTTATAGACAAAAATTATATTATTTTTATTATAAAAAAATAAAAATTGGGAAAAAATAAAAATTGGGATTATAACCTAAGTTTTTTAAAATATAAAAAAACAATCTTTTTAATCTTTTTTGGAATTTTACTAACCAACATTGACTATGAAAGACATTATTTGTTTCACTAGCGGTCCACAATTTGATCAAGATGATTTCTGAGACACATGTAATAAAGTAGTATACATCCAACATATACAATTAGATTAAGTTGTATATTGTTATAAATATGCTTTATATTAGAGGGGGTCATATAACTTAAATGTACTTTCTTCTAATTCTCTTCCAGCCTTATTAGCATGACAAGATAGACTTATTTTAGATAAAATATAATTTTAAAAAGTTACAATATATATATATATATATAAATTTACATACATACATACATACACCCACACACATTCTTTTAATACAAGGCGCCGGTAGGTTTCTCAAAAAGGCTATGGCGATCATGGTGCGATAAGGAGGAAGATGAAACACGTGGAGCAATTGGCTGGGGGGAGGACCTTCCTTTCCCTTGCCATCCACAATGCCTCCGGGCAAAGCCTGGATTCAAGTGGTGGTAGGCGCTGACACCTACAAAGAGCAGCCGTTCAAGCCGGCGGAGATCATTGACGGCAGAAGATATGTCACTATTGATGTATCGACCTTTAATAGTATGGAGAAATCTTGGGATCATACTCTGATGTTCTATGTTATGGGGAAAAGACCCTACTATCCGCATCTCCTTGCTTGGATCAAGAGTATGTGGAATCCTAAAGGAGGATTCGACCTACTATCCAAACTGGATAAGTTCGTCCTCGTCAGATTTAATAACATTGATGATAAGAAGAACGTTATCGACATGGGTCCACACTGGTTTGACAACAGACTGGTGGTTGTCAAAGAATTCAAGGTTGGCGACGACCTCCGTAAGGATTTGTTCAACACGATGCCTGTATGGATCAAGATACCCAGTATGGGCAGAAACTGGTCACAGCGTGCTGTTGGGATTGTTGCGAGTGGAGTCGGAAAACTCCTTAGAGTGGACATGCGCTCCATTAGCAACGAATATCTGGGAGAAGCTAGGGACTTGGTTGAAATTGAGGCATCTGAAGATCCTCCCAAAGAAATTTGGGTAAACATACCGGGTCGCGAAGCATCTCCGATTGATATTCAATACGAGTATCTTCCAAAACGCTGCTGCAATTGTAAGATCTTTGGCCATGACGACTCTGACTGCCCAGAGAAGAAAGACGATGCTGATGAGGTTTCAAAACCTTGTGAGGAATCTGCTACTACTGGAGCAGATGAGGTGGAAACCAACCAGTCTTTATCTAAGAAGAAAGATGACTCTGTAGAGGTTTCAAAACCTTGTGAAGAATCTACTACTATTGGAGCAGATGCGGTGGAAACCAATCAGTCTTCACCTGAGAAGAAGGATGATGTTGTAGAAGTACCCAAACCTTGCGAGGAATCTGTTGCCACTTCTGGCACAGATGAGGTGGATACCGGTGCAGCTAATTCCACTACACAGCCTGGTGAAACGAACACAGGAAAGTCTACTGCTCCTCCCAATCAAGAAAAGTCTCATGGAACCAATGGTTCTGAGAAAGGAAAAAAGAATGATGTTGGTTCTTCGTCTTCCTCATCTGGAGTGTCCGGGACACGCAAAACCCGGTCCTCCGGCCGTGGTAGATGACCATCTTCATGACCAATGTCCGTGGTTCCGGGAAACCACGGAAAAAGAGGGAGGTGAGGGATTCCATTCGCTCTGTTCATGCCTCCATCACTGTTTTGGTTGAGACTAAAATCAAAACTTACAACAAAAATTCTATGAGTAAGATGTTTCCCCCTGGATGGAATTATCTTACAAACCATGATTACGATCCCAATGGGAGAATTTGTGTTGGGTGGAACCCAAAATCCTGGAATATAGGCACCATTAACATGAGTGATTAAATCATCTCATGTACATGTGTAAATAAAGGTGGTCTGCATATCATCTTATCTGCTATCTATGCCCGAAATCTTATGCAAGACAGAACGAGTCTGTGGGATAGCCTTGAAAATTTAGCTCCAAGCATACATGATCCTTGGATCGTAATTGGAGACTTTAACAATATCAGGAAATGAGAAGAAAAAGCAGGTGCCCGTGAAGTCCCTAATGTTGTTTTAAGCTCGTTTAATGCTGCCATTGATAACGCCGGCCTCACAGAATTACCTACAGTGGGTGGCAAAATTTTCACATGGAATGATCAACTTGCTGAATCCAAAAGGATCGCATGTAAGCTGGATCGTGCCTTGGTGAACGATGACTGGTTAGTCACGTTCCCTGGTACAAAAACAAAGCTCCTGACTTATAACTTCACTGATCACTCTTCGATTAATGTGAATCTTAAAGATATCAGAAGGACTCCCAGACCCTTCCGCTTTCTTAACCTCTGGCAAGATTGGCACGGGTTCAAGGAACTTCTGGAATATGCATGGTCCATTCCTATTTATGGGAACCCTCTTTACTGCTTCCAACAGAAACTTTGCAATGTCAAAATGGAACTTAAGCCTTGGGCTAAGAAAGTCATTAATATCAAGAACCTTCTTGAGAAAGAATACCTAGAGCTGAAAGATATTTCTGCTGCTCTATGTAGATCCCCTCTTGATGAACAACTCATTGATGTGGAGAGAGCAACCAAAGAAAGGCTGAAGCGTCTTGAACTAGCTGAGGAAAAATACTTCTGGAAGCGTAGCCGTGTTCAATGGATTGAAAACGGAGATAGAAATACGGAGTTGTATCATTCTACTGTCAAACGTAGAGATGCCATCAACACAATTACTGAGATATATGATAGTCAAGGTAATTTCATAGATGATGAAGATGCCATTAAAGATGATACTGTCAAATACTTTGAAGAACTGTATAATCAGGACGATACTGAATGTCATGATGATACAACCTGGGATAAACTCATCAATGATGAAGATAATGACTACCTCCTTAGTAGTCCGACAGAGAATGAAATCAAAGATGCGGTTTGGTCAATTGGCCCTAATAATAGTCCAGGACCAGACGGCTTCAATGGATTCTTTTACAGAAATAACTGGGAGCTTATAAAAGCAGATCTCATTCAAGCTATTAAATGGTTCTACGCTGGAGGCAATATGGTTTGTCAGGTAAATCATGTCTTTGTGGCTCTTATCCCTAAGAAAGATATTGTGTCTTCTCTTTATGACTTCAGGCCCATCGCTTGCTATTCCATGCTATATAAAATCATCACTAAGATATGCACAAGACGTCTCTCAACAATTATGCCCAAGATTATATCCAACAATCAAGGTGCATTTGTATAAGGACGTCAAATTGAGGACTGCTCACTCCTTGCTGCCGAATTTACTCTGAACTTCAATGTACAGAGAAGCTTCCCATCTGCCTGCCTTAAGCTAGACATCACTAAAGCCTTCGACTCTGTTCTTTGGGACTATCTTTGGAGATGCCTAGATGGTCTTGGCTTCAGCCAGCGTTGGATTGATCTGGTGAAACAATGTGTTTCCACCCCCTCCTTCTCGTTGCTGGTTAATGGCTCCTCTACATGTCTGTTTAGAAGCACGAATGGACTAAGGAATGGTGACCCCCTTTCACCCTTGCTCTTTACCATTGCAATGGAGGGACTTACGAAAAGAATTGAAAACTCTATTAAAGAAAAAAAGCTCAGAACCTACATCCAAAACTGTAAGGTGCTTTCTCACCTACTATTCGTTGATGATGTTTTGATCTTTCTTGAAGGCAGAGAAAGAAGTTTCAAAGCTCTTAAAGATATTCTTTATGATTTCGGGAAGACCTCAGGCATGATGATTAGTGGATCCAAGACATTCATCTACTTTTCTAAATCATGCAAAAACAAAACTGGCCTAGCCGACATTCTTGGTGTACAAGTTGGTGAATTTCCAACGAAGTACCTTGGCTTCCCCATTGTTGGGGGCAACCTTAGGCGGAAACACTTCCATGAGTGATTGGATTGATTGAAGGATCTTATCAACAAATGGTCGGGCTCCAAACTGTCAATGGAAGGCAGATTAACTCTGATCAGAAGTTGCGCTCTCGGGCTCGTCAAATATTGGATGTCCCAAGGTGAAATTCCACCTTCAGCACTCAGAAGGATGGAGATCATGTTGAATGATTTTATTTGGAGCTGTGCCTCGCATCCAGCTAGCTGGTTCAGACTTTCCTTTCCTCTAGATGAAGGTGGCCTAGACCTTCCTTCCTTGTACGACCTTGCTGATTACTACACTCTTCAGTGACTAAACAACCTATCTATTGGTACCTCCACTTGGGCTAGATGGTTGTTGCAGAGATATAAGTCACTTCTTGACTCTATACCTTCTCACCGATGGGGCTTTTCTACTGCTTGGCACAGAATGGCTGCTCTATGGACTAGGTTTATACCTGAGCAGGACAATTCTCAAATATGGGAAAGCTACAGACAAAAACTCCCAACTGATCCAGCGACAAGAAACATCTGGGGCTCTCTATTTCATTCGAGATGGAGCATCACTACTTTCAAAGCCTACAAAAAATATTTGCATACATATGACGGCGACAGGTAGGGGAAATAGAACCTAGTCTATTACAATAAGTTTTGAACAGAAGTTTCAATTCATGTTCAAGTTTAGCAAATAAAACAAGGGTGTCTTGCTGTTTGCCTCCAAATTCCCTTGAGTTGCGCTCTCTCCAGATCAGATGGGAGATGCCTGAGATGCACCATAGCAGTAAGGTTTTTTCACCTTTAGACATGCTATCGATATAGATTAAGATCTGGGTAAGGTTTTTATGACCCTTAATGCCGAACTTGACAGCAGTTCTTTCCCATAAGTATTTCTAAAATTTGCAAGAATTGAAAAGATGTTCCACAGATTCTGGATGAGATTCGCACAATAGACAGGTAGTAGAGATATTGTGGAACCAGCTACTAATAATGTCGCAGTCCTCACTAGGTCATGGTATGTGGTCAAGGTACCTTCTATGGTCGCGATTTGAGGTCGTGGATTCACCATGGTTGAGGCTCGATCTGCGGTCGAGGTGTAGGCTTCGGTTGTAGTTAGCTTAGAAATTGCGGCAGTGGCTTGGATCACAATCGAGGTGGTTTCCTAGACCACGGTCTTGGTGGAAGTAGATATTGCGGTCGCATTGTATCACGCTTGAAAAGATATACATTACTAAAAGATAAGGAACATGGGATATTTTGGGCATATTAAGGTTGTAGTGACACAAAACCATAGATAAATGTTACCATAAATACATAAATTTTGGGTGTTATCAACCACCCCAAGCTTAAACATTTGCTTGTCCTCAAGCAAGAATGTGCTCAAAGAACAAAAAATATAACGCCCAAATTAAACTTGGCGATGAGTGCTAAGGTTAAGAAAAATAGTTCAAAACATCAATTCTCTTAACCTATGTTGTTTCAAAGCAAAACCCCACCAATCGAGCACAATCCTACCAAAGTAAGATCAAAGAGAAACCATGCAAGATTAAGCTAGTCCATTGTAACCTGTCGATACTCATGAGGGTTTGAATCATAATTATACAACATAAAAGCATTATCACATAGATGATGACTTGGGTGATGAGCCATGAGCCATCATCATGTATCCATGTAGACCAAACAAGGGCAACGCGCCGCTCACTTATTTAGGTCCTAGGAGGCAACAAGAGAAAAAAGACTCTAATGACTTCTGAGGATCCCGATCTGCGTCAGGCTGGTCTATGTAATGAGCAACCACAATACCTGTGGTCATCACCATGGTCGTGGTGATTAAGGCCACGACCTGGATTAGAACTACGATGGCCCCCGCCTATAAATACCCACCCCTCTCCACCTGAAGGGGGTTCAGATCTGGGGAGTTTTTCCACCTAGTGGTTCCAACCTGGTGAAGTTCCCAAAGCCCCATGGGAGAGTCTGGAGGTCTGAGAAGGCCTAAGTGCTTGTTCTACGCCCATCTCTTTAGTGTGCTTCCACCCTTCCAACCATCTTCCACCTCTAGTCTTAGATCTCTAAAGGCGGAAGCTGAGGAGAGAGAAGATTGAGGATCCATCTTCTTTGAGAGAAGGAGAACATCCACACCGTCATCTTCCAACCCCATCCACCAAACAAGCTGTTGTTCAGAGCAGATCTAGAGAGTAAGGAGGCCAAGGAGCCCAGAAGATCAAGGAGGACGACCCAAAAGATGAGATTCGACCTATACGGAGGCTAGGGAGTGAGAGCCACCTCTCCTCTACATGCTAAATCTCTTCTTCTCCTTTCTTCTATTGTTCTCCTTTATTTTGTACAAATGATGTTCTTCCATCTTTGTTTGGTGCCAACTATGCTTGTCCATGGCTAGTTGAGATCCTTCTTGGCTATGTAGCCCGTTTTGGGCATGTTTATGTACTTTTACCTTAAGCAAGTAGATTTAATCCAGATCTAGTACATTTTATGTTCTACCTCTTCTTTTTGGTTATGGTCTCTAGTTTGGTTGATCTCTTTCTTGCTTTAACTTCTATTTCTACCTATATCGAGAGATTCGTTGTAGAAATAGATAAGAGAAGATAGTTTGAATCAAAATCTGAAAAGAGAACGGTTCAAGTTCATCTGTTCCTAACATCCCAGAATATTCTAGACCTGAGAGGGTATCTAGAATATTCTAGGTTGTTGGTTTGTCATCCTCGAGAGAGGTTTCATATCATTGATGGGTTTTAGTCACACTACGCGAGAGCGAGTGGGATGACCCCACAAGAATTGATACTACAGTGTGTGCTATGTTTGAATGTAGGTTGCTTGCTGAGGTGTTTGAGGGTTTTCTACGCCCGAGAACGGGTGCATAGACTGCCCAACTTGTGGTTACATAGCTAGGAACTCCTTCTCTCTGATTAGTAGAATCCTACATACTCTATTTTATTTTATTTTTTTTTATTTTTTTTTAATTCGTGACAACCTACTAGACTAGTTCTAGCCCCTTAATTTTCCAACTATCATCTTGGCTTATCTGACTCAAGAACAAAATCTCAAGAGTCCTAAACGTCACCACGTCCCTATGTTCGACCCCATATATCTATTTCGACCCCATAATAAAGTTGTGGGGGTCCTTGAAGGTTTTGGGTTATAAATTTAAAAGTTTGATTCCTTCTGAATCTGCCTTCCCTTCCGGACGCACGATTCGGGCCAGTATCAATGGCCATAATCATTGCTTTATCACTTCACATGTTTTCTTGTGGGATATAGTATGTATCTGATACATATTAGTCTGAGCCAGTTGGCCCAGAGCAGTGAGACGAGCTCCTCGTACTGCGCTGGAACCAACCCTGCTATTGGGATGATCTCATAGGTCTCCTAGGGGTTCCTAGTGAATCTTTAATGAGCTTTTAGAGTGATACTACCAGGCACGACATACACGCATTCATGAGCGCAGTCATATGTCGGCTGGGCACCATCCTCAAATCTCCTAAAAGAGAAAAACGAGCGCTCATTTATTCACACTCAGGCTTTTATTCTTTGCATTCTAATTTATAGGCCCGTGTGGGAACTCTTTTGATGTTTATAGGATTTTGTGAGCGGCCAAGCCTCTTTTGTAAATTTTTAATATTTCATCTTTTTGACTCAATCTAAGGTGAGAGGGTGTGCAGCCCATCAAGGAAAAACACTTCAACTTGATTATAGCTCAAAACTCATCATTATCCATTTGAGACCTGCGTGAAAAGATTATGATTCAAGGATCCTTAGAATAGAGGCAAGCTTGTGAAACCGCAGCTAGGAGTCGTTGATCATACTTTATCTCTTTCCGACGGTCATATACCTTGGATTTGTCATTCACAACATAGATCAAGGGAATAAAGCTTTAAGCTATGAAAAAGGCACATAACCTTAGATTCATTACCAAACTTAAGGAAAGAGTCAAAGAGCAAGACAAGCATAAGATCAAGCAGTTTAAGATGAAAATTTTTAGGCATAAAGATAAGCATTTAGCTATAAGATTTGCATTGCATAGCCTTAATTGCAAAGATAAAAATTATGAATAAGTCTTACAAAGCTGAAATTTTGAAAAATGTATGCTAAATGCAAGGGAAAGGAAATAGAGGAATAATGCATGCATGCTATGAAAGAAATAAAAGTGAAAGGCGGAAGGTACACCCTGACTACCGACCACCCCAAGCTTAAAATTTTTTGTTCATCCATGAGCAAATCTCAAGCCTCGGATGGTAAGGAAAGCAGCCGCTATTGGTAGTCGTTGTTTAAATATTGATCCAGATTGCCTAAACCGCTTGATGTGCTCTCATAGTTCTAGTTTAGATCCTGCTGAAAATGAAATGATTGGTCGAAGTCTTAGTCGGATAATAGTAGGGCCTAAGGGGTTGCTGGAATGGTTGTTGATAATTCGGTTGAGGAGGTGGAGGAAAGGCTATGTCGAACCTCTGTTTGTGGTATTGCACATACTGCTCCAACTTATCAAACTGTCTTCCTGAGTCAACTCTGAAGTTCGTCATGAACTCATAGAAGCTCCCCACATTAGGATTTGGCACGAATTTCCCCTGTTGAGAGGGTTGAGGGTAATCTGCGGTAGGCATCTCTGTGTAGGGTCCTCCCTGATACGCTATGTCGTGGAAGGTTTCCCCCATCTGTTGTCCATCCTCCTGAGCTTCTGGTACTGGTGGTGCTGAAGTAGAAGCTCTTGCAGCTCCGCTCGTATGGTGAATGTTGCCATGGGCATCCAATAGAGAGATGTCCATGAATGTCATCCGACATGCAAACTTTGCATTAGCAGGTAGTAGTATCATGTGCTTGTAGGGACCGAAGATATATAGATAGCCTACGCTGCACTGTTTGACCACTCCTGAGTGGATCAAGTGGTCTAAGTCTAACTTGGACCACTCGGTTGTTTCTTGCATAAGTGCCAACTGTTCATCACCAATTCTGAGATGGCGCTCCATAAGAGTGACAATTCCTGCCATTGGCATGAATTGGACTTGCTTCTTGAAAGAGTTCTGGATGTGGCGGATAATGAAGTTCCCCACATTCACTTTCTTTCCTACTACCGCACACCACAAGATGTAGAGGTCAGCTGCACTGAGCGCTCCTTGACTGTCTTGCTTTTCTAAGACGCAGTTTGTAATCACCCGATGTAGATAACGAATTGTCAGGTTGTTGATGTGTGAAGCATTGGCGCCCTTAGTCACGTATTTGTCTTCCCTTGTAAGCATTTTCCATGCTTGGACAACATTAAAATCATTGTCCCATGTCTCCAGCCAACCTCTAGACATCTCAGTACAGTCTTCAACAGAGTGTGACAACCAGCTATTGAGTTGTTCCATAGTAACTTTACGGGGCTGGTTAAGGAGGCGAAAATGCAAGACAGTGTGTTTGTGATCCTTAGATGTCTCTATCGTAGCATAAAACTCACAATTGAGTCTACGGTAGGCATTGTACTGTGCATACACGAGGACATCTAGGCCAACGACTACAAGATACATGTCGACCTGCTCTCGGATCTCGAGTCTAAGGAGTGTTCCAGGATCAACATATCTCGGTCCCACTAGTCTGCATTTGTCTCTGATTAGAGTATCAAAGTGTTGCTTTTGCTTCACATTTTTTAATAAAGGAGAGGGGAGTGAACTTTGGTTGACACCGCCATAAGTGACGTGGCGTCTGTTCCCCTGAAAAGAATCACATGAGGAAATCGATCGTCGCAAGGATGTAAACCATTCTGCTGACCGTCGATGCTAGTCTCCTACGGATGAAGCTCTATACAAAATTGATGGGCTCTCCTAATGTCCCGTCGAAGTCTGGAGCTCAGCGTCGCGGTGCGCTATCCACGTTCTCTCACTGGAGGCTTCCTAGGCTGACTCACCACTGTAGGTATCCATAGGAGTTCCAGATAAATAGCGGTAGTCTGACCCGATCTCTTACAACCCAAACCCTGGAGTATAGAGCATAACCTCATCTTCATATATCATATTTGTGGTTCAAGTGGCGTGGTGTGGGTACGGGCTCCCGTAATCTGATGGTGACGCAGAGCTTCCTTCCCCTTTCTTTCTTGTTATCGTCTTTCTAAGCTTTTTAAAGCTATTTTTCATTGCGTCCATGGTGTCGATTCTTCTGATGCAGATTCAGTAGGCCTGACAGTGGTGAAATCGGTGTTGCTGGCCCTAAAGATACGCCAAGCTCGCCCGCGGTGAGTACTGCGACCGCGGTGAAGACCGCGATCATGGTGGCAACCACGATCGTGAAGCTGACTTCGATATAGTGACCAGGTGAACACGACCTGATGACCACGATCAAGGTAGCTTGGGAGACCGCAACTTGGTGAAGACCGCGATCGAGGTAGGCTAGGCTTGTATCTTAACCGCGGGCGAGGTCGCAGGAGCTAGTGCAGCTTGAAAGGGGCGGTTGGCGGAGTTGTTGTGCCAGTGCTTAAGAACTGCGGTCGCGGTCTAGCTGTGGTTGCAGCAGTCGGTTCCACTGGTGTCGATGTGCCCGCTCCTTCCCTATTTGCCAACGATGGGGATAGGGGAAAGAGGAAAAAACAGGAAGTGGGCAGCGCGGACGTGGAGGAATCTTTGGGGTTTGGCTGGGAGGGGACGCCTCAGCCCAATGATATTTATAGGTCGGGCGCACAACCCCGACCTTGCCCCAAAGTTGTGTGAGGTCGCGGACAGAGCGGCGGAAAAATTGGGAAAGGGCGCCAGAGAGTTGATCAAAAGGGACGAAAAACTCGGTCAAAAGAATGATAGTCGGTCAAAAAGGTGGAGACAACCCGACATGTCAGTCAGTCAGGCCAAAAGAGCATCCCCGCACTTTAGATATCCGCATTCACAGTCTTGATGGCCTGCAGTCTCCACTGTACGTGGTCGTAGTATCACTAGTACGCTCGCGATCATGGGCTAGCTTAGAGAACCGCGGTCGCAGTTTAACGCAGGCTTGACCGCGGTTGCGGTCTTAGCTTCCAGTCCGCGATCGCGGTGTAACTAGCAGACCGCAGTCGCGGTGTAGCTAGTAGACCGTGGTCGCGCTTCAGCTCTGCCACGCGAGGGAAAAACAAGGCTGGAAATCCAAAGGAGATAAAATCTGAATCAAACACCATGGAAGAGTAACAAAGTATGTCGATTAAGTTCACACAAGATATGGACCAAATACAACTGTCAGGGTGCGAAGATGGAAGTGCGTGTAAAATTAAAAGAAAACTAGATGATGCAAGTTAAACTAAATTTCTAGCAGTTAGAAGAAAGATAAAATTAAAATTGACTTTATTAAGAAATATTTTAAAAGTAAAGATCAAAGAAAAAAAATTTAGGCAGTAGGGGGTGTTGCCCTACAACTCCTACACTTGGATCCCAAATCCTTAGTTTTGGGGTTCGAGTTACATGTATCTCACTTCTCAGGCTCACCATGTAGTGGCAGAATATGCAGAGAGATGACCCCTTCCGAGTTTGGAAAAGAGGAATAAAACTTGGCGACTCGGTGAAGTCATCTCCGTGGTGCGATTTACTTGAACTGCACTGGGATGAACTCTTTGGCAAATCATCTTCAAGGTACCCTCCACGATATGAATCTGAACGAGAAGGCCCTAGGATGTTGATACAGGATGAGACTGAGGGGAGAGGCTAGATGTCTTCTGGAGGACTTATCTCTTCTCTCTCCTCCTCTGAATTTGGGGTTGGATGTTTAGATAAATTCTCATTTACAGCCTGGGTTATCCAATAATTATATGAACAAGAAGTACCCCTGGAAGGACGTGTTTGGGGTTCTACCACCCCAAGCTTGTCACCTTTTGTGGGGTCTAGGGTGTCTTTATGCTCAGAAGCCATGTTGTAATGGATTATCCATCTTGCTCCATCGATATCCACCAAGCCTTTTAAGGGAATGGTGGTAAATGTCAGCTCATGCTGCTCCAACTCGTCATCATTGGTATATTCACTGCTCCAATTTGAGTAGTTGTCGTCATCATCATCATCAAACAAAATGTTTCAAACCATGATGGGCGTACTGCTCAAGGATAAACGACAAGTCTCAATGTGAGAGCTATCATTATGGTCTAAATCAATGTTTGACTCAAGTTCCTCATACCAACCTTCTGGTTGTGAGGTAGTTTGACTATTATGGTGAGAATAAGAGTGTTTATCATCGTCATCATAAAACCATTCATGCATATGACTTATATCTTCCACTGGTTCATTAGCTGGGTCATCTGGATAGAATGAAGGGCTTCCCCAAGTGGGTTGGTCTTCGCAGAAAAATCCTAGTGAATCCAGTTGATGGTCTGAGTAGGATGGTGAGGCATACTCTTCTTCAGGCCTAATGGAATGGTCTTAAGGACTAAAATCTTCATTTTTAGGCAGTGGAGATTGCAACTGTGTAGTAACCAAATTGATGAGCTCTTGAAACTTCTTGCCTTGTTCAACATCTTTATCATGAAGTTGTTGGACTTGTGCAACGACATTTTCAAGATTCGTCAATTCCGCATTACACTCTTGTTGGAGGCTCACTGTATCAAATTGATGTGCTTGGGTGAACCCTTGCTCAGCAGTTTGAAGTATGCTCCTACTGTGGGTTGCAATCTCTCTGGATACTTGGAGTTGATGATTCGGCCTTTCTAGTAGTTGTTGGAGTGGATTGACATTTTCTCAGAGATGAGGAGTTAAGGAGATGAGTGTGTTAACACTTTCTTCAGCTAATTCCACTACCTTAATTAGTTCTTGATCCCATGATAGCATGGAAGTCGAGGGCTGACTGGAAGTCTCCATTGTAGGAGAGTCCACATATGACGACAATGGAGGTGAATATAGCTCGACGAGTTGTAAGGCACGACTTTCAATTATTTTCCAGTAGTCGGAACTGCAGAAAAATTCAGGAGGACAGGTGGACAAGATGACTTGTCTTGCAGAAGCAAGATCCATGGCTGAAAAAGTATAAGAAAAAAGGAAAGTTATTCAGTATATATGGACAAGTTTGTTTAAAACAAATGAAAAACTATGCATATATATACGAGCTTAAGAGTGACAGAACAAAAATCTTTTAGGCATGTAAACGTGGAAAACCACATCCCCGGAAACGGTGCCAAAAAGTTGGTGCTTGCCCGAATCGCACGTCTGGAAGGGAAGGTAGATTCAGAAGGAATCGAACTTTTAAATTTATAACCTGAAACCTTCAAGGACCCCCACAACTTTATTATGGGGTCAAAGTAGATATACAGGGTCGAACATAGGGACATGGTGACGTTTAGGTCGCTTGAGATTTTGTTCTTGAGTCAGATAAGCCAAGACGATAGTTGGAAAAGTAAGGGGCTAGAACTAGTCTAGCAGGTTGGCACAAATTAAAACAAAACAAAAAAAAAGAAAATAAAACAGAGTCCGTAGGATTATACTAATCATAGAGAAGGAGTTTCTGGCTATGTAACCACAAGTTGGGCAGTCTGTGCACCCTTTCTCGGGCATAGACAACCCTCAAACACCTCACCAAGCAACCTACATTCAAACATAGCACGCACCGTGGTATCAATTCATGTGGGGTCATCCCACTCGCTCTCGCTTAGTGTGACTAAAACCCATCAATGATATGAAACCTCTCTCAAGGATGACAAATCAACAACCTAGAATATTCTAGATAACCTCTTAGGTCTAGAATATTATGGGATGTTAGGAACAAACGACCTTGAACCGTTCTCTTTTCAGATTTCGATTCAAACTATCTTCTCTTGTCTATTTCTATAATGAATCTCTCGATATAGGTAGAAATAGTAGTTCAAGCAAGAAAGAGATCAACCAAACTAGCGATCATAACCAAAAAGAGGATGTAGAACATAAAACATACTAGATCTGGATTAAATCTACTTGATTAAGGTAAAAGTACATAAACATGCCCAAAACGGGCTACATAGCCAAGAAGGAGCTCAACTAGCCATGGACAAGCATAGTTGGAACCGGACAAAGATGGAAGAACATCATTTGTATAGAAATAAAGGAGAACAGTAGAAGAAAGGAGAAGAAGAAGAGATTTAGCCCGTAGAGGAGAGGTGGCTCTCGCTCCCTAGCCTCTGTATAGGCTGAATCTCATCTTTTGGATCGTCCTCCTTGATCTTCTGAGCTCTTTGGCCTCCTTACTCTCTAGATCCACCCTGAAAAACAACTTGGTTGGTGGATGGGTGCGGAAGATGACGGCATGGACGTTCTCCTTCTCTTGAAGAATATGGATCCTTAGTCTTCTCTCTCCTCATCTTCTGCCTTTGGAGATCTAAGACTGGAGGTGGAAGATGGTGGGGGTGGAAGCACATTGAAGAGACGGGCATAGAACGAGCACTTTGGCCTTCTCAGACCTCTAGACTCTCCCATGGGGCTATGAGAACTTCACTAGGTTGGAATCACAAGGTGGAAAAACTCCCCATATCCGAACCCCCCTTCAGGTGGAGAGGGGCGGGTATTTATAGGCGGGGCATGTCGTAGTTCTGATCCAGGTCGCGACCTTAATCACCACGGCCGTGGTGATGACCGCAGGTTGCGGTCCTCACTAGGTCACGATCTGTGGTCGAGGTACCTTCCGCAGTCGCGGTTTGAGGTCATGGATTCACCATGGTTGAGGCTCGATCTGCGGTCGAGGTGTAGGCCTCGGTCGCGATTAGCTCAAAAATTGGGACAGTGGCTTGGATCGTGGTCGAGGTGGTTTCCTAGACTGCGTTCTTGGTGGAGGTAGATACTATGGTCGTAGTCGAGGCGAGTGTGGACACCGCAATCACGGTCGTGGTGTATCTCGCGATCGCGGTCGTGGTGTATCTCACGATCGCGGTCGCGATGAAGGCCTAGCTACTGCAAAAAACCATGTGTTAGGGAGAAATCATTGGAGAATAGATGTCTTTTCCGGTTCGGTGTCTGTAAGTCCCAAAATTGGCTAGTTCGAGCAACTTTATTTTGAAAAGATATAAATTACTAAAAGATAAAGAACATGGGATATTTTGGGCATATTAAGGCTATAGTGACACAAAACTATAGATAAATGCTTAGCATAAATACATAAATTTTGGATGTTATCAGTCATCCTATTTGTAATCCTTTGAGCCATAAGGAATTACGGTCATCTATGTCTACATCATGTAACAACCTGTTGTTGATGAAGATCTGTACTTGGGCCATTCTGGGTTGATCAGCTCATCCTATGACTGATTGGCTCACCTCCTGACCGATCAGTTGGTTGTCACCAACCGATCATCTGACTCCTCCAAACGGTCAATTCGTCGGGTCGTCGTGCTCCTCGTTAGGCCACCAACCACTCATCTCATACCATCAGTCGGTCGTCTCCGTCCTCCAATCACTCGTGTGGGTGCCCATCGTTGTTTGACATAATAGGAAATAAAACTATCCTACTTTCACATATCTCTTTGGGAAACCCCAAGTTACATTTGGGGGGGAGTAAAGGTAGAAGAGAAGGCTCGAGTTATCACGAGTTACATCTGGAATAGAATAAAGGACTCGGTCTTGACCCTGACTGCGGTTGATAGTCATCCTCATGAGCGGTAGAAATCTCCCGCCTCTATAGACAATTCACACGGACCACCGGGAACTCTAGTCATCTTGGTGGACAAATTAGAAGGAGTTGTCCCCTTTTGTCGGCGTACTAGTCACCGACACACTCTTCCACCACCAGTCACTTTTTTACAGTTGTCTTTCCCTCGTTGTTCCTCCTTGGTCGGGTAGAACTTGTTTGGGCTCTCTTGTTTACCAAAATCAGAGAGGAAAACAAATTTGTAGAGCAACTGATGTTCTGAGTTGTGTGTTCTGAGAAGCCACTTGTACCCCTCTATTTATAGTGGAGGGCAGGGTCAGGGATCCCAGTCTGTGCGGGAGTAGAAGGGTCTGGATTTTCCATGAACTGATTACACTGCGACAGGCGAACCGATCAATTCATAACTAAACCGATCGTTTGGGCAGGTGAACCAATCGGTTCATAACTGAACCGGTTGTTTGGGCAGGTGAGTCGATCGGTTCACCCAGTAAATCGGTCGTTTCACTTCCAAGACTTGCCCACAATTGACTTTCCTTATTCATTTCTAATTAATGCAAAGATCAATTATTGTCCCAATCGAATTGAACAAGTGAAACGAGGATCTTTTCTCATGAATCGGGAAACCCAACACTTATTGTTTGGTCCAAGTGAACCGGTCATCTCACTAACCATGAGCCGATCGATTCACCTAGTGAAACAGTCGGTTGGTGGTCCAGGTTGTGCAAAACTCAACCAATGCAGTTCTCAATCAATCCGACACTCTAATTAGTTGGTTCAACACTTGAACTTGATGATTCTGAGTCAAGTATATTGATTGACTGTTTAATTGAGTACCTAAACACTTTAGTAATCAATCTAAACATCATTCATGGATAAATCCTCTTCCAGGTTAATCCTATGTGTGTGACCCTATGGGTTCCATTTCACGTTGGCAGTGAATGTCCATAACTAACTTATGACATAACAAGCAAAGAGTGGTGCCTAGTCGCACATCAGTGCTACCCAAGTGAAGAGGAAAGTTGGAGAACAACTTTCAACCTATAATCTGTTATTGGTGTTACAGTGAATGTATAGTTCCTTTATCGTTGATATCCGGATTGAACTCGAGGCATGGACTTGTCATCCTCTACAAACATTCAATCCATGTTTCTTGATTCAGAGTAGACTGTCTGAGATATATGTAAGCTCAATATCATATATTGACTTACATGTGCATGGCCATGCATTTCTCAGTCTCACTCCTCAAGTGGTCAGGATATCACACTCCCTTAGGAGGGACAAATTCCATATATATTTCTCACAGTCAAGTCCCCATGTGTCAAAGTCACCCAATCATCACCGTTATAACAACCCATGTTTCACGACTATGTTTGATGATGTCAAAGTGTACCTACTGACATATGATGAGTGTAGTGACTTCAGGTCTAAGAACCACAGTCACCACCAATACAATAAGAGAGATCCGGACTAATCAAGTATGGTTTCCATGCATCACTCTTATGGTGGGTCTATCTGATACATTGTTCTCTAACATGTATCTATGTGCTTGGTTTGATATCATATATCATGATTGATGAGATTTTGTCATCAACCAACACACACTCTAGTCTTTTGTGTTATTGATGTCTATGGTTATTTCCACAATAACAACTGACTAGGGACATAACAAGAATGTATATTCTTAACATCCGTATGATCTCATTGTCTAGGTCCTTAACCTGAAGACATACGTCATTGAGTATTGTCATTCTATAGACATCGATCATGTAATACTATTATCTCAAAATAGTTAAAACATATAGACGAAAATTGCCTTTATTATTATCAAATCAAGTATCTCATGCCTCATTGCAATCATCATATGATTGGCTCTCTGGGCATACTATACCAAGACAACCATCCCAATTGGTGAATCTTATTTGTGATGCAAACCAGGCTTCGGGTTAGGTAGCTTCTTCTAGATACATGTGATGAACCACTCACGAAAACACAAGATTAATTATCAGAAGCGAATCATTAGCAGCGGATTACTGAAATTCACTAAAAATTTAAAACTTTTTGCAAAGAGATCCAAACAAAGGAAATTCTTACAAAAAGAACCATAGTATGACATTTACATCCTGGTTCCAAAGTACATGACTTGTACTATCTCTTCTTGAAGATTACATCTTCAGTTGCCCTATAACATTATATACAGATAACATAAAGCATTAAGGCATCAAGCCAAAATCTCAGTTCGATTCATTTAAAACACTGACTACTGACTCCGAGGACCTGAGAGTACAGAGACGACACATAGGACTACTATCTATACAAAACTTGGCAGTCAGTGCCTCCACCTGAGTCATCACTGTTGTCTTTGATATTGTTGTAGCCTTTCCCTTGCTATAGGGTTCCTGCTTCTTCTTCTATGTTTACCTAAAAACATTGGATCCCACGGGGGTGAGACAATTGTAAATTGCCCCAGCGGGAGATATAACTCCCGCCAAAACATTGTTATAGCAGTTTACTATAAAACTAAAACTAAACAAGAGTTCTTATAAATTAACAACAACATTAATCATTGAGTAAACATAGTAAAGTAATATCTTTTCCTAAGGAGAGCATTGTATCTACTCATGGTAGATTCATATTTCACATATCTACTTGCATTGATTGTAAAGAGATATGAGTAACAATTATCAACTAGGGATGCACAAAAGAAATATAACATCAACCAATGAATTTTCGTATTCAATCCTTAAGCAAACATGCTATACGGCTGATTACATTTTACAATCACATTTATGCCCTGAGGAGATGAGGTATACCGCTCATACTCCAACCGACCATTGCAAAGTCGAAATCGGTACCATACACGGTCAAAGGTAGAGACGGCTACCAAGACCTCCCATATCTCAGTCAGCGTGAGATTACATGCAGGACATCTCGTATCTCTACTATATATAGCTTTTCAGGGTATACTGGAAACTTCACTATTAGAGTTACAATGGTGTATTGTACTCTCTTTGCGATCGTGAGATTTCATGTTTATCTCCATCGATCCGACATTAACATTATTGGGAGATGTGTATTGCATTTGTCCCAATCATCGGGGGATTCGTGATACATCCATCCCGGTACAAGTAATGAAGGATTGAGAGGTTTGTTGTTTACCTTTCATCAATTCCCTCACGAGGATGTCAGGATATATTCACCCATTACCCCCACATATTCAAAATAAGCATTCCAGGTTTTTCCACAGAGCACTCGTTTCACCATCACCTATTGTTGATGATGATGGATCTATGGTCAGGGCTCTACATGATATGATTTCACTTAATTAATTAAGTACATTAGCATATTCTTTTAGCATCAGTCAAGTTCTCAAACATAACTTATTCAGACAAATGCTATAAGGAAACATGTACTATTTTCACCAATCACTTTCTCAGTCCTTATAGGACATTGGGATCTCAGTCCATCATTTCATTTCTTTTGGAAGTTCACATCCCTCAACTACATCATTATCATACTTATCAACTTTGGGTATTCATACCCTCAATTCATCACTATCATTGTTACCACTTGTTAGGTAACCATTACCTCCAGGTCCTCAGACCGAGGTATGCATAATACTTGTTACATAAGTATCTCACATGGCTCTCAAATCCTATTTAATGTTTTGCCAGCCTTCACTAGGCAACAACTTACTCATGGAACTCATAAGGTTCATACACATTTTGTTACTTTTACTAAGCAACAACAACATTAGGCACATAAGGCCATTCAACATATTTATTATATGGATGCCATAGCTCAAATCAGGCTATATTCATCATCTCATGATGTCTACATGATTAACAGTCATGATAACAGTCATGTAGATCATCTTTCTCATCATATGAAGCAATAGTAACACCACCATCCTTTATCAGGATTAGGGTTATCTGTCAAATAGGGCTTTTCATCCTCTTTGCTCAAAATTAGGGTTATATGTTTCCCATCTTACATTTATTAGGGTTTCATGCTCACATTATTAGTTCAACCCTAATGTATTGCTCCACACTTCTAGGAGCATTCAAAGATATCATAAGTATATGCTTATGATCACCATTTTCATCATATATCACTACTGATCCTTAATTCAAGGCATGAGTTCATTTCTCATCCTTGTCATGGTATGATTACATCATACTCATTTATTTGACTTACCCCATTCTCAAGGTATATTAGTCAATATTTATCAAAATACATTGAGTTCATTACATCTTTATTGTAACAGTTACATATCACACATTCCATGTGTTTCTTATCCAAGGATATTGGATTAGAGGTTCATCAAGGTATGTCTACACTAAAATGTTGAATGTGATATCTATCATGTCTTGATGTATCACTTTCTTCTCATTTCCATCTTACTTCAGTTAATCAACTAACCTTGTATTAGGGTATTTCCCTCTCAATACTTTATCCTCTAACTTGTTACTTTCATCATACAGTGCATAGGCTACACATTAGAATTGTCCAGCTATCTTCAAGGACATGGACTTATCCAATAATTAAGCAATGTTGAATATAGGATAAACCATTATCCATCACTTTAGATATTTTAGCTCTTAGGATGTTATCCTCATCATTATTTAATATAGCATACATCATTCCTAAGAGTTTCATATCCTCATAATTGTAAGGTGTATAAGTTGTTACACATGTATAGAGTTGAATATATAAGGATCTAGGCATCATATTTTCTCTTAGACCCTTATTCATTAGAATAACCACATTACCATTCATATGGTTCATCAACCTTATTTTACATGGTTATAACATCCTCATCTTACTTGATTGTAATAACCACATCCTACTTTAGTGTATTGGCCATTATAACATTACTGTGGTTGCACATATCATCATATGGCATAATTCTGGATTTAAGTCTCACTTCACATCATTCTTCAGAGTTTCCATAATATTATTCTGAATTAGGGTTTCACATTACATTACCCTAGATTAAGGTTTCTCATAACATTAATCTCAATTAAGGATTCTCATAACATCACCCTCAATTAGGATTTCTCATTGATTCACCCTCAATAAAGGTTTCACATGGAATCACCCTCAATTAGGGTTTCTCATGAATTCGCCCTCAATTAAGGTTTCACATGGAATCACCCTCAATTACGGTTTCACATGGAATCACCCTCAATTAGGGTTTCTCATGGATTCACCCTCAATTAAGGTTTCACATGGAATCACCCTCAATTAGGGTTTCTCATGGATTCACCCTCAATTAAGGTTTCACATGGAATCACCCTCAATTAAGGTTTCACATGGAATCACCCTCAATTAGGGTTTCTCATGGATTCACCCTCAATTAAGGTTTATATTCAACAATCCACAATTAGGGTTTACTATTCACATCACATCACCCTAGTTTAGGGTTTGTATTTAACAATCCACAATTAAGGTTTACTATTCACATCACATTACCCTAGATTAGGGATCATGTTCAATAAACCACAATTAGGGTTTATTATTCACCCCAAGTAGGAGTGATCATCAAAGTACCTTGAATTAGGGTTTATCATGTCATCATTATGAATTAAGATCATACCATCAACATGTATTAGGATTACTTCCATTAATACCCTCAGTTAGGGTTGTGATTCATTAACCTTCATAATTAGGGTTTCATGATCTCACTATCATGGATCATACCCTAATCAGACATGCATCTATAATAAAAGTCCATTACATTATTAACATTCATGTAGGAAGTTTTCTCTCTCATCTTCTATAAGACGATGTTTGCATTAGCCTTGATTAGGCTAAGTCAACTCAACATGAAAGAGAATTGACATTTGAGTTATGTTATTATCACCATGATTATTAAATCTTAATTATTCAAAGGGTACTAATCACCTTACCCCATTAAGATACAATTACTATACTCATCTTTGATTACATCATGTGCTAGTCAAATTGATCAACTTGTCCTTTGACCACTTTAAGTACTCATGCGGTTTTGGTTGATTATCCACCAAATGGTCTTGGGTACATAGAACCCAAACGGTCTTGCACAAAAACCTCCAAACGGTCTAAGACCGTTTAGACATCCAAACGGTCTTGCACAAAGCACTGAGATCGTTTGCCAAAGCTGGGGTTGAAACTGTTTAGTAAGGTAGGTGGTGAAGACCGTTTGCCAAAGTTGACTTTTTGAAACCGCATGAACTCAACCGATTTTGAAACCGCATGCACCTAAACGGTTTGGGATCGTTTGGTCCCAAACGGTCTTGAGACCATTTGGTCCAAACCTCCTCAAAACTGCAAGGACCAAAAAGGATCTCAACCACTCCAATTAAATTAGGGTTTCCAATGTTGGTTCCTTCAACCATTAAATACATGTAACCAATCATCAATTGGACCTATCACCATACTTCAAACGAGTTAATTAGGTCATCCTTCAACTGATTTGACCCTCAATTAGTCATCAGTTAGGGTTTGAATCAATTGGGTTAGGGTTTGGAAACGTTGATCCTTCTATGTTGAGTATTGTTGAACCAATTACTTTGAAACTATTGGATTACCATCCAAATTGGGCATGACCTGACCCCAAATGGTCTTGAGGTCATTTGGATGACCTCCAAACGGTTTTGAGACCATTTTCCCATGTCAACATCAAAATCCAAGTCAACCAATTAGAGTTTGGATCATTGGATTGATCACCAAATCAGCATTTGACTGCACTTCAACTTAGTACCTTTAGATCTTCAAACACCTAACCATGGTCAATCCTAGACCTCCAAACGGCCTTGGGTGACCCCCAAACGGTCTTGGGATCGTTTGGATGACCTCCAAACGGTCTTGAGACCGTTTACCCATCACATCATCATTAACCATGTCATTCAATTAGGGTTTGGATCCCAGGATTGGTCACCAAATCAACAATTGATTATACTTCAACTTAATATCTTTGGACCTTCAATTGCTCAACCATACCTAACCCTAGACCTAAAAACGGTCTTGGGTGATCACCAAACGGTCTTGAGACCGTTTGGGTGATCCCCAAACGGTTGAAACTGTTTGGGTCAATCAACCCAAAGCATCAACTTATTTAATTGCAAAATCAACACTTAGCTGATTAGGGTTTATACCATATGTTTGAATCTTCAAATACCTAAACATACTCAACCCTAGACCTCCAAACGGTCTTGGTTGACCTCCAAACGGTCTTGAGACTATTTGGGTGATTCCCAAACGGTTTTGAAACCGTTTGGGTCAATCAACCCAAGTTTCAAACTCAATCACTTATGAAATCAGCACTCAACCCGATTAGGGTTTAGGTGATTGATGGCCCTTCAACTCATGAACCAATTGGAGTTAATCAATAATAATTGATGGGTCATTAACCTAGATCATTACAAAAAAATCCCAAAATGGTCAACCATGGTCAACATCACCAAACGGTCTTCAACCGTTTGCTTCTATGAGGTTTAGTGAAATCGTTTCATTCCAAACGGTTTGAAACCGTTTGATCCCAAACGGTTTGTGAAACCATTTGGACATTTGATTGAAACTGTTTGGTCTAGATATTTGGGGAGGTGTGTTCTTATGATGATGTCATCATCATCAAGCTCTAGACCCACAAAACCTGCTATGATTTCCATGGAAATTGCATCAATCAACCAAATCAATAATTGTAAATAGAGAAATGATCATTATTTGATGGGGAATTGAATGCAATAACAAAAATAGGGTTTCAAGTTATAAAAACCACCTCCAATTGATCTCCAAAGCTCCAATCTCATGTCAACAATGGTGGATGAAGCTTTTGCAACTCCCCTTAGGATCGTCCTTAAGCTTTTGGTTGAAAAGATTAGCTAGGGTTGAAGAGGGGATCGAAATAAGAAAAATCCATAATTTATTTTCGATTTCCACCATGGAATCAAGGTGAAATGGATCAAGAACCTTACAAGAAGGTTGGGGGTCGTCCTCCTGGTCCTCCCTAGATCCCTTGGTCGGTTTGCAAGCAAAGAGAAGAAGTGGGGTCGAACAAGCCTTTGTTTGGGCTAGGAAAGGGTCTTTTTATAAGATATTCAATGAGAGAGAAAATGTTTTATAAAAGTCTTTTAATTCCAAAATTTTTGCCATAATCTCCCCCTTGATTTATTGTATGCAAAGTCATCTATATCCCCACCGAGCTCCCTTACATTATCCAAGAATAAAGGGAAAAGAAATTAAGCACCTTAACCCTTATAATATCAATATCCATTTTTGAGTGGGATTTCTTTTTCTTATAATAATGGTGAGTGGAATTTCACCTCCTTAGGATATGATCGTGCCTTTGCAAGGCTTAATCTTGTACACACACATATGAATCAAACCATATTAATTTTGTTTGAATGACCCCTTCAATTATTTTATTTATTTTTGCATTAAATTGAATTAGGGTTTCAATTGGGCTTAAATCTTGATTATTTTAATATCAAGATTCTCTCTCCTCCAGCTTAATTCAAATGAGATGCCCCTCTCATTTTCTTTTCTCTAGATGATGTTAAGAAACATTAGGGACCTTATTGAAGTGGTAATTTGCATATTGAACCCTAGGTTTTGGGTAAATTACACATTACACCAAAACTAGGTTTTTAATGCACAAGGATTGCTCTACAAACTTTATCTTGGTGCCCAAGATTGTGGAAAACATACCACTACATCATATTAATTCTTATGATTTCTAAACATCAGGGGAACATCTTATCATGTGCAATTTGCAAGTTAACCCCTCAACTTGGTTAATTTGCACTTTAGTCCAAAAGTAACAAAATAATGTTTTGACATTATTCAAAAAGGATTGAAATTGAAATAAAATGTAACGACCCCGCCTCCTGGTAACCCCCAATTAAGGGAGACCCAAAGGTCAGAGCCATTAATTAAATACAAGATCAAAGGTTCAACATATAATCAACAATAATTATGACATTCTACTAACTAAACTGGAATTGGGTACAAAAAAAATTAAAACTTTACTTACCTTTTAAAACTTGAAAATCTAACTATCCACATCTTGAATTGCCCTATCTAATCCTCCTTGTACTTTATTTATCAATTTCATGATGTGTCACTTTACTGTTTGTGTTTTCAGGATTTTACCTAAAATGCCGACAAAACATCGATCAACAATTGCTGGTATGTGGAGGCAACCAAAATTTCACAATTAAGTATAACAATTTAAATATTGCAATCAAGATAATTAGCAAGTCAATTTACATTTTCCATGTGACATTCCCCACCACTTTTGCCCTAACCCTGGATTTGACTTAAGGCCACCTTCTCAATCCCGAGCTTGGTGCCTGGGAGTCACCTTTCATGGTGATCCATAGTCATGCCTCATTGACCACCTTCTCATTCCCGAGCTTGGTGTCTAGGGTCACCTCTCATGGTGCCCATTGGTCTACTCTCCTGGCCTGACCTTTATGGAATCCTCCATCAGGGTGGCATGTAGGTGCAGGAATACACATTTAAATTAAATTGTGATAGTCATAGTCACTTTATAATTGCAATATGAACATCCAAACAGTTTAGTTGCATTCAATGCGATTAAACATCTGAGAATCTGTTAGGAAACTAAAGAGGTTATTCATAATTAACCACATACCTGTTAAGCAGACTTGAATGTAGAAATAACCAATCAATCAGGAATCAAGCAAGCACACACACACAATTATCCCTGAAAAGACATCCAATTTCTCCATCATTAATTATGTCATCATGATCTATCGCTCCTAATTGTCTTCTAGGGTTATTATTCCCTTTTAGGGTTTTAACCATAATTTATGGTTTCACTTCCTTTTTATTACTTTTACCTTACTTTTATCAAGAAATCCATCAAACCCTAATTATTTTGTCTTATTTTCCATTAAGGTCCTTAAGATCAGGTTTGGACCATGAAAACCTTAATTTTCGGATTACTATATCTTTTCTTTTCTTTTCTTTTTCTCTAATTTAAGGTTTTTAAGCATCTTAACCATTATATTAAGTTTAAAACCCTAAACTTTGCAATTCTATTATCCAAAATAGGTTAAAACCATCTTAATCACTAATCAAGTTAAACATGCTCGAATTAACCTAACTGCAAAATTAAACATATCTTTTATCAACTATTAAGGTTCCTAACCACAAATTAATCCCTTTCCTATTAAAAAAAAAGCACTTTTGCAAAAAGAGACAGATTTAGGCTTCCAAACCATTTGTAATGCATTCCTCATATTTTTCTTATCATTTTTCATGTATTGACTTTTTGCATCTGAGTTTTCTATCACCAGATATGATTTTATCAAGATAATTCCTTTTTTAGATTTATATACCATTTTCTAGAAAAAGCCAGGGCCACCCGATCCATGGTCTGCAGATCCACTGAGGATCTGACGGCCGTGGATGCGTGTGCCTGGAGTAGTGATTAAAATGGATGAAAGATGATTCTGACCTTGTCGTGACTGAAGGGAGCGAGGGGCAAGTTGGTAATTTAGCGGGAAGTCTTCTTCAACCTCGCGTCGAGGTACAACAACTGTGCGGTCAACTCAGGTGTTGACTCCGAGCTCTCGTCCCTCTTTGCTCACACTGAACGGCGAGGGAGATCCGCCTTCCTTCCTCGAAGCCAGCCACCAGTTCGATTCTACACCACGAGCATGCCAAGACCGCCCCCTTAATCGTCGGACTCCGGCGATGTATGCTACTGAAACAGGGGTGAAGGTCGGGGTAGTCAGAGCAATTGAGGGCACGGGTTGTTCCTCGCAGCAATCCAAAGAGGTTGGACTAGTGAAACAAGGTGTTGGTGCCCTTGCTCATCCTCCCCTATTTATAGGGTCGAGGCAGGCATCACCAGCTTTGGGCGTTTCCTGGATTGGCAACAAAACCTCAACAAAATAGGGATGTTTCCCTTCGTCTCTCTATCCTGAATTCAATGGGAATAATAGTTGGCTTTCATCTGCCCTGGATTGCGAGGAAAAAGGTTGGGAAACTCTCCCTGTTTCCAGCAGAGTTCCAGTCCGCTTGGGACTTGGACGATGAGCATCCACCGTTGGATTAGGATCCAACGGGTCTCATCACTCGCGTTCAAAGGAAATATATATTAATTCAGGAATAATTCCCAAGTCAAAGATAACTTGCAAAATTAATATCTCCCAAACCATAACTCCTATTTATCTCAAATTTTAATGGAACATTCCTTTTATTATTGCCTAGCTTTGTACAATATTTGGGAAACGAAAAGCAATGAATGAGAAGGCTTCCTTCTCTCCCAAGTTTTCTTATTAATTACTCCAAATTCATTTATATTCCTTTTTCCTTTGTGATTATCTTGTGATTTTGGGTCCCTTGGACCTCAAGAAATCCTAAAGGCACAGATTCCTATATTGGGGAATATTAGTTTGCCTTTATCTTCTTTTAATTGTTAATTACTCACATTTCCCTTTTATTAAACAATTTGTTTTCCTTATTAATTCTCTTTTCTTTTCAATTGAGCTTAATGGCCAACAAAGCCCATCATCAATCAATCAAGGCTTTTTTATACGAAATCCATTGCAAATCAAGTAAAAAGATTTCATTTATTCATTAAAAGAGAATTACATCTTCCTTTACATAATCAAGAAATTAAGGTTATAACATCCTCCCCTCCTTATAGGAATTTTGCCCTCAAAATTCAAACAATCAAACAAACAATTCAGGGTATGTTTTATCCATGTCCGCCTTCAGCTCCCATGTGGCCTCATCCTCTACATGGTGCCTCCAAAGAACCTTTACCATCTCTATTCTCTTGCATCTGAGCTCTTTCACCTTGGTATCTAGAATCCGCACAGGTGACTCAGGATAAGTCAGCTTCCCTTGAAGCTCAATAGGTTCAATGCTCAACACATGGCTCGGATCTTGCACATATTACTTCAGGTTAGACACGTGAAACACATCATGCATCATGCTATACTGAGGGGGTAACGCCAAACGGTATGTAGCTTCGCCAATCCGTTCTAATACCTCAAACAGACCCACGTATCGGGGACTCAATTTTCCTATGTTCTTAGCTATAGCTCGGAGTGGTCGGATTTTCAAAAACACATGATCTCCCATAGTGAAATGCACATCAGTCCGCTTTGCATCAGCATACGACTTCTTTCAATCCTTGGCTCTCTTCAGCCTTTGCTTGATCAAAGCCACTTTATCAGCATTCACTTGGAGCTCATCTGACCTCAACAAGGTCCTCTCACCCACATCATCCCAGTGAAGTGGGGACCGACACGGTCTTCCGTACAAAGCTTCATACGGAGGCATCCCAATACTGGCTTGGTAGCTGTTGTTGTAGGCGAACTCTGCTAAAGGCAGGTATTTCTCCCATGAGCCACCCCAATCGAACACATAAGCTCTCAACAGATCTTCTAAGGTCTGGATTGTCCTTTCTGACTAACCATCCATTTGGGGGTGATAAGCGGTACTAAACTTTAACCTGGTACTAAGTTCCTCTTGAACTTGCTTCCATAACTTGGAAGTGAACTTTGGGTCTCTATCTGAAATGATCGATCCTGGTACACCATGCAACCACACTATCTCTCTGATGCACAACTCAACTAGGTATGCCACCTTAGCAGTGGTCTTCAAGGCAAGGAAGTGTGCTGACTTGGTAAGACGATCTACCACGACCCATATCGCATCATGACCCTTCTTGGTCCGGGGTAGACCCACCACAAAATCCATGGTGACCTGCTCCCATTTCCATTCTGGAATTTCTATCGACTGTAAAAGTCCGCCAGGTCATTGGTGTTCATCCTTCACCATCTGGCACGTAAGACAACTGGCCACCCATGATGCAATGTCTTTCTTCATTCCTGGACACCAAAAAAACCATTGCAGATCCTTGAACATCTTAGTAGTTCCTGGGTGTACTGTATATTTGGATCCATGTGCTTCTTGCAGAATACGCTCCTTCATTGGTGAATCCACAAGAACCCACATGCGATTCTCAAACATGATTCCTCCATCCACTCCTACGAATAGACGAGTCTGTGGCTTCATTATTAAACCTTTCATCTTGTCTAGCTCTCCATTAGTCGACTGTGGAGTCCATTCCACAAGTTCCTCCAAACTCTTCCACTGACTGGACAAAACAGCTGCACACTTAAGTTGTTTCCGGCTCAATGCATCAACCACGACATTCGCCTTACCAGGATGGTAGGCGATGGTGAAGTCGTAATCCTTCATGTACTCCATCCATCGCCATTGTCATAGGTTCAGATCTCTTTGTGTCAGCAGGTATTTCAAACTCTTATGGTCGGTGAAGATTTCAAAGGTATCACCGTACAAGTAATGTCGCCATATCTTTAAAGCATGGATGATAGCAGCTAATTCCAGGTCATGTGTCGGGTAATTCACCTCATTTAGCTTGAGCTGCCGGGAAGCATATGCAACCACATGCCGATCTTGTTCCAACACATAGCCAAGTCCCATCTTTGAAGCATCAGTGAATATCATGAAACCCTCATTGCCAGAAGGTAGAGTCAACACATGAGCAGTGGTCAGCTTCTCTTTCAATTCTTGGAAGCGAGCTTCACATACGTCAGACCACACGAACTTCACATCCTTTCGGGTCAACATAGTTAGCGGTAAAGCGGTCTTGGAGAAATCCTTGATGAAGCGACGGTAGTATCCGTCCAATCCCAAGAAGCTGTGAATCTCGGAGGGGTTCTTTGGTGCCGGCCAGTCTCGAACTGCCGATACTTAGGCTGGATCTACGGCGATTGTTCCTCCTGAGATGATGTGTCCAAGAAACATGACTCGGTCGAACCAAAACTCACATTTCGAGAACTTTCCGAAAAACTTATGCTTTCTCAGGATATCAAGGACTCTACCCAGGTGTTCACGGTGTTGGGCTAGGTCATCCGAATACACTAAGATGTCATCTATGAACACTATCACAAAAGAGTCAAGGAAGGGCTGGAACACACTGTTCATGAGGTTCATGAAGACACTCAGTGCATTAGATAATCCAAACGGCATGACCACGAACTCATAGTGGCCATAGTGGGTTCTGAAAGCTGTTTTGGGTATATCCTCAATTCTCACTCTCACCTGGTGGTATATGGACCTCAAATCGATCTTGGAAAAGACTCGAGCTGATTTGAGTTGGTTGAACATGTCATCTATTCTAGGCAAAGGATACTTATTCTTAATGGTTGTCTGATTGATCATCTGATAAAGCCATCAACACAATTACTGAGATATATGATAGTAAAGGTAATTTCATAGATGACGAAGCTGCCATTAAAGCTGATATTGTCAAATACTTTGAAGAACTGTATAATCAGGACAACACCGAATGTCATGATGATACAACCTGAGATAAACTCATCAATGATGAAGATAATGACTACCTCCTTAGTAGTCCGACAGAGAATGAAATCAAAGATGCGGTTTGGTCAATTGGCCCTAATAAAAGTCTAGGACCAGACGACTTCAATGGATTCTTTTACAGAAATAACTGGGAGCTTATAAAAATAGATCTCATTAAAGCTATTAAATGGTTCTACGTTGGAGGCAATATGGTTCACCAGGTAAATCATGTCTTTGTGGCTCTTATCCCTAAGAAAGATATTGTGTCTTCTCCTTGTGACTTCAGGCCCATCGCTTGTTGTTCCATGCTATATAAAATCATCACTAAGATATGCATAAGACGTCTCTCAACAATTATGCCCAAGATTATATCCAACAATCAAGGTGCATTTGTACAAGGACGTCACATTGAGGACTGCTCACTCCTTGCTGCCGAATTTACTCTGAACTTCAATGTACAGAGAAGCTCCCCATCTACCTGCCTTAAGCTAGACATCACTAAAGCCTTCGACTCTGTTCTTTGGGACTATCTTTGGAGATGCCTAGATGGTCTTGGCTTCAACCAGCGTTGGATTGATCTGGTGAAATAATGTGTTTCCACCCCCTCCTTCTCGTTGCTGGTTAATGGCTCCTCTACATGTCTGTTTAGAAGAACGAATGGACTAAGGAATGGTGACCCCCTTTCACCCTTGCTCTTTACCATTGCAATGGAGGGACTTACAAAAAGAATTGAAAACTCTATTAAAGAAAAAAAGTTCAGAACCTACACCATCCAAAACTGTAAGGTTCTTTCTCACCTACTATTCGCTGATGATGTTTTGGTCTTTCTTGAAGGCAGAGAAAGAAGTTTCAAAGCTCTTAAAGATATTCTTTATGATTTCGGTAAGACCTCAGGCATGATGATTAGTGGATCCAAGACATTCATCTACTTTTCTAAATCATGCAAAAACAAAACTGGCCTAGTCGACATTCTTGGTGTACAAGTTGGTGAATTTCCGACGAAGTACCTTGGCTTCCCCATTGCTGGGGGCAACCTTAGGCGGAAGCACTTCCATGAGTTCTTGGATTGATTGAAGGATCTTATCAGCAGATGGTCGGGCTCCAAACTGTCAATGGCAGGCAGATTAACTCTGATCAGAAGTTGCGCACTCGGGCTCGTCAAATATTGGATGTCCCAAGGTGAAATTCCACCTTCAGCACTCAGAAGGATGCAGATCATGTTGAATAATTTTATTTGGAGATGTGCCTCACATCCAGCTAGCTGGTCCAGACTTTCCTTTCCTCTAGATGAAGGTGGCCTAGACCTTCCTTCCTTGTACGACCTTGCTGATTACTACACTCTTCAGCGGCTAAACAACCTATCTACTGGTACCTCCACTTGTGCCAGATGGATGCTGTAGAGATATAAGTCACTTCCTGACTCTATACTTTCTCACCGATGGGGATTTTCTACTGCTTGGCGCAGAATGGCTGCTCTATGGACTAATTTTATACCCGAGTAAGACAATTCTCAAATATGGGAAAGCTACAGACAAAAACTCCCAACTGATCCAGCGACAAGAAACATCTGGGGCTCTCTATTTCATCTGAGATGGAGCATCACTACTTTCGAAGCCTACAAAAAATACTTGCACACATCTGACAGAGACAGGTAGGGGAAATAGAACCTAGTCTATTACAATAAGTTTTGAACAGAAATTTCAATTCATGTTCAAGTTTAGCAAATAAAACAAGGGTGTCTTACTGTTTGCCTCCAAATTTCCTTGAGTTGCGCTCTCTCCAGATCAGATGGGAGATGCCCGAGATGCACCATAGCAGTAAGGTTTTTTCACCTTTAGACATGCTATTGATATAGATTAAGCTCTGGGTAAGGTTTTTATGACCCTTAATGCCGAACTTGACAGCAGTTCTTGCCCATAAGTATTTCCAAAATTTGCAAGAATTGAAAAGATGTTCCACATATTCTGGATGAGATTCGCACAATAGACAGGTAGTAGAGATATTGTGGAACCAGCTACTAACAATGTCGCAATCCTCACTAGGTCATGGTATGTGGTCAAGGTACCTTCTACGGTCGCAATTTGAGGTCGTGGATTTACCATGGTTGAGGCTGGATCCGTGGTCGAGGTGTAGGCCTCAGTTGTAGTTAGCTCAGAAATTGCGGCAGTGGCTTGGATCACGATCGAGGTGGTTTCCTAGACCACAGTCTTGGTGGAAGTAGATATTGCGGTCGCAGTGTATCACGCTTGAAAAGATATACATTACTAAAAGATAAGGAACATGGGATATTTTGGGCATATTAAGGCTATAGTGACACAAAACCATAGATAAATGCTTACCATAAATACATAAATTTTGGGTGTTATCAACCACCCCAAGCTTAAACATTTGCTTGTCCTCAAGCAAGAATGTGCTCAAAGAACAAAAAAGATAACGCCCAATTTAAACTTGGCGATGAGTGATAAGGTTAAGAAAAATAGTTCAAAACATCAATTCTCTTAACCTATGTTGTTTCAAAGCAAAACCCCACCAATCGAGCACAATCCTACCAAAGTAAGATCAAAGAGCAACCAGGCAAGATTAAGCTAGTCCATTGTAACCTGTCGATACTCATGAGGGTTTGAATCATAATTATACAACATAAAAGCATTATCACATAGATGATGACTTGGGTGATGAGCCATGAGCCATCATCGTGTATCCATGTAGACCAAATAGGGGCAACGCGCCGCTCACTTATTTAGGTCCTAGGAGGCAACAAGAGAAAAAAGACTCTAATGACTTCTGAGGATCCCGATCTGCGTCAGGCTGGTCTATGTAATGAGCAACCACAGTACTTGTAGTCATCACCATGGCCGTGGTGATTAAGGCTACGACCTGGATTAGAACTACGATGGCCCCCGCCTATAAATACCCACCCCTCTCCACCTGAAGGGGGGTTCGGATCTGGGGAG
This sequence comes from Alisma plantago-aquatica, assembly GCA_963693085.1. Lineage (NCBI taxonomy): Eukaryota > Viridiplantae > Streptophyta > Magnoliopsida > Alismatales > Alismataceae > Alisma > Alisma plantago-aquatica. Next base: position 1,305,527,433 of record OY856409.1, on the reverse strand, counting down.
TTTTTCCACCTTGTGGTTCCAACGTGGTAAAGTTCCCAAAGCCCCATGGGAGAGTCTGGAGGTCTGAGAAGGCCTAAGTGCTCATTCTACGCCCGTCTCTTCAGTGTGCTTCCACCCTTCCAACCATCTTCCACCTCTAGTCTTAGATCTCTAAAGGCGGAAGCTGAGGAGAGAGAAGACTGAGGATCCATCTTCTTTGAGAGAAGGAGAACATCCACACCATCATCTTCCAACCCCATCCACCAACCAAGCTGTTGTTCGGAGCAGATCTAGAGAGTAAGGAGGCCAAGGAGCCCAGAAGATCAAGGAGGACGACCCAAAAGATGAGATTCGACCTATACGGAGGCTAGGGAGTGAGAGCCACCTCTCCTCTACATGCTAAATCTCTTCTTCTCCTTTCTTCTATTGTTCTCCTTTATTTTGTACAAATGATGTTCTTCCATCTTTGTTTGGTGCCAACTATGCTTGTCCATGGCTAGTTGAGCTCCTTCTTGGCTATGTAGCCCGTTTTGGGCATGTTTATGTACTTTTACCTTAAGCAAGTAGATTTAATCTAGATCTAGTATGTTTTATGTTCTACCTCTTCTTTTTGGTTATGGTCTCTAGTTTGGTTGATCTCTTTCTTGCTTTAACTGCTATTTCTACCTATATCAAGAGATTCATTATAGAAATAGACAAGAGAAGATAGTTTGAATCAAAATCTGAAAAGAGAACGGTTCAAGTTCATCTGTTCCTAACATCCCAGAATATTCTAGACCTGAGAGGGTATCTAGAATATTCTAGGTTGTTCGTTTGTCATCCTAGAGAGAGGTTTCATATCATTGATGGGTTTTAGTCACACTACGCGAGAGCGAGTGGGATGACCCCATAAGAATTGATACTACAGTGTGTGCTATGTTTGAATGTAGGTTGCTTGCTGAGGTGTTCGAGGGTTGTCTACGCCCGAGAATGGGTGCATAGACTGCCCAACTTGTGGTTACATAGCCAAGAACTCCTTCTCTCTGATTAGTAGAATCCTACATACTCTATTTTATTTTATTTTATTTTATTTGTTTTAATTCATGACAACCTGCTAGACTAGTTCTAGCCCCTTACTTTTCCAACTATCATCTTGGCTTATCTGACTCAAGAATAAAATCTCAAGCGTCCTAAACGTCACCACGTCCCTATGTTCGACCCCATATATCTATTTTGACCCCATAATAAAGTTGTGGGGGTCCTTGAAGGTTTTGGGATATAAATTTAAAAGTTTGATTCCTTCTGAATCCACCTTCCCTTCCGGACGCACGATTCGGGCCAGTATCAATGGCCATAATCATTGCTTTATCACTTCACATGTTTTCTTGTGGGATATAGTATGTATATGATACATATTAGTCTGAGCCAGTTGGCCCAGAGCGGTGAGACAAACTCCTCGTACTGTGCTCGAACTAACCCTGCTATTGGGATGATCTCATAGGTCTCCTAGGGGTTCCTAGTGAATCTTTAATGAGCTTTTGGAGTGATACTACCAGGCACGACATACACGCGTTCATGAGCGCAGTCATACGCCGGCTGGGCACCATCCTCAACTCTCCTGAAAGAGAAAAAAGAGCGCTCATTTATTCACACTCAGGCTTTTATTCTTTGCATTCTAATTTATAGGCCCATGTGGGAACTCTTTTGATGTTTATAGGATTGTGTGAGCGGCTAAGCCTCTTTTGTAAATTTTTAATATTTCATCTTTTTGACTCAATCTAAGGTGAGAGGGTGTGCATCCCATCAAGGAAAAATACTTCAACTTGATTATAGCTCAAAATTCATCATTATCTGCTTGAGACCTGCGTGAAAAGATTATGATTCAAGGATCCTTAGAATATAGGCAAGCTTGTGAAACCGCAGCTAGGAGTCGTTGATCATACTTTAGCTCTTTCCGACGGTCATATACCTTGGATTTGTCATTCACAACATAGATCAAGGGAATAAAGCTTTAAGCTATGAAAAAGGCACATAACCTTAGATTCATTACCAAACTTAAGGAAAGAGTCAAAGAGCAAGACAAGCAAAAGATCAAGCAGTTTAAGATGAAAAATTTTAGGCATAAAGATAAGCATTTAGCTATAAGATTTGCATTGCATAGCCTTAATTGCAAAGCTAAAAATTACGAATAAGTCTTACAAAGCTGAAATTTTGAAAAATGTATGCTAAATGCAAGGGAAAGGAAATAGAGGAATAATGCATGCATGCTATGAAAGAAATAAAAGTGAAAGGTGGAAGGTACACCCTGACTACCGACCACCACAAGCTTAAAATTTTTTGCTCATCCCTGAGAAAATCTCAAGCCTTGGATGGTAAGGAAAGCAGCCGCTATTGGTAGTCGTTGTTTAAATATTGATCCAGATTGCCTAAACCGCTTGATGTGCTCTCATAGTTCTAGTTTAGATCCTGCTGAAAATGAAATGATTGGTCGAAGTCTTAGTCGGCTAATGGTAGGGCCCAAGTGGTTGCTGGAATGGTTGCTGATAATTCGGTTGAGGAGGTGGAGGAAAGGCTATGTCGAACCTCTGTTTGTGGTATTGCACATACTGCTCCAACTTATCAAAATGTCTTCCTGAGTCAACTCTGAAGTCCTTCATGAACTCATAGAAGCTCCCCGCATTAGGATTTGGCACGAATTTCCCCTGTTGAGGGGGTTGAGGGTAATCTGCGGTAGGCATCTCTGTGTAGGGTCCTCCCTGATACAGTATGTTGTGGAAGGTTGCCCCTGTCTATTGTCCATCCTCCTGAGCTTCTGGTACCGGTGGTGCTGAAGTAGAAGCTCTTGCATCTCTGCCCGTATGGTGAACGTTGCCATGGGCATCCAATAGAGAGATGTCCATGAATGTCATCCGGCATGCAACTCTGCATTAGCAGACAGTAGTATCTTGTGCTTGTAGGGACCGAAGATATATAGATAGCATGCGCTGCACTGTTTGACCACTCCTGAGTGGATCAAGTGGTCTAAGTCTAACTTGGACCACTCGGTTGTTTCTTGCATAAGTGCCAACTGTTCATCACTAATTCTGAGATGGCGCTCCATAAGAGTGACAATTCCTGTCATTGGCATGAATTGGACTTGCTTCTTGAAAGAGTTCTGGATGTGGAAGATAATGAAGTTCCCCACATTCACTTTCTTTCCTACTACCGCACACCAGAAGATGTAGAGGTCAGCTGCACTGAGCGCTCCTTGACTGTCTTTCTTTTCTAAGACGCAGTTTGTAATCACCCGATGTAGATAACGAATTGTCAGGTTGTTGATGTGTGAAGCATTGGCGCCCTTAGTCACGTATTTGTCTTCCCCTGTAAGCATTTTCCATGCTTGGACAACATTAAAATCGTGGTCCCATGTCTCCAGCCGACCTCTAGACATCTCACTACAGTGTTCAACAGAGCGTGACAACCAGCTATTGAGTTGTTTCATAGTAACTTTACGGGGCTGGTTAAGGAGGCGAAAATGCAAGACAGTGTGTTTGTGATCCTTAGATGTATCTAGCGTAGCATAAAACTCACAAGTGAGTCTACGGCAAGCATTGTATTGTGCATACACGAGGACATCTAGGCCAACGACTACAAGATACATGTCGACCTGCTCTCGGACCTCGAGTCTAAGGAGTGTTCCAGGATCAACATATCTCAGTCCCACTAGTCTGCATTTGTCTCTGATTAGAGTATCAAAGTGTTGCTTTTGCTTCACATTTTTTAATAAAGGAGAGGGGAGTGAACTTTGGTTGACACCGCCATAAGTGACGTGGCGTCTGTTCCCCTGAAAAGAATCACATGAGGAAATCGATCGTCGCAAGGATGTAAACCATTCTGGTGACCGTCGATGCTAGTCTCCTACGGATGAAGCTCTATACAAAATTGATAGGCTCTCCTAATATCCCGTTGAAGTCTGGAGCTCAGCGTCGCGGTGCGCTATCCACGTTCTCTCACTGGAGGCTTCCTGGACTGACTCACCACTGTAGGTATCCATAGGAGTTCCAGACAAATAGTGGTAGTCTGACCTGATCTCTTACAACCCAAACCCTGGAGTATAGAGCATAACCTCATCTTCATATATCATATTTGTGGTTCAAGTGGCGTGGTGTGGGTACGGGCTCCCGTAATCTGATGGTGACGCAGAGCTTCCTTCCCCTTTCTTTCTTTTTATCGTCTTTTTAAGCTTTTTAAAGCTATTTTTCATTGCGTCCATGGTGTCGATTCTTCTAATGTAGATTCAGTAGGCCTGAATGTGGTGAAGATCGGTGTTGTTGGCCCCAAAGATATGCCAAGCTCGCCCGCGGTGAGGACTGCGACCGCGGTGAAGACCGTGATCATGGTGGCAACCGCGATCGTGAAGCTGACTTCGATATAGTGACCAGGTGATCGCGACCTGATGACCACGATCAAGGTAACTTGGGCGACCACAACTTGGTGAAGACCGCGATCGAGGTAGCCTAGGCTTGTATCTTAACCGCGAGCGAGGTCGCAGGAGCTAGTGCAACTTGAAACGGGTGGTTGGCGGAGTTGTTGTGCCAGTGCTTAAGAACCACGGTCGCGGTCTAGTTGTGGTTGCAGCAGTCGGTGCCGCTGGTGTCGATGTGCCCGCTCCTTCCCTATTTTCCAACGATGGGTATAGGGGAAAGAGGAAAAAACAGGAAGTGGGAAGCGCAGAGGTGGAGGAATCTTTGGGGTTTGGCTGGGAGGGGACGCCTCAGCTCAATGATATTTATAGGTCGGGCGCACAACCCCGGCCTTGCCCCAAAGTTGTGTGAGGTCGCGGATAGAGCGGCGGAAAAATTGGGAAAGGGCGCCAGAGAGTTGATCAAAAGGGACGAAAAACTCGGTGAAAAGAACGATAGTCGGTCAAAAAGGTGGAGACAACCCGACATGTCGGTCAGTCAGGCCAAAAGAGCATCCCCGCACTTTAGATATCCGCATTCGCAGTCTCGATGGCCCGCGGTCTCCACTGTACGCGGTCGCAGTATCACTAGTACGCTCGCGATCATGGGCTAGCTTAGAGGACCGCGGTCGCAGTTTAACGCAGGCTTGACCGCGGTCGCGGTCTTAGCTTTCAGTCCGCGATCGCGGTGTAACTAGCAGACCGTAGTCGCGGTGTAGCTAGTAGACCATGGTCGCACTTCAGCTCTGCCACGCGAGGGAAAAATAAGGCTGGAAATCCAAAGGAGATAAAATCTGAATCAAACACCATGGAAGAGTAACAAAGTATGTCAATTAAGTTCACACAAGATATGGACCAAATACAACTGTCAGGGTGCGAAGATGGAAGTGCATGTAAAATTAAAAGAAAACTAGATGATGCAAGATAAACTAAATATCTAGCAGTTAGAAGAAAGATAAAATTAAAATTGACTTTATTAAGAAATATTTTAAAAGTAAAGATCAAAGAAAAAGTGTTTAGGCAGTAGGGGGTGCTGCCCTACAACTCCTACACTTGGATCCCAAATCCTTAGTTTTGGGGTTCGAGTTACATGTATCTCGCTTCTCAGGCTCACCATGTAGTGGCAGAATATGCAGAGAGATGACCCCTACCGAGTCTGGAAAAGAGGAATAAAACTTGGCGACTCAGTGAAGTCATTTCTGTGGTGCGATTTACTTGAACTGCACTGGGATGAACTCTTTGGCAAATCATCTTCAAGGTACCCTCCACGATATGAATCTGAACGAGAAGGCCCTAGGATGTTGATACATGATGAGACTGAGGGGAGAGGCTGGATGTCTTCTGGAGGACTTATCTCTTCTCTCTCCTCCTCTAAATTTGGGGTTGGATGCTTAGATAAATTCTCATTTACAGTCTGGGTTATCCAATAATTTTATGAACAAGAAGTACCCCTGGAAGGACGTGTTTGGGGTTCTACCACCCCAAGCTTGTCACCTTTTGTGGGGTCCAGGGTGTCTTTATGCTCAGAAGCCATGTTGTAATGGATTATCCATCTTGCTCCATCGATATCCACCAAGCCTTTTAAGGGAATGGTGGTAAATGTCAGCTCATGCTTCTCCAACTCGTCATCATTGGTATATTCACTGCTCCAATTTGAGTAGTTGTCATCATCGTCATCATCAAACAAATTGTTTCAAACCATGATGGGCGTACTGCTCAAGGCTAAATGACAAGTCTCAATGTGAGAGCTATCACTATGGTCAAAATCAATGTTTGACTCAAGTTCCTCATACCAACCTTCTGGTTGTGAGGTAGTTTGACTATTATGGTGAGGATAAGAGTGTTTATCATCGCCATCATAAAACCATTCATGCATACGACTTATATCTTCCATTGGTTCATTAGCTGGGTCATCTGGATAGAATGAAGGGCTTCCCCAAGTGGGTTGGTCTTCGCAGAAAAATCCTAGTGAATCCAGTTGATGGTCTGAATAGGATGGTGAGGCAGACTCCTCTTCAGGCCCAATGGAATGGTCTTAAGGACTACAATCTTCATTTTTAGGCAGTGGAGATTGCAACTGTGTAGTAACCAAATTGATGAGCTCTTGAAACTTCTTGCCTTGTTCAACATCTTTATCATGAAGTTGTTGGACTTGTGCAACGACATTTTCAAGATTCGTCAATTCCGCATTGCACTCTTGTTGGAGGCTCACTGTATCAAATTGATGTGCTTGGGTGAACCCTTGCTCAGCAGTTTGAAGTATGCTCCTACTGTGGGTTGCAATCTCTCTGGATACTTGGAGTTGATGATTCGGCCTTTCTAGTAGTTGTTGGAGTGGATTGACATTTTCTCAGAGATGAGGAGTTAAGGAGATGAGTGTGTTACCACTTTCTTCAGCTAATTCCACTACCTTAATTAGTTCTTGATCCCATGATAGCATGGAAGTCGAGGGCTGAGTGGCAATCTACGTTGTAGGAAAGTCCACATATGATGACAATGGAGGTGAATATAACTCGACGAGTTGTAAGGCACGACTTTCAATTATTTTCCAGCAGTTGGAACTGCAGAAAAATTCAGGAGGACATGTGGACAAGATGACTTGTCTTGCAGAAGCAAGATCCATGGCTGAAAAAGTATAAGAAAAAAGAAAAGTTATTCAGTATATATGGACAAGTTTGTTTAAAACAAATGAAAAACTATGCATATATATACGAGCTTAAGAGTGACAGAACAAAAATCTTTTAGGCATGTAAACGTGGAAAACCACGTTCTCGGAAACAGTGCCAAAAAGTTGGTGCTTGCCCGAATCGCGCGTCTGGAAGGGAAGGCGGATTTAGAAGGAATCGAACTTTTAAATTTATAACCTGAAACCTTCAAGGACCCCCACAACTTTATTATGGGGTCAAAGTAGATATACAGGGTCGAACACATGGACATGGTGATGTTTAGGTCGCTTGAGATTTTGTTCTTGAGTCAGATAAGCCAAGACGATAGTTGGAAAAGTAAGGGGCTAGAACTAGTCTAGCAGGTTGGCACAAATTAAAACAAAACAAAAAAAAGAAAATAAAATAGAGTCCGTAGGATTATACTAATCATAGAGAAGGAGTTTTCGGCTATGTAACCACAAGTTGGGCAGTCTATGCACCCTTTCTTGGGTGTAGACAACCCTCAAACACCTCACCAAGCAACCTACATTCAAACATAGCACGCACCGTGGTATCAATTCCTGTGGGGTCATCCCACTCGCTCTCGCGTAGTGTGACTAAAACCCATCAATGATATGAAACCTCTCTCAAGGATGAAAAATCAACAACCTAGAATATTCTAGATAACCTCTTAGGTCTAGAATATTATGGTATGTTAGGAACAAACGACCTTGAACCGTTCTCTTTTCAGATTTCGATTCAAACTATCTTCTCTTGTCTATTTCTACAATGAATCTCTCGATATAGGTAGAAATAGTAGTTCAAGCAAGAAAGAGATCAACCAAACTAGCGATCATAACCAAAAAGAGGATGTAGAACATAAAACATACTAGATATGGATTAAATCTACTTGATTAAGGTAAAAGTACATAAACATGCCCAAAACGGGCTACATAGCCAAGAAGGAGCTCAACTAGCCATGGAAAAGCATAGTTGGCACCAGACAAAGATGGAAGAACATCATTTGTACAGAAATAAAGGAGAATAGTAGAAGAAAGGAGAAGAAGAAGAGATTTAGCCCGTAGAGGAGAGGTGGCTCTCGCTCCCTAGCCTCTGTATAGGCTGAATCTCGTCTTTTGGATCATCCTCCTTGATCTTCTGAGCTCTTTGGCCTCCTTACTCTCTAGATCCACCCTGAACAACAACTTGGTTGGTGGATGGGGGTGGAAGATGATGGCATGGACATTCTCCTTCTCTCGAATAAGATGGATCCTTAGTCTTCTCTCTCCTCATCTTCTACCTTTGGAGATCTAAGACTGGAGGTGGAAGATGGTGGGGGTGGAAGCACATTGAAGAGACGGGCGTAGAACGAGCACTTTGGCCTTCTCAGACCTCTAGACTCTCCCACGGGGCTATGAGAACTTCACTAGGTTGGAACCACATGGTGGAAAAACTCCCCATATCCGAACCCCCCTTCAGGTGGAGAGGGGTGGGTATTTATAGGCGGGGCCTGTCGTAGTTCTGATCCAGGTCGCGACCTTAATCACCACGGCCGTGGTGATTACCGCAGGTTGCGGTCCTCACTAGGTCACGATCTGTGGTCGAGGTACCTTCCGCAGTCGCGGTTTGAGGTCATGGATTCACCATGGTTTAGGCTCGATCTGCGGTCGAGGTGTAGGCCTCGGTCGCGATTAGCTCAAAAATTGCGACAGTGGCTTGGATCGCGGTCGAGGTGGTTTCCTAGACTGTGTTCTTGGTGGAGGTAGATACTGCAGTCGTAGTCGAGGTGAGTGTGGACACCGCAATCGCGGTCGTGGTGTATCTCGCGATCGCGGTCGTGATGAAGGCCTAGCTACTGCAAAAACCCATGTGTTAGGGAGAAATCTTTGGAGAATAGATGTCTGTAAGTCCCAAAATTGGCTAGTTCGAGCAACTTTATCTTTGAAAAGATATAAATTACTAAAAGATTAAGAACATGGGATATTTTTGGGCATATTAAGGCTATAGTGACACAAAACTATAGATAAATTCTTAGCATAAATACATAAATTTTGGATGTTATCAGTCATTCTATTTGTAATCCTTTGAGCCATAAGGAATTACGGTCATCTATGTCTACATCATGTAACAACCTGTTGTTGATGAAGATTTGTACTTGGGCCGTTCCGGGTTGATCAACTCATCCTATGACTGATTGGCTCGCCTCCTGACCGGTCAGCTGGTTGTCACCAACCGATAGTATGACTCCTCCAAACGGTCAATTCGTCGGGTCGTCGTGCTCCTCGTCAGGCCACCAGCCACTCGTCTCATACCATCAGTCGGTCGTCTCCGTCCTCCAATCACTCGTGTGGGTGCCCATCGTTGTTCGACATAACAGGAAATAAAACTATCCTACTTTCACATATCTCTTTGGGAAACCCCAAGTTACATTTGGGGGGAGTAAAGGTAGAAGAGAAGGCTCGAGTTATCACGAGTTACATCTGGAATAGAATAAAGGACTCGGTCTTGACCCTGACTGCGGTTGATAGTCATCCTCCTGAGCGGTAGAAATCTCCCGCCTCTATAGACAATTCACACGGACCACCGGGAACTCTAGTCATCTTGATGGACAAACTAGAAGGAGTTGTCCCCTTTTGTCGGTGTACTAGTCACCGACACACTCTTCCACCACCAGTCACTTTTTTACAGTTGTCTTTCCCTCGTTGTTCCTCCTTGGTCGGGTAGAACTTGTTTGGGCTCTCTTGTTTACCAAAATCAGAGAGGAAAACAACTTTGTAGAGCAACTGATGTTTTGAGTTGTGTGTTCTGAGAAGCCCCTTGTACCCCTCTATTTATAGTGGAGGGCAGGGTCAGGAGTCCCAGTCTGTGCGGGAGTAGAAGGGTCTGGATTTTCCATGAACTGATTGCACTGCGACAGGAGAACCGATCAATTCATAACTGAACCGATCGTTTGGGCAGGTGAACCAATCGGTTCATAACTGAACCGGTCGTTTCACTTCCAAGACTTGCCCACAATTGACTTTCCTTATTCATTTCTAATTAATGCAAAGATCAATTATTGTCCCAATCGAATTGAACAAGTGAAACAAGGATCTTTTCTCATGAACCGGGAAACCCAACACTTATTGTTTGGTCCAAGTGAATCGGTCGTCTCACTAACCATGAGCCGATCGATTCACCTAGTGAAACAGTCGGTTGGTTGTCCAGGTTGTGCAAAACTCAACCAATGCAGTTCTCAATCAATCCGACACTCTAATCAGTTGGTTCAACACTTGAACGTGATGATTCTGAGTCAAGTCTATTGATTGACTATTTAATTGAGTACCTAAACACTTTAGTAATCAATCTAAACATCATTCATGGATAAATCCTCTTCCAGGTTAATCCTATGTGTGTGACCCTATGGGTTCCATTTCACGTTGGCAGTGAATGTCCATAACTAACTTATGACATCACAAGCAAAGAGTGGTGCCTAGTCGCACATCAGTGCTACCCAAGTGAAGAGGAAAGTTGGAGAACAACTTTCAACCTACAATCTGTGATTGGTGTTACAGTGAATGTATAGCTCCTTTATCGTTGATATCCGCATTGAACTCGAGGCATGGACTTGTCATCCTCTACAAACATTCAATCCATGTTTCTTGATTCAGAGTAGACTGTCTGAGATATATGTAAGCTCAATATCATATATTGGCTTACATGTGCATGGCCATGCATTTCTCAGTCTCACTCCTCAAGTGGTCAGGATATCACACTCCCTTAGGAGGGACAAATTCCATATCTATCTCTCACAGTCAAGTCTCCATGTGTCAAAGTCACCCAATCATCACCGTTATAACAACCCATGTTTCACGACTGTGTTTGATGATGTCAAAGTGTACCCACTGACATATGATGAGTGTAGTGACTTCAGGTCTAAGAACCACAGTCACCACCAATACAATAAGAGAGATCCTGACTAATCAAGTATGGTTTCCATGCATCACTCTTATGGTGGGTCTATCTGATACATTGTTCTCTAACATGTATCTATGTGCTTGGTTTGATATCATATATCATGATTGATGAGATTCTGTCATCAACCAACACACACTCTAGACTTTTGTGTTATTGATGTCTATGGTTATTTCCACAATAACAACCGACTAGGGACATAACAAGAATGTATACTCTTAACATCTGTATGATCTCATTGTCCAGGTCCTTAATCTGAAGACATACATCATTGAGTATTGTCATTCTCTAGACATCGATCATGTAATACTATTATCTCAAAATAGTTAAAACATATAGAAAAAAATTGCCTTTATTATTATCAAATCAAGTATCTCATGCCTCATTGCAATCATCATATGATTGGCTCTCTGGGCATACTATACCAAGACAACCATCCCAATTGGTGAATCTTATTTGTGATGCAAACCAGGCTTCGGGTTAGGTAGCTTCTTCTAGATACCTGTGACGAACCACTCACGAAAACACAAGATTAATTAGTAGAAGCGAATCATTAGCAGCGGAATATTGAAATTCACTAAAAATTTAAAACTTTTTGCAAAGAGATCCAAACATAGGAAATTCTTACAAAAAGAACCATAGTATGACATTTACATCCTGGTTCCAAAGTACATGACTTGTACTATCTCTTCTTGAAGATTACATCTTCAGTTGCCCTATAACATTATATACAGACAACATAAAGCATTAAGGAATCAAGCCAAAATCTCAGTTCGATTCATTTAAAAAGTGACTACTGACTCTGAGGACCTGAGAGTACAGAGACGACACATAGGACTACTATCTATACAAAACTTGGCAGTCAGTGCCTCCACCTGAGTCATCACTGTTGTCTTTGATATTGCTGTAGCCTTTCCCTTGCTATAGGGTTCCTGCTTCTTCTTCTGTGTTTACCTAAAAACATTGGATCCCACAGGGGTGAGACAATTGTAAATTGCCCCATCGGGAGATATAACTCTCCGCCAAAACATTATTATAGCAGTTTACTATAAAACTAAAACTAAACAAGAGTTCTTATAAATTAACAACAACATTAATCATTGAGTAAACATAGTAAAGTAATATCTTTTCCTAAGGAGAGCATTGTATCTACTCATGGTAGATTCATATTTCACATATCTACTTGCATTGATTGTAAAGAGATATGAGTAACAATTATCAACTAGGGATGCACAAAAGAAATATAACATCAACCAATGAATTTCCGTATTCAATCCTTAAGCAAACATGCTATACGGCTGATTACATTTTACAATCACATTTATGCCCTGAGGAGATGAGGTATACTGCTCATACTCCAACCGACCATTGCAAAGTCGAAATCGGTACCATACAAGGTCAAAGGTAGAGCCGGCTACCAAGACCTCCCATATCCCAGTCAGCGTGAGATTACATGCAGGACATCTTGTATCTCTGCTATATATAGCTTTCCAGTGTATACTGGCAACTTCACTATTAGAGTTACAGTGGTGTGTTGTACTCCCTTCGCGATCGTGAGATTTCATGTTTATCTCCATCGATCCGACATTAACATTATTGGGAGATGTGTATTGCATTTGTCCCAATCATTGGAGGATTCGTGATACATCCATCCCGGTACAAGTAATGAAGGATTGAGAGGTTTGTTGTTTACCTTTCATCAATTCCCTCACGAGGATGTCAGGATATATTCGCCCATTACCCCCACATATTCAAAATAAGCATTCCAGGTTTTTCCGCGGAGCACTCGTTTCACCATCACCTATTGTTGATGATGATGGATCTATGGTCAGGGCTCTATATGATATGATTTCACTTAATTAATTAAGTACATTAGCATATTCTTTTAGCATCAGTAAAGTTCTCAAACATAACTTATTCAGACAAATGCTATAAGGAAACATGTACTATTTTCACCAATCACTTTCTCAATCCTTATAGGACATTGGGATCTCAGTCCCTCATTTTATTTCTTTTGGAAGTTCACACCCCTCAACTACATCATTATCATACTTATCAACTTTGGGTATTCATACCCTCAATTCATCACTATCACTGTTACCACTTGTTAGGTAACCATTACCTCCAGGTCCTCAGACCGAGGTATGCATAATACTTGTTACACAAGTATCTCATATGGCTCTCAAAGCCTATTTAATGTTTTGCCACCCTTCACTAGGAAACAACTTACTCATGGAACTCATAAGGTTCATACACATTTTGTTACTTTTACTAAGCAACAACAACATTAGGCACATAAGGCCATTCAACATATTTATTATATGGATGTCATAGCTCAAATCTGGCTATATTCATCATCTCATGATGTATACATGATTAACAGTCATGATAACAGTCATGTAGATCATCTTTCTCATCATATGAAACAATAGTAACACCACCATCCTTTATCAAGATTAGGGTTATCTGTCAAATAGGGCTTTTCATCCTCTTTGCTCAAAATTAGGGTTATATGTTTCCCATCTTACATTTATTAGGGTTTCATGCTCACATTATTAGTTCAACCCTAATGTATTGCTCTACACTTCTAGGAGCATTCAAAGATATCATAAGTATATGCTTATGATCACCATTTTCATCATATATCACTATTGATCCTTAATTCAAGGCATGAGTTCATTTCTCATCCTTGTCATGGTATGATTACATCATACTCATTTATTTGACTTACCCCATTCTCAAGGTATATTAGTCAATATTTATCAAAATACATTAAGTTCATTACATCTTTATTGTAACAGTTACATATCACACATTCCATGTGTTTCTTATCCAAGGATATTAGATTAGAGGTTCATCAAGCTATGTCTACACTAAAATGTTGAATGTGATATCTATCATGTCTTGATGTATCACTTTCTTCTCATTTCCATCTTACTTCAGTTAATCAACTAACCTTGTATTAGGGTATTTCCCTCTCAATACTTTATCCTCTAACTTGTTACTTTCATCATACAGTGCATAGGCTACACATTAGAATTGTCCAGCTATCTTTAAGGACATGGACTTATCCAATAATTAAGCAATGTTGAATATAGGATAAACCATTATCCATCACTTTAGATATTTTAGCTCTTAGGATGTTATCCTCATCATTATTTAATATAGCATACATCATTCCTAAGAGTTTCATATCCTCATAATTGTAAGGTGTATAAGTTGTTACACATGTATAGAGTTGAATATATAAGGATCTAGGCATCATCTTGTCTCTTAGACCCTTATTCATTAGAATAACCACATTACCATTCATATGGTTCATCAACCTTATTCTACATGGTTATAACATCCTCATCTTACTTGATTGTAATAACCACATCCTACTTTAGTGTATTGGCCATTATAACATTATTGTGGTTGCACATATCATCATATGGCATAATTCTGGATTTAAGTCTCACTTAACATCATTCTTCAGAGTTTCCATAATATTATTCTTAATTAGGGTTTCACATTACATTACCCTAGATTAAGGTTTCTCATAACATTAATCTCAATTAAGGATTCTCATAACATCACCCTCAATTAGGATTTCTCATGGATTCACCCTCAATAAAGGTTTCACATGGAATCACCCTCAATTAGGGTTTCTCATGAATTCGCCCTCAATTAAGGTTTCACATGGAATCACCCTCAATTACGGTTTCACATGGAATCAACCTCAATTAGGGTTTCTCATGGATTCACCCTCAATTAAGGTTTCACATGGAATCACCCTCAATTAGGGTTTCTCATGGATTCACCCTCAATTAAGGTTTCACATGGAATCACCCTCAATTAAGGTTTCACATGGAATCACCCTCAATTAGGGTTTCTCATGGATTCACCCTCAATTAAGGTTTATATTCAACAATCCACAATTAGGGTTTACTATTCACATCACATCACCCTAGTTTAGGGTTTGTATTCAACAATCCACAATTAAGGTTTACTATTCACATCACATGGCCCTAGATTAGGGATCATGTTCAATAAACCACAATTAGGGTTTATTATTCACCCCAAGTAGGAGTGATCATCAAAGTACCTTGAATTAGGGTTTATCATGTCATCATTATGAATTAAGATCATACCATCAACATGTATTATGATTACTTCCATTAATACCCTCAGTTAGGGTTGTGATTCATTAACCTTCATAATTAGGGTTTCATGATCTCACTATCATGGATCATACCCTAATCAGACATGCATCTATAATAAAAGTCCATTACATGATTAACATTCATGTAGGAAGTTTTCTCTCTCATCTTCTATAAGACGATGTTTGCATCAGCCTTGATTAGGCTAAGTCAACTCAACATGAAAGAGAATTGGCATTTGAGTTATGTTATTATCACCATGATTATTAAATCTTAATTATTCAAAGGGTACTAATCACCTTACCCCATTAAGATACAATTACTATACTCATCTTTGATTACATCATGTGCTAGTCAAATTGATCAACTTGTCCTTTGACCACTTTAAGTACTCATGCGGTTTTGGTTGATTATCCACCAAGCGGTCTTGGGTACATAGAACCCAAACGGTCTTGCACAAAAACCTCCAAACGGTCTAAGACCGTTTAGACATCCAAACGGTCTTGCACAAAGCACTGAGACCGTTTGCCAAAGTTGGGGTTGAAACCGTTTAGTAAGGTAGGTGGTGAAGACCGTTTGCCAAAGTTGACTTTTTGAAACCGCATGAACTCAACCGATTTTGAAACCACATGCACCTAAACGGTTTGGGATCGTTTGGTCCCAAACGGTCTTGAGACCATTTGGTCCAAACCTCCTCAAAACTGCAAGGACCAAAAAGGATCTCAACCACTCCAATTAAATTAGGGTTTCCAATGTTGGTTCCTTCAACCATTAAATACATGTAACCGATCATCAATTGGACCTATCACCATACTTCAAAAGAGTTAATTAGGTCATCCTTCAACTGATTTGACCCTCAATTAGTCATCAATTAGGGTTTGAATCAATTGGGTTAGGGTTTGGAAACGTTGATCCTTCTATGTTGAGTATTGTTGAACCAATTACTTTGAAACTATTGGATTACCATCCTAATTGGGCATGACCTGACCCCAAATGGTCTTCAGGTCATTTGGATGACCTCCAAACGGTTTTGAGACCGTTTTCCCATGTCAACATCAAAATCCAAGTCAACCAATTAGAGTTTGGATCATTGGATTGATCACCAAATCAACATTTGATTGCACTTCAACTTAGTACCTTTAAATCTTCAAACACCTAACCATGGTCAACCCTAGACCTCCAAACGGCCTTGGATGACCCCCAAACGGTCTTGGGATCATTTGGATGACCTCCAAACGGTATTGAGACCGTTTTCCCATCACATCATCATTAACCATGTCATTCAATTAGGGTTTGGATCCCAGGATTGGTCACCAAATCAACAATTGATTATACTTCAACTTAATATCTTTGGACCTTCAATTGCTCAACCATACCTAACCCTAGACCTCCAAACGGTCTTGGGTGGTGATCCCCAAATGCTTTTGAAACTGTTTGGTTCAATCAACCCAAATCATCAACTTATTTAATTGCAAAATCAACACTTAGCTGATTAGGGTTTATACCATATGTTTGAATCTTCAAATACCTAAACATACTCAACCCTAGACCTCCAAACGGTCTTGGTTGACCTCCAAACGGTCTTGAGACTGTTTAGGTGATTCCCAAATGGTTTTGAAACCGTTTGGGTCAATCAACCCAAGTTTCAAACTCAATCACTTATGAAATCAGCACTCAACCCGATTAGGGTTTAGGTGATTGATGGCCCTTCAACTCATGAACAAATTGGAGTTAATCAATAATAATTGATGGGTCATTAACCTAGATCATTATGAACAAATACCCAAACGGTCAACCCTTGTCAACATCACCAAACGGTCTTCAACCATTTGCTTCTATACGGTTTAGTGAAATCGTTTCATTCCAAACGGTTTGAAACTGTTTGATCCCAAACAGTTTGTGAAACCATTTGGACATTTGATTGAAATTGTTTGGTCTAGATATTTGGGGAGGTGTGTTCTTATGATGATTTCATCATCATCAAGCTCTAGACCCACAAAACCTGTTGTGATTTCCATGGAAATTGCATCAATCAACCAAATCAATAATTGTAAATAGAGAAATGATCATTATTTGATGGGGAATTGAATGCAATAACAAAAACAGGGTTTCAAGTTATAAAAACCACCTCCAATTGATCTCCAAAGCTCCAAGATCATGTCAACAATGGTGGATGAAGCTTTTGCAACTCCCCTTAGGCTCATCCTCAAGCTTTTGGTTGAAAAGATTAGCTAGGGTTGAAGAGGGGATCGAAATAAGAAAAATCCATAATTTATTTTCGATTTCCACCATGGAATCAAGGTGAAATGGATCAAGAACCTTACCAGTAGGTTGGGGGTCGTCCTCCTGGTCCTACCTAGCTCCCTTGGTCGGTTTTCAAGCAAAGAGAAGAAGTGGGGTCGAACAAGCCTTTGTTTGGGCTAGGAAAGGGTCTTTTTATAAGATATTCAATGAGAGAGAAAATGTTTTATAAAAGTCTTTTAATTCCAAAATTTTTGCCATCATCTCCCCCTTTATTTCTTGTATGCAAAGTCATATCTATCCCCACCGAGCTCCCTTACATTATCCAAGAATAAAGGGAAAAGAAATTAAGCACCTTAACCCTTACAATATCAATATCCATTTTTGAGTGGGATTTCTTTTTCTTATAATAATGGTGAGTGGAATTTCACCTCCTTAGGATATGCTCGTGCCTTTGCAAGGCTTAATCTTGTCCACACACATATGAATCCAACCATATTAATTTTGGTTGAAGGCCCCCTTCAATTATTTTATTTAATTTTGCATTAAATTGAATTAGGGTTTCAATTGGGCTTAAATCTTGATTATTTTAATATCAAGATTCTCTCTCCTCCAGCTTAATTCAAATGAGACGCCCCTCTCATTTTCTTTGCTCTAGATGATGTTAAGAAACATTAGGGACCTTATTGAAGTGGTAATTTGCATATTGAACCCTAGGTTTTGGGTAAATTACACATTACACCAAAACTAGGTTTTTAATGCACAAGGATTGCTCTACAAACTTTATCTTGGTGCCCAAGCTTGTGGAAAACATACCACTACATCATATTCATTCTTATGATTTCTAAACATCAGGGGAACATCTTATCATGTGAAACTTGCAAGTTAACCCCTCAACTTGGGTAATTTGCACTTTAGTCCAAAAGTAACAAAATAATGTTTTGACATTATTCAAAAAGGATTGAAATTGAAATAAAATTTAACGACCCCGCCTCATGGTAACCCCCAATTAAGGGAGACCCAAAGGTCAGAGCCATTAAATAAATACAAGATCAAAGGTTCAACATATAATCAATAATAATTATTAAATTCTACTAACTAAACTGGAATTGGGTACAAAAAAAATTAAAACTTTACTCACCTTTTAAAACTTGAAAATCTAACTATCCACAGCTTGAATTACCCTATCTAATCCTCCTTGCACTTTATTTATCAATTTCATGATGTGTCACTTTACTGTTTGTGTTTTCAGGATTTTACCTAAAATGCCGACAAAACATCGATCAACAATTGTTGGTATGTGGAGGCAACCAAAATTTCACAATTAAGTCTAACAATTTAAATATTGCAATCAAGATAATTAGCAAGTCAATTTACATTTTCCATGTGACATTCCCCACCACTTTTGCCCTAACCCTGGATTTGACTTAAGGCCACCTTCTCAATCCCGAGCTTGGTGCCTGGGAGTCACCTTTCATGGTGCTCCATAGTCATGCCTCATTGACCACCTTCTCATTCCCGAGCTTGGTGTCTAGGGTCACCTCTCATGGTGCCCATTGGTCTACCCTCCTGGGCCTGACCTTTATGGCATCCTCCATCAGGGTGGCATGTAGGTGCAGGAATACACATTTAACTTAAATTGTAATAGTCATAGTCACTTTATAATTGCAATATGAACATCCAAACAGTTTAGTTGCATTCAATGCGATTAAACATCTGGGAATCTGTTAGGAAACTAAAGCGATTATTCATAATTAACCACATACCTGTTAAGCAGACTTGAATGCAGAAATAACCAATCAATCAGGAATCAAGCAAACACACACACACAATTATCTCTGAAAAGACATCCAATTTCTCCATCATTAATTATGTCATCATGATCTATCGCTCCTAATTGTCTTCTAGGGTTATTACTCCTTTTTAGGGTTTTAACCATAATTTAGGGTTTCACTTCCTTTTTATTACTTTTACCTTACTTTTATCAAGAAATGCATCAAACCCTAATTATTTTGTCTTATTTTCCATTAAGGTCCTTAAGATCAGGTTTGGACCATGAAAACCCTAATTTTCAGATTACTATATCTTTTCTTTTCTTTTCTTTTTCTCTAATTTAGGGTTTTTAAGCATCTTAACCATTATATTAAGTTTAAAACCCTAAACTTTGCAATTCTATTATCTAAAACAGTTTAAAACCATCTTAATCACTAATCAAGGTAAACATGCTCAAATTAACCTAACTGCAAGATTAAACATATCTTTTATCAACTATTAAGGTTCCTAACCACAAATTAATCCCTTTCCTATTAAAAAAACCACTTTTGCAAAAAGAGACAGATTTAGGCTTCCAAACCATTTTTAATGCATTCCTCATATTTTTCTGATCATTTTTCATGTATTGACTTTTTGCATTCGAGTTTTCTATCACCAGATATGATTTTATCAAGATAATTCCTTTTTTAGATTTATATACCATTTTCTAGAAAAAGCCAGGGCCACCCGATCCATGGTCCGTAGATCCACTGAGGATCTGACGGCCGCGGATGCGCGCGCCTGGACTAGCGATTAAAATGGATGAAAGACGATTCTGACCTTGTCGTGACTGAAGGGAGCGAGGGGCAAGTTGGTAATTTAGCGGGAAGTCTTCTTCAACCTCGCGTCGAGGTACAACAACTGTGCGGTCAACTCAGGTGTTGACTCTGAGCTCTCGTCCCTCTTTGCTCGCGCTAAACGGCAAGGGAGATCCGCCTTCCTTCCTCGAAGCCGACCACCAGTTCGATTCTACACCACGAGCACGCCAAGACCGCCCCCTTACTCGTCGGACTCCGGCGATGTATGCTACTGAAATAGGGGTGAAGGTTGAGGTAGTCGGAGCAATTGAGGGCACAGGGTTGTTCCTCACAGCAATCCAAAGAGGTTGGACTAGTGAAACAAGGTGTTGGTGCCCTCGCTCATCCTCCCCTATTTATAGGGTCGAGGCAGGCATCGCCAACTTTGGGCGTTTCCTAGATTGGCGACAAAACCTCAACAAAATAGGGATGTTTCCCTTCGTCTCTCTATCCCGAATTCAATGGGAATAATAGTTGGCTTTCATCTGCCCTGGATTGCGAGAAAAAAGGTTGGGAAACTCTCCCTGTTTCCAGCAGAGTTCCAGTCCGCTTGGGACTTGGACGATGAGCGTCCACCGTTGGATTAGGATCCAACGGGTTTCATCACTCGCGTTCAAAGGAAATATATATTAATTCAGGAATAATTCCCAAATCAAAGATAACTTGCAAAATTAATATCTCCCAAACCATAACTCCTATTTATCTCAAATTTTAATGGAACATTCCTTTTATTATTGCCTAGATTTATACAAAATTTGGGAAACAAAAAGAAATGAATGAGAAGGCTTCCTTCTCTCCCAAGTTTTCTTATTAATTACTCCAAATTCATTTATATTCCTTTTTCCTTTGTGATTATCTTGTGATTTTGGGTCCCTTGGACCTCAAGAAATCCTAAAGGCACGGTGTAAAAACCCAAAGTCTCTACTAAAAACATGATAAACAAAAACACCAAAAGTATGGCAGCGGAAGAATTAAATCTTGACATTATTCAAAATGTATAAAGAGTACATTATAAAATTTCCCAAATGGGAGTACAACTTTATACAAGCAACTACAGGGATCTAGGTAGAGGAAGACTTAACTAATGCAACATTGTCTCCAAACAAAACATCTATATAACATAAAAGCAACTATGATCATATATTATATGTTCTTCATCTTCTTATCCTATCCTTAGCCTTGGGTTCACCAAGCTTCCATGCGCACTCTGATCCTAACCTGGATGGTTGGGGTCATCCAGCAAGAGAAAGATAAAAGGTATGTGTTAATAAAAAGGAATAGGACAATTAATAATAAAAAGCTTTGCAATATAAAAGATTCTCCACAAGAAGAGATTTCCAAAGAAATGAGACCAATATATGAATATGAGAGAGAGAAACTGCCACAATTAAATATCAACAATTATCATATTTGCATGAATATAAATTATGACACAACGTCCTATCAATGTAGGGTGAGGCACCTACCGGACCTCACCAATGGCAGGGGGACTAAAACCCCAGTGCCTAAAAAGTGGCAGGGGGACTAAAACCCCAGTGCCTAATATATAAAATGGCAGGGGGACTAAAACCCCAGTGCCCGGCAGGAGGACTAAAACCTCAGTGCCCTGTGGGTGGTTTGTACTCATGTACACTACATTGTCAATTGGCCAAAAACTATATCATGCATAAACATTCACTTGGCAGCATAGTGAAAAGCAACAATAAGATGCAACAAGCATTGGGAATAAAACCCAAATAAATAATCTCAATCATCATGCCATCATAGGCAACATCATTATACAAGAATTCCAACAAGTAAAGGAGCCAACAAGGAACAACATTATATAATGTTTCCAAATATTTCAAAGGGATAAGCCAACATAGGCAACAACAAGATTCAAGAGTTACAATTAAATGAGTCACAAAGACATCCACAATATATAACATTTCCAAGTATTTCAAAAGATGAGCCAACAATGGTATAAGAAGCATAAAATAAGTAAAGAGCCAATAAATGTAATTAGAAGGATAACAAGGCTAGCATCAAAGTGATTGTGGGGTTGGAAAAGTTCCCAACTGAGGAATAGGTAGTTTGCACAATTAAAATAGGATCCACATACATAAAATAGGCTTCACATATTCAAATAGGGGCACATACAAAATAGGGCTCACATACAAAAATAGGTTTTCACATACCTTAGATATAAACATTACCATCATATCCACCAAACAGATAGCAAACCATCCATATATCCTAGTTATAAACATAACACATGCATTAATATATATAAAGACATAAATCATAAGAAAACCCTAATTTTACAAAACTACGATTTAAGGTTTAAAACCAAGCCCAAACGATTACTCATAATCTCCTGATTAAGAAAACATATTTTATTTTACAAAACAGAGTTAAAATGAATTAATTATGTATTTTAAAACATTTACATACTAAAAATGCCATTCAAAGCAAACTTCAGAAAACCCTTGAGAATCAGGTCTCAAAAACCACAAAATCAAATTCTACATTAAAAATCCTTTCCATCGACTATTTATTCATATTTTTCTGATAAAGGGTCGATTTACTATGAATTAAGTAAACCTGACCAATCAGAAATTAGGAAAACCATAGTGTGACAGGTATTAAAATCGAAATACAAATTCGATGTAAATTATAGGTGAAAGGACCAAAATGCCCTTGTTCGTTAAATCAAACCAATTAAAGCTACGAGGGCAGAGGAGTCATTTGCACCTGTCGATTGCTTTGCAAGCGAGAAACAAGATCTTGGGGTGAAAAGTCGATACTGCCCCTGCGATCAAAAGCTAACTATTGAAACAACGAGGGACTCCAGAGTCATTTCGTGACCTGGATTGCTTCACCTCGCAGACATGGCCGCGAGCAGAGCCAGGGAGACGTGGGTGGAAGCCAACTCTGAGTTCCAGAGATGCTCGAGTCAGGGAAACCGTTTCATCACCTTCGCCAGACCCTGGTGATGCAGAAGGAGCAACACACAAGGGAAAACGGATGCGGGAATGGCCAAAGGCCGCCGAGGACAGGAGGAAACAGGGGAAAGGAATTCGGGGTCAAAACGGCGAGATAGCTTCAAGTAAAGCTTCCGTTGTGATCGTGAAGTCGAGGCGAGGTCAAAGCAGGTGGCGGTGAGGTCGGAGGAGCTCAGAAGCTCTAAAACAGGTGGCGGCGGCGGACCTCACCGGCGGTCTATAGGACGCATCGGTTGGGGCATCCACAGGGAAAGACAAGAGTAGGAGGAGGTAGAGCCAAGGTCCTAGGTTCTTACCACATGAGGAATTGATGGGAGGTGGCCGGAGAAGATAACAGCAAGCCGAGATCGCCGGAGAAGAAGAACGGAGTAGGTCAGGGTGAAAGAGGGTAGGCTAGGGCCAATTGACCGTGGAGGAGTGACGTGCGGAGGCTTAGGATGGTTTTGTAGGTCTCGGGTAGGCAATGGGTGGATCTATCCCACTCTGTAACCCTTCCGCGAAAAGGAGGCGGAGAGCCCAGTTGGGCGTTTCACATTTAGGGAGACTTAGGTAGCGAGCTATGGCTCGTTGGAACCGGCTCGTCAAGACGAAGGTAACAGGCTTGAAATCGTGCGAAACGGTTAGCCACACACAGAGAACGTCGTGCGGGTAGGGGAGTCGGCCAGTCTGGAGAAACGGTCGGAGGTAGAAGACAAGGGTCCAACCGTCCGATCTAAGATCGACGGTCCCCAGGCATTGCTCAAGTCGCGTGACAGGAGATTAACGGAACTATAGCGTTACATTTTGATGTAAAAGAAATCGATGCAATAACTATATACACACCATATTAAAAGCTAATAAAATGGATTTGAAAGGTCAAATCAACTCCAAACAACACCAAATTTGAACCATAGGCTTATAACGACGCAAACTACAATGCTATATAATTAGAATCTCGTTTAATGCATAATAATACCATTAATAAATATATAGCTCATAAAGGAGCATAATAATATATTAAAATCAAGGAATTATATGAATATGCTATTTAATGAGAAACATGTGAGTAAATTCGACATATAAAACGCATTAGGGTACAAATACTCATTACTCAACAAAATAACATATTAATATGAAATAAAATCATATTTTGAGGAGAGAGAAACACTTAAGGTTAATATACACATATATGAACTCAAATACATATTATTAATAACATATTTATCCAAAAAGCTCCAAATAAACATAATCTAATATATTATCCCATAAATGACCAAATTACATAATTAACCCTAACTTATCTCCTAATGTGGGTTATTTGTGCAAACACCCCTCAATTTACATCAATGAGGGTAAATAGTGATTTCAACATCAATTTGTGCTTAAATTGCACAAGGAGTCCAAGAATGATCCAAAAGGATGGGAAATATGTGGAAAAGGTCCAAATGGACTAAAAGTCAAAGAAAATCTCAAAAGTGGGTAAATTGCAGGGAAGACCCTGAGATTCAGTATGTTACAACACACCACCCCTTAAAGAGGATTTCGTCCCCGAAATCACAACAAGAGAAAAGAGGGTGAGTGTGTAACATCCCAACCATAAACAACTAGGTTATAACCCTTAATCTAGGGTACCACATAAATCTACATAGGTGAGGTGTTACTAAGGTTTCCACAAAACCTATATCCTTTTATCAAACCCAACATAACATCTTGTTGCATAAACTCTATCATGAAAAGGCAGCATATCTATTATACTAACACTTGTGTCATATTTTATTACATCTTAACATTATATCATGGGTATCTCCCTCATTAAGGGTTTTAAGCACAATTAGGGTTTACAAGGCCATTACAACCTATATTAAACCGATCCCAACAACAATTAATGTATTAGGTCAAAACCTAAATAACTCAACATTATTACCCAATAACTCCATCATGTGGGATTATGCCATATAATTTTATCCAACAAATTATTACCCTAATAACAGGTCTAAGGGTATATGGATTATATCTAAGGAACATATTGGCACAACATCTAACATACTCATATCCATGTCATCACTAATCATTTTCTCTCACAACACTAATTACTATGAATTAACCTCACATTATATGAATCTAATTACTCATTATCCTATTAATGATTTTATCCATAAACCAGTAAGATGATCAATAAGATGTATTTTAATCAACAAGGTGCTATGCCTAACATGTGTTGCTAATTAGGTCACAACTATGATTAAGTGATTATAATCCATTTACATGCATTAAGGTATATCATGTGATGACACCTAATGTCACTAATGTGTCAAGAAAGGCATGAAGGGTATATATGTACATATGTTGTCAAGGCTAGATGATTACATCCTAGGGTTTAGGTCAACATGACCCTAACATGATAAAGCATCCTTAGGGTGTATTTTATCATACACATTTTATCATTAGGGTGACTTAATCCAAACTATGTATATCTACATATGAACAATTAATGATTATGTGCATCAAGAGTATATTAAGGTTCAAGCATATGGATTATGTGACTTATCCATTTGTTTATTATCAAACAAGATGAATTACAAACATATTAGGTTTATTAAACTCTAAACACATAAGCTCTCTATTCCCATGTCTAAGGAGTTGGGATTTCTTGATTTCAAGGCATTGAGGGACTCCAACCCCCTAAAGAAGATTTCGTCCTCGAAATCAGCAACCCAAAAATCTACAAGGTACTAACACTACCTCTTTACTCAAAGGGTTGACTAAGTCAAACTATTTTAAGGGTATAAAGCCCAACATTAAAGGTCTTACTAAAATCTATCTTCCAACTCAAGGTATAACATAGGGTACACTAAACCCTAAACATGGAAATCTAAGGCTCATATAAGATACTTAGGGTTTACAAGATGATTTTTGTTTTGAAAAAAAGAAATCAATTCATCATATAAGGGTTATAAAGGTTATTCAACAATAAGGTAATGTCTAAAGGTAGACTATTTTGAGCTGTGCGTTTCAGATCAGGCCAGGCCAGGTCATATGAGCTCAGGAGTCCTCGTGACCAAGCTAGTGGGGCGGAGGAAAATATTGCCAGCCCCCAAGCTCTGACCCTTTCTAGACACCATCACTTCAACTTCTTGCTCTAATAGCTACTCAATTAGACAATTCACCAAAAAGTTGACAAATTTTATATCTAATATGAAGTTATTGTGATCCTAAATCAAACATTATAGGTCAACTCTAAGGTGAAAGACTAACTAAAGGGAAACTATATAAGATAAGGGTTCTATCTAGGAGACAATTTTGAACTAGTCAAGAATCCGACTACCTTGATGCTCTGATACCATGCTGTAAAGACCCAAAGTCTCTACTAAAAACATGATAAACAAAAACACCAAAAGTATGGCAGCGGAAGAATTAAATCTTGACATTATTCAAAATGTATAAAGAGTACATTATAAAATTTCCCAAATGGGAGTACAACTTTATACAAGCAACTACAGGGATCTAGGTAGAGGAAGACTTAACTAATGCAACATTGTCTCCAAACAAAACATCTATATAACATAAAAGCAACTATGATCATATATTATATGTTCTTCATCTTCTTATCCTATCCTTAGCCTTGGGTTCACCAAGCTTCCATGCACACTCTGATCCTAACCTGGATGGTTGGGGTCATCCAGCAAGAGAAAGATAAAAGGTATGTGTTAATAAAAAGGAATAGGACAATTAATAATAAAAAGCTTTGCAATATAAAAGATTCTTTACAAGAAGAGATTTCCAAAGAAATGAGACCAATATATGAATATGAGAGAGAGAAACTGCCACAATTAAATATCAACAATTATCATATTTGCATGAATCTAAATTATGACACAACGTCCTATCAATGTAGGGTGAGGCACCTACCGGACCTCACCAATGGCAGGGGGACTAAAACCCCAGTGCCTAAAAAGTGGCAGGGGGACTAAAACCCCAGTGCCTAATATATAAAATGGCAGGGGGACTAAAACCCCAGTGCCCGACAGGAGGACTAAAACCTCAGTGCCCTGTGGGTGGTTTGTACTCATGTACACTACATTGTCAATTGGCCAATAACTATATCATGCATAAACATTCACTTGGCAGCATAGTGAAAAGCAACAATAAGATGCAACAAGCATTGGGAATAAAACCCAAATAAATAATCTCAATCATCATGCCATCATAGGCAACATCATTATACAAGAATTCCAACAAGTAAAGGAGCCAACAAGGAACAACATTATACAATGTTTCCAAATATTTCAAAGGGATCAGCCAACATAGGCAACAACAAGATTCAAGAGTTACAATTAAATGAGTCACAAAGACATCCACAATATATAACATTTCCAAGTATTTCAAAAGATGAGCCAATAATGGTATTAGAAGCATAAAATAAGTAAAGAGCCAATAAATGTAATTAGAAGGATAACAAGGCTAGCATCAAAGTGATTTTGGGGTTGGAAAAGTTCCCAACTGAGGAATAGGTAGTTTGCACAATTACAATAGGATCCACATACATAAAATAGGCTTCACATATTCAAATAGGGGCACATACAAAATAGGGCTCACATACAAAAATAGGTTTTCACATACCTTAGATATAAACATTACCATCATATCCACCAAACAGATAGCAAACCATCCATATATCCTAGTTATAAACATAACACATGCATAAATATATATAAAGACATAAATCATAAGAAAACCCTAATTTTACAAAACTACGATTTAAGGTTTAAAACCAAGCCCAAACGATTACTCATAATCTCCTGATAAAGAAAACATATTTTATTTTACAAAACAGAGTTAAAATGAATTAATTATGTATTTTAAAACATTTACATACTAAAAATGCCATTCAAAGCAAACTTCGGAAAACCCTTGAGAATCAGGTCTCAAAAACCACAAAATCAAATTCTACATTAAAAATCCTTTCCATCGACTATTTATTCATATTTTTCTGATAAAGGATCGATTTACTATGAATTAAGTAAACCTGACCAATCAGAAATTAGGAAAACCATAGTGTGACAGGTATTAAAATCGAAATACAAATTCGATGTAAATTATAGGTGAAAGGACCAAAATGCCCTTGTTCGTTAAATCAAACCAATTAAAGCTACGAGGGCAGAGGAGTCATTTGCACCTGTTGATTGCTTTGCAAGCGAGAAACAAGATCTTGGGGTGAAAAGTCGATACTGCCCCTACGATCAAAAGCTAACTATTGAAACAACGAGGGACTCCAGAGTCATTTCGTGACCTGGATTGCTTCACCTCGCAGACATGGCCGCGAGCAAAGCCAGGGAGATGTGGGTGGAAGCCAACTCTGAGCTCCAGAGATGCTCGAGTCAGGGAAACTGTTTCATCACCTTCGCCAGACCCTGGTGATGCAGAAGGAGCAACACACAAGGGAAAACGGATGCGGGAATGGCCAAAGGCCGCCGAGGACAGGAGGAAACAGGGGAAAGGAATCTGGGGTCAAAACGGCGAGATAGCTTCAAGTAAAGCTTCCGTTGCGATCGTGGAGTCGAGGCGAGGTCAAAGCAGGTGGCGGTGAGGTCGGAGGAGCTCAGAAGCTCTAAAACAGGTGGCGGCGGCGGACCTCACCGGCGGTCTATAGGACGCATCGGTTGGGGCATCCACAGGGAAAGACAAGAGTAGGAGGAGGTAGAGCCAAGGTCCTAGGTTCTTACCACACGAGGAATTGATGGGAGGTGGCCGGAGAAGATAACAGCAAGACGAGATCGCCGGAGAAGAAGAACGGAGTAGGTCAGGGTGAAAGAGGGTAGGCTAGGGCCAATTGACCGTGGAGGAGTGACGTGCGGAGGCTTAGGATGGTTTTGTAGGTCTCGGGTAGGCAATGGGTGGATCTATCCCACTCTGTAACCCTTCCGCGAAAAGGAGGCGGAGAGCCCAGTTGGGCGTTTCACATTTAGGGAGACTTAGGTAGCGAGCTATGGCTCGTTGGAACCGGCTCGTCAAGACGAAGGTAACGGGCTTGAAATCGTGCGAAACGGTTAGCCACACAGAGAGAACGTCGCGCGGGTAGGGGAGTCGGCCAGTCTGGAGAAACGGTCGGAGGTAGAAGACAAGGGTCCAACCGTCCGATCTAAGATCGACGGTCCCCAGGCATTGCTCAAGTCGCGTGACAGGAGATTAACGGAACTATAGCGTTACATTTTGATGTAAAAGAAATCGATGCAATAACTATATACACACCATATTAAAAGCTAATAAAATGGATTTGAAAGGTCAAATCAACTCCAAACAACACCAAATTTGAACCATAGGCTTATAACGACGCAAACTACAATGCTATATAATTAGAATCTCGTTTAATGCATAATAATACCATTAATAAATATATAGCTCATAAAGGAGCATAATAATATATTAAAATCAAGGAATTATATGAATAGGCTATTTAATGAGAAACATGTGAGTAAATTCGACATATAAAACGCATTAGGGTACAAATACTCATTACTCAACAAAATAACATATTAATATGAAATAAAATCATATTTTGAGGAGAGAGAAACACTTAAGGTTAATATACACATATATGAACTCAAATACATATTATTAATAACATATTTATCCAAAAAGCTCCAAATAAACATAATCTAATATATTATCCCATAAATGACCAAATTACATAATTAACCCTAACTTATCTCCTAATGTGGGTTATTTGTGCAAACACCCCTCAATTTACATCAATGAGGGTAAATAGTGATTTCAACATCAATTTGTGCTTAAATTGCACAAGGAGTCCAAGAATGATCCAAAAGGATGGGAAATTTGTGGAAAAGGTCCAAATGGACTAAAAGTCAAAGAAAATCTCAAAAGTGGGTAAATTGCAGGGAAGACCCTGAGATTCAGTATGTTACACACGGATTCCTATATTGGGAAATATTAGTTTGCCTTTATCTTCTTTTAATTGTCAATTACTCACATTTCCCTTTTATTAAACAATTTCTTTTCCTTATTAATTCTCTTTTCTTTTCAATTGAGCTTAATGGCCAACAAATCCTATCATCAATCAATCAAGGCTTTTTTTATACGAAATCCACTGCAAATCAAGGAAAAAGATTTCATTTATTCATCAAAAGAGAATTACATCTTCCTTTACATAATCAAGAAATAAGGTTATAACATCCTCCCCTCCTTATAGGAATTTTGCCCTCAAAATTCAAACAATCAAACAAACAATTCAGGGTATGTTTTCTCCATGTCCGCCTTCAGCTCCCATGTGGCCTCATCCTCTACATGGTGCCTTCAAAGAACCTTTACCATCTCTATTCTCTTGCATCTGAGCTCTTTCACCTTGGTATATAGAATCCGCACAGGTGACTCAGGATAAGTCAGCTTTCCTTGAAGCTCAATAGGTTCAATGCTCAACACATGGCTCAGATCTTACACATATCACTTCAGGTTAGACACGTGAAACACATCATGCATCATGCTATACTGAGGGGGTAACGCCAAACGGTATGCAGCTTCGCCAATCCGTTCAAATACCTCAAACAGACCCACGTATCGGGGACTCAACTTTCCTCTGTTCTTAGCTATAGCTCGGAGTGGTCGGATTTTCAAAAACACATGATCTCCCACAGTGAAATGCACATCAGTCCGCTTTGCATCAGCATACGACTTCTTTCGATCCTTGTCTCTCTTCAGCCTTTGCTTGATCAAAGCCACTTTATCAGCATACACTTGGAGCTCATCTGACCTCAACAAGGTCCTCTCACCCACATCATCCCAGTGAAGTGGGGACCGACACGGTCTTCCATACAAAGCTTCATACGGAGGCATCCCAATACTGGCTTGGTAGCTGTTGTTGTAGGCGAACTCTGCTAAAGGCAGGTATTTCTCCCATGAGCCACCCCAATCGAACACACAAGCTCTCAACATATCTTCTAAGGTCTGGATTGTCCTTTCTGACTAACCATCTGTTTGGGGGTGATAAGCGGTACTAAACTTTAACCTGGTACTAAGTTCCTCTTGAACTTCCTTCCATAACTTGGAAGTGAACTTTGGGTCTCTATTTGAAATGATCGATCATGGTACACCATGCAACCACACTATCTCTCTGATGTACAACTCAACTAGGTATGCCACCTTAGCAGTGGTCTTCAAGGCAAGGAAGTGTGCTGACTTGGTAAGACGATCTACCACGACCCATATCGCATCATGACCCTTCTTGGTCCGGGGTAGACCCACCACAAAATCCATGGTGACCTGCTCCCATTTCCATTCTGGAATTTCTATCGACTGTAAAAGTCCGCCAGGTCATTGGTGTTCATCCTTCACCATCTGGCACGTAAGACAACTGGCCACCCATGATGCAATGTCTTTCTTCATTCCTGGCCACCAGAAAAATCGTTGCAGATCCTTGAACATCTTAGTAGTTCCCGGGTGTACTGTATATTTGGATCCATGTGCTTCTTGCAGAATACGCTCCTTCATTGGTGAATCCACAGGAACCCACATGTGATTCTCAAACATGATTCCTCCATCCACTCCTCCGGATAGACGAGTTTGTGGCTTCATTATTAAACCTTTCATCTTGTCTAGCTCTCCACTGGTCGACTGTGCAGCTATGATCTCACTCAACAACTCAGATTGAATCTGGATATTATCCAACTGAACTCGGTCCTCTAACGGTTGTGGAGTCCATTCCACAAGTTCCTCCAAACTCTTCCACTGACTGGACAAAACAGCTACACACTTAAGCTGTTTTTGGCTCAACGCATCAGCCACGACATTCGCCTTACCAGGATGGTAGGCGATGGTGAAGTCGTAATCCTTCATGTACTCCATCCATCGCCGTTGTCGTAGGTTCAGATCTCTTTGTGTCAGCAGGTATTTCAAACTCTTATGGTCGGTGAAGATTTCAAAGATAGCACCGTACAGGTAATGCCGCCGTATCTTTAAAGCATGGATGATAGCAGCTAATTCCAGGTCATGTATCGGGTAATTCACCTCATTTAGCTTGAGCTGCCGGGAAGCATATGAAACCACATGCCGATCTTGTTCCAACACATAGCCAAGTCGCATCTTCGAAGCATCAGTGAATATCATGAAACCCTCATTGCCAGAAGGTAGAGTCAACACATGAGCGGTGGTCAGCTTCTCTTTCAATTTTTGGAAGCGAGCTTCACATACGTCAGACCACACGAACTTCACATCCTTTCGGGTCAACATAGTTAGCGGTAAAGCAGTCTTGGAGAAATCCTTGATGAAGCGACGGTAGTATCCGGCCAATCCCAAGAAGCTGCGAATCTCGGAGGGGTTCTTTGGTGCCGGCCAGTCTCAAACTGCCGATACTTTGGCTGGATCTACGGCGATTGTTCCTCCTGAGATGATGTGTCCAAGAAACATGACTTGGTCAAAAAAAAACTCACATTTCGAGAACTTTCCGAAAAACTTATGCTTTCTCAGGATATCAAGGACTCTACCCAGGTGTTCACGGTGTTGGGCTAGGTCATCCGAATACACTAAGATGTCATCTATGAACACTATCACAAAAGAGTCAAGGAAGGGCTGGAACACACTATTCATGAGGTTCATGAAGACACTCGGTGCATTGGATAATCCAAACGGCATGACCACGAACTCATAGTGGCCATAGCGGGTTCTGAAAGCTGTTTTGGGTATATCCTCACTTCTCACTCTCACCTGGTGGTATCCGGACCTCAAATCGATCTTGGAAAAGACTCGAGCTGATTTGAGTTGGTCGTACATGTCATCTATTCTAGGCAAAGGATACTTATTCTTAATGGTTGCCTGATTGATCATCCGATAATCAATACACATTCGAAGCGACCCATCCTTCTTTTTTACAAAGAGGACCGGTGCTCCCCATGGCGATGTACTGGGTCGGATGAACCCCTTATCTAACAACTCTTGCAATTGGGTCTTCAACTCAAGCAACTCAGCATGGGCCATTTTATAGGGTGCCTTAGATATAGGGTTAGTCCCAGGAGCTAACTCAATCAAGAAGTCTACCTCCCTCTCAGGGGGAATCCCTGGTAGATCATATGGAAACACATCCGCGTACTCCCGAACCACCTCTATGTCCTCTAAGGATTGCGCCTTAACCTTGGGTACGGTAACTATGGCTAAGTAGGCTCGACAACTCTTGGATATCATCCGTTCAGCTTTCAAAGCGGATATGTAAAGACTGGTTGTCGCATCTTTCCTTCCTCGAATGGTGAAGTGTGGATAACCGGTCTTTCTAATGAGAATCTTCTTCTCTCTACAGTCAATCTGGGCCCTATAGGTGGAAAGCCAGTCCATACTGATGATTACATCAAAATCATTCGTGTCGAGAAGGATGAAGTCAGTGGGAAGCTCATGGTTCAGATACTTAACTGGAAACACAGGGGTTTTCAAAAGAGAGGTATAAATATGACCACTCGGGGTTGTGACATCCAAAACATAACCCAAATCCTAGATATCCAAACCAAGCATAGTTGCCAGATTTCTCGAAATAAAAGTATTAGTAGAACCAGAATCAAAAAGTGCTTTTACATTTTGTCCCATGATTTCCAGCAAGCCTACATAGTTATTCCACATTAGAAATCTATTACATGGTCTACTGAGCTAAAAGGGAAAACTCTATGGGTTATTACCCTCGATCAACTTATTAGCATTCGCTCGAGCTTCTTCATTGTCGATGGCGAACACTCTAGCTTGTCTCCTCTCTCCAGCTGGAGGTGCTCCGGCTGGTGCTCCTACTGGGGGTGCTGCAGCTGCTGGCTGTGCTGCCACAGGTTGTGACCCCAAAGGTCCTCTTGGGTCAGGATGAGGGCAGTTGGCGATGAAGTGTCCCTCTTGTTGACATTTGAAACACACCTTCTTCTCAAAGTGGCACTTCCCAGGATGTGCCCGTCCACAGGTGCGACACTGCTAGAGGCGACCACGGGGCTTGCCTTTGTGCCCATGCTTGTTCTTGTTGTGGTTGCGTCCTTGTCCCTTCCTGTGTTCATTCCTCTGCCCTTGAGCTCCTTCAGTGAAACCCAAGTACCCTTTGGATTGGTTCTGTGCAGACATCAGTATCCTTTCCATGTCCAAGGCGATGTTGTAGGCTTCGACGAAGGTCTTTGGCTTACCAGCCATCACATGAGGCTTGATGGCAGGGTGAAGACGTTCCATGAAGTGGTCCACCCTCCTCTCTTCATCCATCATGTGTCCAAAACGTTCCAGAAGGCGGAACCTATGACCAAAGTCCGCAACTGAAGAGCTTCCTTGAGTCATGCTGATGAACTCTCTTTCTTTCTCTTTCTTTGCTGAGATGGGGAGGAATCTGGCGGTGAAGATGGTCTTGAAGTCAGTCCATGCCATCGGCTCCTCACTTAGGTCTCTTCCCATGATATGGTTCTCCCACCATATCTTGGTTGCACCTTCCAAAAGATGAGTAGCAAACAGAACCTTCTTATTTGGTTGTACTTCGAGCATACGGAACCCATTCTCGACTGCGAGCAGCCAAGCTTCGGCCTTGTCGACTACTTCAGACTTGTCTTCTCCCTATAACTTCTCGACGTTTAGCTTGACAAAGTCCAGGATGGTGGCTCCAAGTCGAGGATGAATTGGAAGTGACTCACCATTCTCAGCTCTAGCTATGTCCCTAAGGGCCAGGGCACGAATAGACTCAGTCAGTTGCTTTTGTTGTTCCATCCAAACTGCATCTCTTGTGTGAACCACCATGGCTGGTTCTGGACCACTGGGTTGGTCTTCTTCCATCTGGGCTTCCTCTTCGAACCCATGGTATTCCTCATATTCTGGTCCTTCCCCTTGCTCTTGGTTGACACTGGGCATTGGTTCAGGGTTGGGGGCCTCATGCACAGCCTCTTCAGGCCTCTTTTTCTTCTTAGAGGTCTCTCCACCGTGGTTCCGCTTCCTCTTCTCGGAAGACCCATTCTCCTTACGGGGTGGTCCACCATCACTGGTGGAAAAAGGGATAGCCACGACTTTCGTACGAGCCATCTGTACAAACACACCAAAAAGACTTTTAGTTTACCTTTAAACTAATTACACTTATGTCGATGACATCTTAATTACGTATCTTTTATTAATTTTGGTGGAGGATCCCTTAGACCTTATCAACCTTAACCCATACCACATGAGGGTGAGGAAGAGAGAGAAAATCCTAATCCTTAAAATCCTTAAGAGAATTTTTGAGTTGAGGAGAGATGAGCAAGATGAGAGAGTCCTAAAGGTATCTTATTTCGATTCGTATCCTAAGACATCGGCCAGACAGTCACACAATCTGGGAGTCCTCGTATTCCGACTAGAGGTGCGGAGGAAAATCTTGCCAGCCCCCGGAAGTGATCCTTTTCTAGACACCTCAGTCTTTCGGACACTCCTCTAATAACTCCCTCGGTTCCATGGAATTTGTAAAATTCAATAATTATTAATGATTAGACGGAGAACCTATGCTCTGATACCAATTGTAACGACCCCGCCTCCTGGTAACCCCCAATTAAGGGAGACCCGAAGGTCAGAGCCATTAATTGAATACAGGATCAAAGGTTCAACATATAATCAACAATAATTATGAAATTCTACTAACTAAACTGGAATTGGGTACAAATTTTTTTTAAAACTTTACTTACCTTTTAAAACTTGTAAATCTAACTATCCACAGCTTGAATTACCCTATCTAATCCTTCTTGCACTTTATTTATCAATTTCACGATGTGTCACTTTACTGTTTGTGTTTTCAGGATTTTACCTAAAACGCTGACAAAACATCGATCAACAATTGCTGGTATGTGAAGGCAACCAAAATTTCACAATTAAGTCTAACAATTTAAATATTGCAATCAAGATAATTAGCAAGTCAAATTACATTTTCCATGTGACATTCCCCACCGCTTTTGCCCTAACCCTGGATTTGACTTAAGGCCACCTTCTCAATCCCGAACTTGGTGCCTGGGAGTCACCTTTCATGGTGCTCCATAGTCATGCCTCATTGACCACCTTCTCATTCCTATGCTTGG
Source organism: Alisma plantago-aquatica (assembly GCA_963693085.1). Classification (NCBI taxonomy): domain Eukaryota; kingdom Viridiplantae; phylum Streptophyta; class Magnoliopsida; order Alismatales; family Alismataceae; genus Alisma; species Alisma plantago-aquatica. The sequence continues at coordinate 1,305,491,440 of OY856409.1, read as the reverse complement.
TGTCTAGGGTCACCTCTCATGGTGCCCATTGGTCTACCCTCCTGGGCCTGACCTTTATGGCATCCTCCATCAGGGTGGCATGTAGGTGCAGGAAAACACATTTAAATTAAATTGCGATAGTCATAGTCACTTTATAATTGCAATATGAACATCCAAACAGTTTAGTTGCATTCAATGCGATTAAACATCTGGGAATCCGTCAGGAAACTAAAGCGGTTATTCATAATTAACCACATACCTGTTAAGCAGACTTGAATGCAGAAATAACCAATCAATCAGGAATCAAGCAAGCACACACACACACAATTATCCCTAAAAAGACATCCAATTTCTCCATCATTAATTATGTCATCATGATCTATCGCTCCTAATTGTCTTCTAGGGTTATTACTCCTTTTTATGGTTTTAACCATAATTTAGGGTTTCACTTCCTTTTTATTACTTTTACCTTACTTTTATCAAGAAATCCATCAAACCCTAATTATTTTGTCTTATTTTCCATTAAGGTCCTTAAGATCAGGTTTGGACCATGAAAACCCTAATTTTCAGATTACTATATCTTTTCTTTTCTTTTTCTCTAATTTAGGGTTTCTAAGCATCTTAACCATTATATTAAGTTTAAAACCCTAAACTTTGCAATTCTATTATCCAAAACAAGTTAAACCATCTTAATCACTAATCAAGTTAAACATGCTCGAATTAACCTAACTGCAAGATTAAACATATCTTTTATCAACTATTAAGGTTCCTAACCACAAATTAATCCCTTTCCTATTAAAAAAAAGCACTTTTGCAAAAAGAGATAGATTTAGGCTTCCAAACCATTTTTAGTGCATTCCTCATATTTTTTTGATCATTTTTCATGTATTGACTTTTTGCATCCGAGTTTTCTATCACCATATATGATTTTATTAAGATAATTCCTTTTTTAGATCTATATACCATTTTCTTGGAAAAAGCCAGGGCCACCCGATCCATGGTCCGCAGATCCACTGAGGATCTGACAGCCGTGGATGCACGCGCCTGGACTAGTGATTAAAATAGATGAAAGACGATTCTGACCTTGTCGTGACTGAAGGGAGCGAGGAGCAAGTTGGTAATTTAGCGGGAAGTCTTCTTCAACCTCGCGTCGAGGTACAGCAACTGCGCGGTCAACTCAGGTGTTAACTCCTAGTTCTCGTCCCTCTTTGCTCGTGCTGAACGGCCCAGGAGCTCCGCCTTCCTTCCTCGAAGTCGGCTACCAGTTCGATTCTACACCACGAGCACGCCAAGACCGCCCCCTTACTTGTCGGACTCTGGCGATGTATGCTACTGAAACAGGTGTGAAGGTCGAGGTAGTCGGAGCAATTGAGGGCACAGGGTTGTTCCTCGCAGCAATCCACAGAGGTTGGACTAGTAAAACAAGGTGTTGGTGCCCTCGCTCATCCTCCCCTATTTATAGGGTCGAGGCAGGCATCGCCAGCTTTGGGCGTTTCCTGGATTGGCGACAAAACCTCAACAAAATAGGGATGTTTCCCTTCATCTCTCTATCCCTAATTCAATGGGAATAATAATTGGCTTTCATCTGCCCTGGATCGCAAGGAAAAAGGTTGGGAAACTCTCCCTATTTCCAATAGAGTTCCAGTCTGCTTGGGACTTGGATGATGAGCGTCCACCGTTGGATTAGGATCCAACAGGTCTCATCACTCGCGTTCAAAGGAAATATATATTAATTCAGGAATAATTCCCAAATCAAAGATAACTTGCAAAATTAATATCTCCCAAACCATAACTCCTATTTATCTCAAATTTTAAGGGAATGTTCCTTTTATTGTTACCTAGCTTTGTACAAAATTTGGGAAACGAAAAGCAATGAATGAGAAGGCTTCCTTCTCTCTCAAGTTTTCTTATTAATTACTCCAAATTCATTTATATTCCTTTTTCCTTTGTGATTATCTTGTGATTTTGGGTCCCTTGGACCTCAAGAAATCCTAAAGGCACGGATTCCCATATTGGGGAATATTAGTTTGCCTTTATCTTCTTTTAATTGTCAATTACTCACATTTCCCTTTTATTAAACAATTTCTTTTCCTTATTAATTCTCTTTTCTTTTCAATTGAGCTTAATGGCCAACAAAGCCCATCATCAATCAATCAAGGCCTTTTTATACGAAATCCATTGCAAATCAAGGAAAAAGATTTCATTTATTCATCAAAAGAGAATTACATCTTCCTTTACATAATCAAGAAATTAAGGTTATAACATATAAGCTCCTCTTGAGCCTTAATTACTTTTCACCAAATAATATTAAGCATATAACCATCTTTCTTAATCAAAACTCCTAGGGTTAAAGTATAACCCAGGTCAGGGATGTGACAATACCCTTCTTTATTTCCTTCTGAGGAGACTGTATAACAGTGCAATATTATAGGCATCTATGGGAATAAACAACTGTACAACCCATATTCCAACTCCTATAATCTAGGTTGGAGAGACCATCCCAATTTCTCCTACCGCAACAACAACACTCAAAATCCCCAACCACCCCTGAATAATCAACATCATCATGTTGGGAATAGACCATCTGTAAGCAACAATCCTTCATGATTCAATAACAATAGCCCAAATCCCAATCAACTCTAGCCATACTCAAAAACCAATCTGGAATCACTCCTAGAGAACTTTGTCTCATGTAAGATCAAGCATAATGAAGAGTTTTGCCAACAGAGACGAGAACTTGAACGACAATAGAAAATTTTCCATCCTTGATATTTGTCTTGGCATGAGAAACTATGGCTTTAAGAGATTGGGCATGCAAAAAAGACAATGGTGGGTCATTATCCTGACAAGGAGTTGTCGGATACTGTCAGGTTTTGAATTCCATGTTTCTAGGACCTTAAGGATCATAAGTTGTTGGAGCGAGACATATTTTCATGCTAAGCATTCATGAACAGACTTATTAGAAAAGTTGTAGAGAACGCACATAAAGAGTAGCAGAAGACGAACCCAAGCATCAATAGAGTAAGGACAAGAAATCACTTACTGTAGGACAACACATAACATCGACGAATGACAAACAACAAAGAAGTGTGGTTCTATTTACCACATGGACACCTACACAAAAAATAGAATCAATAAAATTCACGTTGAGCTCAAGACAGTTCACAGGAGGTGGTGGTGGTTCAAATACTAACAGACCATCAAGGTACAAGGAATAGGAGTTGGAAATCCATACTTGATGGAAGCAGGCAAGCCAACAGTCACGTCAATCGGACACTGACTAGGATGACAGAGTAAAGTGGTTGTAGCATTAGAGCCGTCAGAAGCGCGGTGGAGCAAGTCTAAGACCAAAGTTGGGTGACAAGACATAGGCCACATGCCCATTGTTTTCAAGAGCAGAGAGCAGAGACTAAGCCTTCCCAAGATAAAGAGAAAATTACATTTAGAACCCTCTGCGAGCTTTGTTATATATTATAGACAAGTCTCCTTAGACAATATATAAATTTGAAAATTAAAGATAAAAGTGTAGTTTACACACACATGGATTAGTTTAGAATTCAAGAACATAATGGAAAAATTACATTCACCCCCTTTGTGGGCTTTCTTATTTAGTATTGATGAGTCTCCTTACAAAATATGTAATTCTAAAAATCAAACAAAAGTATAGTTTACACACAGGGACTAGTTCATAGTTCCAAAAAGTAATAGATAAAATTACATTTCACCCCTTTGCACACTTTCTTATATAATATAGATGAGTCTCCCTATAAAATATATAATTTTAAAAATCAAAGGCAAAAGTGTAATACACACGCATGGACCATTTCGTAATTTTAGAAAATAATAGAGAAAAAATACATTCAACTCCTATGTGTGCGTTCTTATATAGTATAGATGAGTGTCTTTACATAATACATGATTTTAATAATTAAAGGTAAAAGTAAAGTTTACACAGATAGGTGTAGTTTACAATTTCACAAAATAAAGGAGAAAATACATTCAACCTCCTCTGTGTTTTTTTATGTAGTATGGATGAGTCTCCTTATACCAAATATATCTTTAAAATTAGCAATAAAAAGTTTATTGTACCCAAATATGGACCAAATTGTAATTAAAAAAAATAAATGAATAAAATTACATGCAGTCACTTTTGTAGGTTTCCTTATATAGTATAGACGAGTCTCCTTATACAATATATAATTTAAAAAATAAAAGACAAAAGTTTAGTGTGCACATTGGGGCTAATTTGTAATTCAAAAAATAATGGAAAAATTCATTCAACTCCATCTACATACTTTCTTAGATAATATAAATGAGTATCTTTGCACAATATGTAATTTTAAAAATTAAAGTGTAGTGTACACATAATGACCTATTTATAATTTTTAAAAATAATGGAGAAAAGAACGTTCAACCTCTCCAAGAACAATCTTATGTATACATCACATAGAGTGAGTCTTCTTACACAATATATAATTTAAAAAATAAAAAAATGTAATGTACATATGGACCAATTTGTAATTCTAAAAAAGAATGAGAAAAATTACACCCAACCCCCTCTTCGGGCTTACTGAGTCTCCTTACACAATATATAATTCTAAAATTAAAGAAAAAATATAGAATACACCCAAGGACCAATATGTAATCCAAAAAATAATAAAGAAATGTTACTTTCTATGAATTTTCTTAATAGGTAAATATTTCTCTATCTTATGAGTTTGAAAATATACACTAAGGTTGCGCTTGGTACGTGGTGAAAAAATAAATAGCGATGGAAAAGAAAACAATAATTGACATAGAGGTTATTAAAATATATTGTTTGATAATATGTGCATGGTAAAAGAGATAGAGACTAAGAAAAATTTTAAAAAATTAGGTGAAATTCTTTATAAAAATATCCTACACAATAAAAATATTATTTTCGACACACGTCTAAATAAGTAGTGGAGTCTTGAAAGAATTTTACAATAATTCACCATATTTCTTCATAGAACAAAAACAGTCTAAATTTTTCTATCGAATATTTCCTGTTCCGTGTAACAAACAACAAATTTTATTTCATCAACATTCCCCTCCCCATAATTCAATGTTTTATGTTATATTATAAATTATACTGCCAGGTTTCGTCGGGGCCTTGTGGAACTTCCTTTATCACATTCCCCTGTTGGTCAGGAGAAATCATCATATATAGTCACACCAGCAATCTCCTTGGTGCACTCTTCTCCCCCCGTTTTAGGTCGTCGGAACGGCCAGCTCTCCTCATGGACCGCTACAGAGGTGAACGTTTCGGCGAAGGCGGGGGTAGGCACTCCCGGCAGCCCTCCCGTTGGAATGACGGCCCAACCGGTGACCAACACCACCGCTACCAGGAGGCACGTGATGGTGGCGGTGGCAGCGGCAGCGGCGGCGAAGGCTTCTCCGGCGGGCGCCACCATCCTTACCGCAGAGGTTCTTTTGATCGTCCACCAGCTCGCGGCGGAGGCGGGAGGAATGCTGGATTTCGCTCCGGGCCCGGTGGCAGTTTTAATTCGTTAGGTGACTATCCACCGCCGAGTGGCGCCACAAGACACGGTAGCGGCGCCTTTATAGGTTCTGACAGAGGGAGATCTCCGGGTAAATTTGAATACTTTTCTACAATGCTATTTTTTTCCTGTTTACTGGCAACATTTCTGGTGTGGACTGAGGTCACGAATCAGCTCGCCCTTATGGTTTAGGGCTTTCTCTCCATGGGCTCAGATTTTTAGAATTATCAGTTTAACTGACCTTGTTACTTCCTGGAGGATGATGCTATTTTTTCGTCTTGATGTTAAGCAGTAGCCGTCAGTGAACGGGGTTTGGTTATTGTTCTTTGCTGACTTGCATAAGTATATATAGGCCACAAGTTGAAGTTGACTTATTCTTTCTAATTCCAGATTTTGGTTCAGATAAAAATTAAAACGCTACTTTTTCTGTCCTGCATGTCTCAGTATACTAACCTCTACCTTGAGCATATAATAATACATTTCATGTAACTGTTTTTGCTGCTACTAAGAAGCTACATATGGTTTTGCAGACAATTTTGATGGAACAAAATTTGCAAAGCTGTTTATCGGTTCGGTACCCAGGACAGCGACAGAACAAGAGGTAAGCCCTTACACCTAGAGATACCAGTTTAGTGGTCCACATAATGTTAATGAAAATCATACCTCTTACCCTAAACATTGCATATTTGTTGCAAAAATGAACCCTTTCTAATTTCAAAACTCAAAATTTTAACCATGTGAAAAGTGTTACCCAAAACCCTTCTTGAGAAATTGAAAAGACAAGTAGTAGATAATGAAAGAAGGTCTATCATGTAAGAACGTTTCATGGATTACCCATCTCTTAGTGCTACCAACAAGCATTAACAAAGCATGCCCAATATCTGTCAATAGACAGGTGTGGAAACCGTTTGCCAAGGAGTTGCTTCCAATTCAACTATAAAACCTTTATGAGACAATATCACCACCTTTTGCATCATAGAAAATGGCCTTGAAAACGTTTGACCTCACAAGGACCTCATGCTTGGAGGACACCACGACTAAAGGAAATGAGAGATGCCACTATTTTTTCTCAATAATTTGTCGATGATAGTACTTGCTATTTTAGTTGCCCTTGTCCACCATAACCATTCCAAATGTCCTCATTGAAATGCCCCTTATCCTTCCAAAATCCTTAAGCATAGCAGTCTTACGCAACATGAGTTCGGATATAATAACTTATAGCACCCTAAGAGAAGAAACTACATGAATTTTGGTTAGTATCTTAAAAACCAGTCTGGCATTAGTTTTTAGAATGGAACGAGATGGAACCCAGCTCCCTTACCCCTAGATGAAATACAACTTTGTTTCTTCCATCCTTCCAAGGCATCTAAATCTATGCAGCAAGATCCCAATCTAGTGGGAGACACCCACATCTCTAATTACTATCTCCAACCTAGCATTCGAGATCTCCATCCCACAAGTTCAAATTTGTCCAATCTTGGCCTTGTAATTTTGAAACTTCAATATTTATTTTTAGAGTAGTAAGATGTAGAGTTTCTATGAGAATGCATGAGCACATCATATCACGATGAAAGGATTTGAGCTACTTCCAATGTTTATGGTGTGTGGGTGGGTGGATCAACTTGGGAGATGATTGTGGATCACAAAATTAATTTATGGGTTAGTATTGATCAACAAAGGCTCTTGTCATGAACATACAATGATACAAGCACTGCCTATCTAGGAATTGACAACCTATCTCATTTATGCATACCTCTACGGCTCTCTTGATCACATGAGTCTTCTAATTTTATAGCTTTGAATATAGTTGGACAGTTGGATTGAATGTATATGTGGTGTCAGCTAGGTCATGGATTTTAGCAAATTCTACTTTATTCTAATTGGTATCTCTCAAGTTTCTCTAGCCCTTAAGGCACGCATTGCAGTGGAACTACCGAAACAATTAAAATGAGCCATGAATTTGTTTCTTCTTTTTGATTGTATCTAACTGAATCTGCTCTATTTTTTCACAACCTCTAGCGGATGCCATTTTGAGACAATAGCATGTGAATATTTCCGTAGGTGTACCATTCAATCCACATTAACTATTCACAAGGATCATCCATCTCATGGTCATTAATTGCATTATACTCAAAGCATCGAAGGCCTTCATAGAATTTATGCATATGCAAAAAAGCTAACTGCTTGTCAAAATTAGATGTAACACGAGGTCATGACATAATTGATTACTTACAAATCTTCAAACTATAGTTTTAGTCATGTATGTGCTCCATTGCTATTGCCCATTTTTCTGCAGAATTAGCCAACTTGTCAATTTCTTTTCCAACAACACTCATAAATGGTGCTTGGCAGCCAAACTCTGTATGAGTAGAGGAAACCTTGGATTTAGATAATGCCCTACACCAAGTAATATAACAATATTAGTAAACATAAATCACAAACGACATTTGCATTCTATGATATATATAAGAATCAATATTGCTATATATATTAATTGCCTAGCCACTTTAAGCATTGGATGCAAAAACATCTTGATGTAGGGCATATTAGGCTTTATTCTACTTATTTTTGCTTTGTTTTAATATTTAGGGATCTAAGCACAAATTATTTAGTTTGTGTGCTTAGTCGTAGATGTTTATGCTTTTCTTTATTTCAGGTTTTATTTAATTTCGAATTTTATTAATTAGGACTTTATTTCCATTGCTTGTGGGTCAAGTCATGTAGTTTTATAAAAGCCAGCCTTGGGGTTTATGTCCATGCAGTTGAATATGAATTGAATTTTGAGAATTGTCGTTTATCTTCTTCATTCTTCTTCTTCAAGATGTGTTCCACATCAAGTGGTATCAGAGCCAAATCCTAAATTATTAGGGCACAACCTCCTTCTCTTCCCCTCTTTTCTCTTCTCTTTGATCCTTTCCATTACTGTTCATCCAAAAAACAGTAGATTTTTGTTGTCTTTTTCCCCCTCTACCGCTTCTGTAAACAACCACTACTTTCGCCAACCTTACACGCTGCCCGCCGCCGTCGGTGACCCTTGTCACCTGTTTTCTTTCCTCCCGCTTCCGCTCACCTTACACCTTCTGCCCGATAATCACCCCAGCCACCATCACACATCCACTAATCCACGTTGTAACCCTCGACCTCCAATTCTCGAAGCCAACAACAACCAATCACTACTTCCGCCAACACCTGCCTCCCGATAAAACCCTGCCCAAAGAAACCGCAATAGACCGTCCGCCACACCCTCACGTCCCGCCAACTGCACCAGCCGCTGCAATCCGCCGCCAGCCAGCTGTCAGCCAATCCGCTAAATCCCCACGTCCCTTCTGCTTCTGCCCGCTTGGTTCACTTTCCGCTTAAACCATATGTCTCCCAGCGTCGCCTCCCACTGCCCAGCCTCCGCAGGCCAGTGTACGACCCACAAATCTGCAAGGCAACCACAACACCCCTCGCCCGATCCAGCAAACACAACCCTTGTACCCCTGCCCCTATTGCTTCACCGGTTCACCCGCCAGTCCACCTTCCGCAACCGTCCTGGATCTTCACCCATAATCCAACACTACAGAAGACAACATCAAAGCGGCAACCTCCTTCCTCCATCCTACAAAGCATTAATCAGGCTACCAAGCATTAATCCGCAAGCGACGACCCTCCAAGTTGCTAGTAAGCAGTTGGATCGACGTAGGGTCAAGGCACACTGGATCAACCTTCCTTCTGAGGCACCTCCTATGTTGACTTTGTGAACGTATGCCACAAAGTTGCTTGCAATGCAGCGTGTGTGAGGGTTCAAGACCTCTCACCCTTTTATTAATAGAAACTGGAGAAATTACATAGAGGTCCAGCAATATATAGAAATTACAAATAATAGAAAATAAAGAGATATATTAACACACCCCCTCAAGCTGGAGCGTACACATCGTGTATGCCCAGCTTGTTGTAAAAGCTCTGAAATGTTGCTGGACTCAATGGCTTTGTGAGGACATGCCCAACTTGTTGCAAAAGCTCTGAGATGTTGCTGGACTCAATGGCTTTGTGAGGACATCTGCAAGTTGATCTTCAAATTTGACATGCAGAGTTACCACATTCCCATTCTTGATCTGATCTCTGATGAAGTGGCAGTCAACCTCTATATGCTTAGTGCGCTTATGGAAGACTGGATTCTTGGCAATGTAGATAGCAGCCTGATTGTCACATCTTAGAAGTCTTTAACTTAGATTGTACAAATTGAACCCACTGCAACTCGCAACAGGTATGAGCCATTGCTCCATACTCAGTCTCTGTGCTTGATCTACTACTTTTTGCTTTTCCAGGTGATAAGGTGATTTCCCTGAAACGTGCAATACCCTGAAGTAGACCTCCTGTCATTCAGATTACCAGCCCAGTCTGCATCTGCATAATTAGTAAGAACAAGAATAGACACATGAGTCTTGGGTCTATAGTAGGTGATGCCCTTACCGGGTGCACTCTTCAGATATCTCAGAATACGGCAGACTGCCATCCAATGTGACTGTTGTGGTGAGCTCATATGCTGACTCACCACACCTACAACAAAAGAAATATCAGGGCGAGTAACTGTCAGATATATCAGTTTCCCAACAATTTTCTTGTAATATTCTAGATCTGGATAATCAGTATCATCAGTCATCTCCTTCACATGATAGTCCATAGGAGTAGACACCGACTTGGATTCACTCATGCCAGCTTCCTGTAGTAAAGTTCAGCACATATTTCCTCTGAGACAAATTAGTACCTGCATGAGATCTAAGTACTTCAATGCCCAGAAAATATATCAGTTTGTCCAGATCCTTTGTATGAAAGTGCCCCTGCAACCCTTCCTTCACACATGATATGTTTGTAGAATCACTGCCAGTGATAAATATATCATTAATATATACAACAATAATAATGAATCCAACAGAAGAGCTAGAATAAAATAAGGAGTGATTAGTCATAGAACGAGAGAAGCCCATCTGTACAACATCACTGAACTTGTCAAACCAAGTTCTAGGAGATTGTTTCAACCTGTAGATGGCTTTCTTCAATCTACATACCTTCTGACACTCCCCCTGAGCAACAAAACCAGGAGGTTGCTCCATGTACACCTCTTCTTGTAGATCACCATGGAGAAAGACATTCTTGACATCAAACTGAAATAGAGGCCAATCAAAGGTAGTAGCCAGAGAAATAAGAATCCGTACTGAATTCAGACGAGCCACTGGTGAAAAGGTCTCAGAGAAATCAACTCCATATGTCTGAGTATAACCCTTTGCCACTAGTATAGCCTTCAACCTCTCAACTGAACCATCTGGATTATGTTTTACTGTGAATACCCATCTGCAGCCCACACCATTTTTCCCTGGAGGTAAGTCAATAAGATCCCATGTGTTGTTTTGTAGAAGAGCAAACATTTCCATATGCATCCCATGTTTCCAGCCAGTATCTTTCATAGCATCAAGATGAGTTCTTGGAATGACCACAGATTCAATCCTAAGAGCAAATAACCGGCTCTGCTTGGATAATTTCGACAAACAACACACATTTGCAATAGGATGTCGAATAGTACAAGAACGACTACCTTTGCGAAGATCAATGGGAACATCAAGGTGAGATGGTTTTGTAGAAATCTCTTGAGTAGAGGAAGATGGGGAAGGCTCAGAGACTGGAGTCGTTACCTCCTCTGGATCCTGCCTGCCTTGTCTGCTATAAACATGTTGATATTGTTGAATTAATGTATCACGAGCTGGCTGCTCTTCCTGAATGATAGTATAGTCAGGAATGATAAGTGACACTCTCTCACTGATGTCTGATGGTGGCACTCTCTCACTTTCACACAATTGCTCCCCCTTAGTGGGAACACTTGAGAAATATGGTGTGGATTCATTGAAAGTTACATCTCGAGACACAAACATACGATGGAGACTGGGATAATAGTACTTGTATCCTTTGCTAGTGTTAGAGTACCCAAGAAAGAGATCCTATTAGACCTAGGGGATAGTTTATTAGCCTTAAGATCATAATTGTGGACAAATGAAGTACAACCAAACACTTTGAGAGGAACAAGGAAAGGCTGATCTTTTGGACGTAAGTTTGAAAACAGAGTATGTCCTTAAAGCACCAAAGAGGGTTGTTTGTTGATCAGGAAACATAATAGTCCTGGACGTAAGTAAAGCATCAGACCAGAACCTCTTAGGGACATTGGATTGAAACATAATAGTCCTGGTAGTATCAAGATGATGACGATTTTTACGCTCAGCTACCCCATTTTGTTGAGTGTGAGGACAAGACGTACGATGAATCATCCCAACGGAGCTACAAAAATCAGGCATAGCACTTCGAACATATTCCAAGGCATTATCAAATTGAACAATTTTAAAATTGCAATCAAATTGAACTTTTATGTCTTGATGAAAATGCTTGACAATGGATAACACATACTCTTGATTCTTTAATAAATAAATTCATGTCATGCGAGAAAAATCATCCATAAAGGAAATAAAATAGCGAAAACCATTAAAACTATTGGTCTTTATAGGACCCCAAACATCACTGTGGACTAACTCAAAGGGACAAGATGCCCGTTTATTGACACGACTGAGATAAGACAGTCTATGATGTTTTCCCAGTTGACAGGACTGACACTCTAATGAAGACACTTGGGATAACTCAGGTTCTAACTTTCTCAAGCTCTCCAACGACAGATGTCCATATCTGTAGTGCCACAGTAAGGGAGAACCGCTCAAAAGGATAGCCGGAGTAGGAGCAGATACTTGGCGAGGCAGCCTGTCACCGTGGAAGAGGTAGAGATCACCTTTCCTAGGCCCCCCACCAATTGTCCTCACACTCTTGAGATCCTGTAATACAAAGCAAGAAAGCCCAAACGTCACTGTACAATTCACAATATCAATTAATTTTGCAACAGAGAGAAGATTAAAAGGAAATGCAGGTACATAGTGAATAGATTTAAGATCAATTTTAGGAGTTAGAGAAACAGATCCACTTGCTTACACTCTCCTCACCGAACCATTTTCTATGGTCACAAATTTGTGAGGAATATGTGAGTCAATGGAATGAAGTAGTCTCCTCATACCAGTCATATGCTGTGACGCTCCAGAATCAACCACCCATGAAGAAGTTGAACTAGAAGCCAGTAAGGAGGTAGCCTGATTACCAATGGTAGATGCCAGATTTGCTAAGGAAGAAGATTCCACACTTAGATGCTGTGTATCCAGAATAAATCTATCATATTCTTCCTTTATGAGTGTGATGCCAGAAGAACCATAATTTGATGTAGACGACTTAGAAGACTCAACAGTACTCGTATAGTTTGCTGCCTCCACAGGTGGTGCAGCAGGTCTACCATGCTTCTTCCAACATTTCTCAACAGTGTGTCCAGGTTTGTCACAGAAGGTGCACTTGGGACGTGCTCCACGTCCTCATTCCATACCTGTACGACCTCCTCTAACTGCAGCGGCTACAGATGCATGAGAATCTTCAGATGGCGAGAATGTTGTAGAATCAATTGGTTCAAAATTTCATTATAGAATTCTCCAGTAGGCTTCTTCCAGACTGAGAAGTTTGTCAGAAGCGAGGATGACACTGCGGGCTGAACTGCATGACGAATTTAGACCAGATAGAAACTTTGCACTAATCAAGTCATCTCTGTCTTTGACTTGTTTTGGACAGTCACTGGATGATAGAAGCTCAGTTCCTGAGCAATACCTTGGATCACTCTGAAATATTCTTCTAAAGGCTGATCTCCCTGTCGTTCGGCAAAGAGGTGATCATATATCATAAACTGGCGAAGAGCATTCTCTTCTTGAGAGTAATGCTTCTTCACTGCATCACATATGTCTTTGGCAGTAGTATAGAACAAGAACCTAGCAGCAATACCAGGTTCCATGCTCCCCCATAGCCATGTCTTCACCAGACTATTATGACGCTTCCATTCAGCATAACCTTTGTCAGTTAAAGCAGGAGGATCAGAATCAACATGCCTTGCTTTATCTCGGGATTCTAACACTGTATGGACAACAATCATCCACAAGAGATACTTTTTCTCGTTAAGCTTGATGGAGGGGATAGGTGATATCTTGTTGTAGACGGTAGATGCCTTGGTGTCCTCCATGATTCAACGGAGAGATAGGGTGACGGAGAGATACACGTCATAGAAGAATAGAGAGTGATGGAGAGATACACGTCACGTCAAATGATTATATGCGTTTCTGACGCATCCACAACCCCAAATCAAATTATTCCCTAATCACACATGGAGGAGATGTGATTAGGAATTTCCTACGTACGGACGGAGCCTCCAGTATGAATTTTAATGGGCCGTTTTACATAAACGCTGCCTTCAGAGTCAACTGGAGGAACCAGGGGCTGCTGACCGACGGTGGGCCTGCCCGGAGCCGGCGGCTATGGTGCTGCCCTGACCGGTGGCTGTTGCGGCCGCAACTAGCTGGCGGCGGTTGCTGCAGTCCTCCTAGGAGGCGACAACTGTTGCCAGCAGGGCACCGACAGTGTTGCCCGGTGGCGGCGCGCGAAAGAGAGGAGAGAGAGGGGGCGGTGCGGCGCCCTAGATGAAACTCTAGGAGCAACCTTGCTCAAGTACCATGTGAACGTATGCCGCAAAGCTGCTTGTAATGCAGCGTGTGTGAGGGTTCAAGACCTCTCACCCTTTTATTAATAGAAACTGGAGAAACTACATAGAGGGTTAGCAATATATAGAAATTACAAATAATAGAAAATAAAGAGATATATTAACATACTTCAAGGGAGCTTTCATCTCCTAAGAAGCATGGTGACTGTTCAACAAGTCAATGGCAAACTAGATGGCTTCATGACCGCAAGTGCTGCCACCTTGGAGGCTATTCAACAACAATTGGACAACATGATGAAGCGACGAGCGGATATTGTTCAACGACAGAATGATATCTAGTTCAACATCGACGTCGACTGGATGAAGCCATGTCAAGAGTACAATTCTCGTGCAATCACAAGACAAAAATCGAGCCCAAGGATGCACCTCTTTCGAACGACCAGAGGAAGAACAATGCAGACGAGGTTGATGAGAAAGATGATAAAGATGCACTCCCTATTCGTAACCCAACAACTGACAAAGACGAGTCCGAGACAGAGCCTTCACCACCTTTAATAAGGGATGGCGTCACTAATCCAATCCGTATTGATCTCGTGTCCATGCATTCCTCGATGCCTCCTTTAGCAAATGATGTCAACCTTGCACCACACCAAGTACCATAGCCCTAATAGACATGTATGTTCTTCCAGTTGACGATGGCTACACTGGCACCTTGGTATTGCTAATGCCTGTAGATGCTCCAAAGATAAAGTCTCTACGACTGTGTCAACATTATGGCATGCTTCAGTTTGACAATTCCTCAACTCTGATCGTGTAGCGTCGTCCAATCCATTTATCCTACCATCAACCACTATTAGGAGCGTAGGATATGTACATGACTCACTGGTGGCTTGTCTTTTGAACCCCGGGGGAGTTGATGTAGGACACATTAGGCTTTATTCTACTTGTTTTTACTTTGTTTTAATATTAAGGAACCTAAGCGCAAATTATCTAGTTTGTGTGCTTAGTCGTAAACGTGTTATGCTTTTCTTTATTTTAGGTTTTATTTAATTTCGAATTTTATTAAATAGGACTTTATTTCCATTGCTTGTGGGTCAAGTCATGTAGTGTTATAAAAGCCAGCCTTGAGGCCTATATCCAAGCAGTTGAATATGAATTGAATTTTGAGAATTGTTGTTTATCTTCTTCGTTCTTCTTCAAGATGTGTTCCACATCACATCTTGGTCTAACATTTTTCTATAATGGGTTGGTATTGTCGCTCCACATGATTTAAGATCCACTTGTTTGACATTCTTCAAATTTTTCAATAAAATAAGATAACGAAGGCATGCTAGCAGTCCCATCACTACGTGCTAGCCTAAGAACTTCAGTAATTGGCTCCATTCTTTTAAGAAATTTGGTAATTTAGTTTTAAGAGGCCTGACTGGCAATAAGTTCTTCAAATTTCTACCAATTGGGAATGATGCCCTTCAATAGAGATCCATTCCACTTTATTGAAGAGCCTCTTAAGCTCACCTTTCTTGGACTTAAGGGATTGTAGGGCCAAGAAGTTGATGTCAAATCTATTCCCACATGTTCTAACTAGGTCACCCTAAAATACTCTTGTCTTCTATGTAAAATAGATAACCAACCTAGCAATGAGTTGCGCAATGTTTTAAAAAATGTTAAGCGGTAAGCGTGTGGACAACACCTTGTAACTAGTTAAGCAGTAAGCGGGCGATCAAACGGGCGATTTTTGAAAAAATGGGTTTTGTTTTCTATATAATCTTATACAAAAGTACACATATATTTACATCAATACTATACTCATTGGAACTTTTGTATATGTCTAAACACTCTACCCAACAATACAAAACGCCCAAATAGTTTATATAACAACTATAAGACAATAATTATAGCCATAATATAGTAAACAATAGACTTAACATGGTTAAAACACCCTACATACACGTTGCGAAAAAAATTGCATCACATGTTTACATAGCTAAACTTAATACAATAGACTTGTCATGGATACCTTACTAACTTATTGTTATATTTGCATATCATCAATTAGTCATACATTACAGCAGTACATATAATTAAAGTATGCAGTCTAAATTAGATAATATTACATGTAATTTACTTGTATACATTACACTATACAACAGTACCCTATTATCCCGACTTACATACAAAGTATGCATTCTATATTAGAATATGGGTTATCATAGAATATTTAATGTATATAAGTGTAACATATTATAGTCAATAATACTCGGACCATATAGTTTACTTAATATCATAGGTGTAAAAATATTAAAAAAAAAAGGGCAAAAAGCAGCCAAAAGCGGGAAAAAAGGCAAAAAGACGGAAAAAGGGGCAAAACGTGGGAAAAACGAGCGATTAGTTGCAAAAACGTCTGACTAGCCATTTGGGCCAATTTTAAACGGTCTAGGTGCTAGGCCGATTAATCAGCCGCTTAGGCCGTTTTTCAATTCATTGATTGCGCAATATTACCAATGCATCTCATGTGCTGCAGAATAAAATCTATGGTCTGGGCATCGCATGGGGTCTAATAGACCAAATATTTTCTTTATTACACTCTACCCGACCTTAATGATGTCGCCATTATGAGTGACACTTTATGCTCAATTTTTAAACTCAATATGCTTTATCATCGGGCTTCCAATAAATTATAATGTCTGGTATCACATGTAGGCTTTAGCATCAATAGAGTCAAGAAAGATAATAGACCCACAATAGTGTGCAAGAAAGTATATTATTTGCTGTATGTTTTCATTTACCCCACATTACACTAATTGAGCCATACTCGGGAGTTGGGCCACATTTTCATTTCTCGATTAATTCATTCTTGGATGACACTCGATCAAGAAAATATACGTGCATCCACTCATAAGCCATGATGGCTGACTAGTTTCTATCACATCTACATTGTGCTATAGATAGGGCTCAATTAAGAATTTGTTAGGATGCCGTGAGAAACTCAACATTGGCTTTCCCACCTATTTTGCACCAATAAACATAATCTATGGGTCTTTTTGCGTAGTATTAGGCTTCTCGATCCATTGCTCATTAGTGTTTCTCAATTTGGTGCTAGCAGAAGGAAGGAGTATAATTCCACCTTTCTTTCTCCTCGTTTGCAACTTAACCTTCTTCCTCTAAGTAAGCACCAAAAGTATTTGCATTACTACCTCAACCCATGTGAACAATCTTAATCTTCTCGTAGTTTTGAAGCCTCCCCCTTTCCAATTGAAATACCTAGGAATCTCTATATGCCATATATGTATTGCTAGAGTATGTCGTGTTGCACCCTGGTGGGGTAGACCATGCCATCATCAAACTTGGTAGACAAACATATGGGTGTCTTACATCGATTGAACACTCTGACTATGTTAGCTTTGTCGGCTTCCTTCATTTTGATTTGCTTGTTCTTCTTAGCCTTTATTCTATGAAAGCAATCATGACTCTATGGAGGTACTTTTTGCACATTGTAACATCCTCATCACACCCTATGATATGATGTTTGAACATAGTGATATCCCACCAATTTCCTTTTACATATTGTACATTTCTCATCACCTTTTCCTTGATTCCAAGAAAAACCTTAATGTGATCCCATATAAAATTTTGACATTTTCTTCCCCACCAACACCTTATCACTCTCAGATGTAGATCGACTCTCTATAGACATCTAATAAGTTAAAAACATAATAATACATGCTCTAATACTAATAAACAAGGAAATAAGCAGAAAATGCTATGGTACAATAGATAAACTATTATAAAAACCCCTATTTTCCCACTATTCTTGGTTAATGTCAATATATTTTTTAACATAAAATATAACGTACTGATAATAAAATGTTAATAGGTTGATTAATGTACAAGATGTCTATATCTATTTCATTGACATACACATACAAATAAAAGAAAGCAAAAACGTATTTTTCGTCTCGTTTTTAGTCATCATCATCATCATCATCATCATCATCTAAGCCTCAATCCCAACTATGTTGGGGTCGGCTACATGGATCCTTCGTTTCCATTCAACTCTATCATGGGCCATATTCTGATTGAGATGTAGAGATTCAAAATCTCTCTTTATAAGCTCATCCCATGTTAATTTAGGCCTTCCTCTTCTTCTATTTATAGTGGTTGGCTCAATAGCATTGCTTCGTATATGCGCACTAGTAGGTCTGCGTTGCACATGTCCGTACCATCTAAGTCGGCCCTTGCGCAACTTGTCCTCAATGCTCGCCACCCCCACTTTATTCCTGATATAGTCATTTCTCAAGCGATCTTTTCTTGTCTTCCCACACATCCATCTCATCATACGCATTTAAGCCACGTTCATCTTGTTGAGACCTTGTTTCTTCACTACCCAACATTCACTCCCATAGAGCATCGCTGGTCGTATAGCTATTCTATAAAACTTACTTTTTAACCTGAGAGGGATCTTCTGATCGCATAATACTCCAGTTGCACTCCTCCATTTCAACCATCCTGCAGTGATCCGGTGGCAAACATCATTTTGGACATCCCCGTCTATTTGTTCGTCTCATTTTTAGTAATATTAGTAAATAAACAAGTGAACTATTTACATTTTCACAAAAAATAGTTTGTGCATATTCATATTACTCAATGTTTGTGATTCATTCTAAAGGTTACTCGACAAAGCTTTGAGGTTTTAGGTCTTTTTTGGTTTAACCATTTGGACGACCATATTACATCAACATGACTCATGTATATAATATAGTATACACACACACACACAAAGACATGTGTGTGCACATGTGTTGATACTAGTGGTTTTCCAAAACACAACACAAACTATTGATAACTTATTTAGTAAGTGAATATTCTAGTATTTAGAATATTGAGATTGGGAAGACGAGATTATAATAAGCTAGGAAGCACGGACACGGACACGGACACGGATACGGACACGGACACAGACACGGGACACGACAATTTTTAAAAATGTAGGACACGGACACGGGGCCGGACACGGCAAATTGTTTTTTCCACATGTATATGTATACATTATTGATGTATAAACACATTCTATTATAGAAATTTAATTGTGGAGTTTGCATTTCATTTACTTAAAAGACATACAATCATCCATCAAACACATTCATCCAAATAGGAAAAACCCATCAAATACAACAAGCATGGCCTAGTGATATTTATAAATTTATGTAAACGCATTCATGTCCATGCTTCCAATCAATTAAAGCAAATTGTCAATTTAAATCATAACGCAATGACTTTTGAAGAGTAAATAAACAATAATTAGACCAATTCAATAATAAAGAAATCCAACTCAGAATGATGTATGATTAAATACAGTAAATGCTACAAATTTGTATAACACAACTGAACCAACAACATCAATTATTGTTAACATTATAACAAAACAGAAGAAAAAGACTTATTAGAAAAAGTGGGCATAGATTGATAGAGGGGCAGGATTACAGTAAGAAAACAAAGAAAATTTGGAGTTAAATTGAGGAGAAGGGGATCAAATATCAGTGGGTTAGGGAACATGGACGGGTTTAGTTTTTTTTCCTAACATAACTGGACATGGATGTGGCTGGGCTGGGTCAGCCGTGTCCAAGCCGTGTCCCAGCCGTGTCCTAGCCGTGTCCAAGTCAAAAACTCTTCAAAAAAAAGTTGGACACTCTGGGGCCGTGTCCACCGCGTGTCCGCGTCCGACACGCGGCAGACACGGCCACGACACCTCCCGGGAAGTGTCCGTGCTTCCTAGATAATAATGCACATCTCCAAATAAGGAAGAAAAATATAAAACAACAAAACCCATTTGATTTTTGAATTGATGGTCGGGCCATCATCAATGATCAAATTAGTCTGGTCCCTAGTACAAATTGTCTTGACCAAAAATTGGGTTTTAGCCCCACCTGACTTAGTAACCTTCTAGGCGGTGTTTCTAAAGTAGGGCTGCGTTGAGTTTTAAGGTGTTACAATTTGGTACAATTTCATACGGTGAACATATGGCCTAGGTTTTGAAAAGCGCGAAGCGGGAAGCGGGAAGCGTGTGGATTGCCCCCATTGAAGCGCGAAGCAGTAAGTGGGCTTTGAAGCAGACTGAAGCGAGCACTTTTTGAAAAAGCTATCAACTTTGTTTTGAAAGAAACTAGAAACAAATACATTTCACTTTCTCCTTTCAGCTAAGATCTAGAAGAGTGCAATACTTCCATCCATGATCATTCGACTTTGCCAAACTATAATCACCCCCGTCCATACTAATTGTGATAAAAATAGATAATTAGTAGATTTATTTCTAATTAGAGTAAGTACATTTTAGAGTCAGACTGTCATATACTCATAATGCATACAATTAAAATTTGAAAATAACAAAGTAGGTTAAGTCTTGATGTATGATTATCTGAGGTAGCAACATATATTATTTCATTATGGAATCATGCAATCATATACAAGTGCATGATGGTATGTATCCATTCATCTGACATGATGAAATTGTGCAACAACCAACAACAAAAAAATCGTATATACATGTGACATGATGATGTGCTTACACGTAGCTTACACGTAGGAGGTTACATGATGCAACATCAAAAAGATCATGCAAATTCAAAAACTTATTCGAGATACTAATTACCAAATTGATTATTACACATTACCATGCATACTTTTCGTTTTAAATTCAACAGGTGACTGGACAAGTCCAGGAATACTTCTTGTGAAGCACACTGAAGCGGCCGCTTAAGCGGACCCAAAAAAGCGGCATGAAGCAGCGAAAAGCAGACAAAAGCGGCTGCTTTAGTGCAAAACGCTTCAGTGCCTGCTTCAACGAATATTACAACTGCATATGTGCTTGGACGCTTAAGCGGCCGCTTCACCCGCTTTTTTAATCACTTGATATTATTCTAAAAAGTGGTCTGTGATGCATGTATGGGGATACTACCTTATGGGGAATATAGTCCCTAAAAGTCTAAATCTCAATTATAAATAACTATCTATTTGCCCACATACATACTATGAGGTTGGTACATATACTAGACGATCGAAACCCTAGATGCCGTGACATTTGCTACTAAACAACCAAATAAAATAAAAAAACTGGAACTCACAAATAAGTCCCTAACACTATACTTAGGTCCTAAAACTGAAACAATTGCATTATAATTCTTAAAATATGCTAAAATATAAAAGATCCAACTAAGCCTAATTGAACATACTCTCATGCTTTTGGATATGGGAGTGGGACTAGTCCTACATTAGTCGTGTTCTGTGTGAAAACTCTGATCCAAACAATAAAAGTTGATGATGTAAGCCAATGCCATCTTCGTGTGAACAAGATTGGCCGGACGAACATCATTCACCCATTCTAAGCGATCACTCCAATGAATGCCTTCAAGTTGGAATTCACATCTAGGAGTAGTGGGAGTAACGAATTACGGAGCACTTCTACAATGGATGCATCAATCGACATTTGCAACATCGTTGATGGTCCGCGTCAGACTGCGGTGTTGCTGGTGTGGCAAAATCATTTGGTGCGGTCATAGAAAAAACATGATGCAGCATGCTAGGATATTCAATTTGACTATATGGGGCGTTGACAACGAGCCAAAGACATGCTCAGATGGTGGATTGCAAAATGTTGTAGGTGTGGAGATGTTTGCTTGGGGTACAAGACTTGAGGTGTTCCATCTATGCATGTAGCTATTAAGTATGCCATGGATCTAATACAATTAGACCAAAACTCCCACGCTGTCAACAACCACAATTGTGTTGTTGTAGTTACCATTGTTGAAGTGGGTGCGTGTTGGTGAAGTTCTGGTGAAATTTGGAATATAAGTCTGTTGGTACACATGGTTCACTACGTACGATAAAGAATTGGTAATCTTTAAAATTTTCAAATGTGATGGATGATGCATGAGGAAGGAGAAAAAAAGATTGGTTTTGGTCAAAAGTTCCCTTTGTCACTGCTGCTTTCACAATAACGAGTAGCCTTATAGATAGTAGATGTCCTCCTGCCTATGTTGTACGGGCGGCCGCCTAGGCGCGCCCAGGTGGCCTGGGGGTCTTCCATAACTTGGCGCCCAACATCAGTACCTGTGTCCAGGCAGGCTAGGCGGACCAGGGGGACTAGGCGTCCGCCTAGGCAGATTGGGCGATCCGCCCAGGCAGCGACCCATATAAATAGGCCCATTAAGAAATTATAATTGACTCATGTATTATATATAAGCCCTAAATATGATTCCTATGTTATATGTAACTCCTAAATATGATTTCTATTACCATTATATCACCTTTTATCCTACTCTAAACCTATATATAATAATCCCCAATCTAACCCACCCTCAACACCTAGAAAACTACCGCCGCATAAACTGGTTTTCTGCTGCTTATTTATTTTTACTGTTTTGTTATGCAATCCAAGATTTCTACTGTTTCTAATAGTCTAAACAAAGCATTTATTTTTACTGTCTTGTTATGCAATCCAAGAGTACAAATATAATTTTAATTTTGGTGATTCACGATCCAACAAAGAATGAAATTTTACCGTTTCATCGTCCTTTACCTATATGTATTAGGCAACAACGACCATGCAATACACTAATACCCAACAAAGCATTTAATATATTGATTTGTGACGCAATCCAAGATCCAAATTTGATTTTTTTACTGAACCGTGATCCTTTTATTTAACAGAATATATCTAACTGAGCTTTTATCTTTACTGATTTCTGATGCAATCCAAGATTAAAAATAGAAATTTAATGTTCTATTTCTAATTTTTTTATGTACTGATTTGTATTTATTTATCTACTTATTTGTATTAATGCATCTACTAATTTGAATTGATTTATCTACTGTTTTTATTTATATAACTACTGATTAGTATTTAATTATCTACTGATTTGAATTTATTTAT